>CAXAJV010000678.1:4638746-4957746 GCA_963969225.1 Xylocopa violacea
TAACCTAAGGGAACCTAACATCTCGGGTGTAATATTTTACAACATTCCTGACGCGTCGGCCCCTATTCCTCGCTGAGAACATTATATATGTCTATAACGTTATATATCATAACCTAAGGCAACCTAACATCTCTACCGTAATATTTTACAACATTCCTGTCGTGACGGCCCCTACTTCCCGATGGGGATATTATATACGTCCATAACGTTGTATACTCTAACCTAAGGCTATCTAACATCTCGGATGTAATAGTTGATAACATTCCTGGCGTGTCGGCCCGAACTTCTCGGTGGGAACATTATATACGTCTATAACGATACATATCCTAACGTAAGGCAACATGACATCTTGGATGTAATATTTTACAACATTCCTGGCGTATCGTCGCCTGCTTCTCGATGGGGACACTATATACGTCTATAACGATATATATCCTAACCTAAAGCAACCTAACATCTCGGGTGTAATATTTTACAACATTCCTGACGCGTCGGCCCCTATTTCTCGGTGGGAACATAATACACGTCTATAACGTTATATATCCTAGCCTAAGGTAACCTAACATCTCGGATGTAATATTTTACAAAATTTCTGGCGTGTCGTCGCCTGCTTCTCGATGGGGACATTATATTCGTCTATATCGTTGTATATCCTAACCTAACGCAACCTAACGTCTGGGATGTAATATTTTACAACATTCCTGGCATGTCGGTCCCTACGTCTCGGTGGGAACATTATATACGTCTATAACGACATATGTCCTAACCTAAGGCAACCTAACATCTCGGAAGTAATAGTTGACAACTTTCCTGGCGTGTCCGCCATTACTTCTCGGTGGGAACATTATGTACATCTATAACGTTATATATCCTAGCCGAAGGCGACCTAACATGTCGAATGTAATATTTTACAACATTCCTGGCGTGTTGTCGCCTACTTCTCGATGGGGACATTATATACATCTATAATCTTGTATATCCTAACCTAAGGCAGCCTAACATCTCGGATGTAATATTTTACAACATTTCTGGCATGTCGGTCCCTACTTCTCGGTGGGAATATTATATACGTCTATAACGTTGTGTATCCTAACCTAACGCAACCTAACATCTGGGATGTAATATTCCTGGCGTGTCGTCGCCTACTTCTGGATGGGGAGACTATATACGTCTATAACGTTATATATCCTAACCTAAGGCAGCCTAACATCTCGGATGTAATAGTTGACAACATTTCTGGCGTGTCCGCCCGTACTTCTCGGTGGGAACATTATATACGTCTATAACGTTATATATCCTAGCCTAAGGCCACATAACATGTCGAATGTAATATTTTACAACATTCCTGGCGTGTCGTCGCCTGCTTCTCGATGGGGACATTATATACGTCTATAACGTTGTATATCCTAACCTAAAGCAACCTAACATCTGGGATGTAATATTTTACAACATTCCTGGCATGTCGGTCCCTACGTCTCGGTGGGAACATTATATACGTCTATAACGACATATGTCCTAACCTAAGGCAACCTAACATCTCGGAAGTAATAGTTGACAACTTTCCTGGCGTGTCCGCCCTTACTTCTCGGTGGGAACATTATGTACATCTATAACGTTATATATCCTAGCCGAAGGCGACCTAACATGTCGAATGTAATATTTTATAACATTCCTGGCGTGTCGGTCCCTACTTCTCGGTGGGAATATTATATACGTCTATAACGTTATATACCCTAACCTAACGCAACCTAACATCTCGGATGTAATATTTTACAACATTCCTGGCATGTCGGTCCCTACATCTCGGTGGGAACATACTATACGTCTATAAAGTTGTATATCCTAACCTAAGGGAACCTAACATCTCGGGTGTAATATTTTGCAACATTCCTGTCTCGTCGGCCCCTATTTTTAGGTGGGAACATTATATACGTCTATAACGCTATATATACTAGCCTAAGGCAACCTAAGATGTCGAATGTAATATTTTACAACATTCTGGCGTGTCGTCGCCTGCTTCTCGATGGGGAGATTATATACGTCTATACCGTTGTATATCCTAACCTAACGCAACCTAACATTTGGGATGTAATATTTTACAACATTCCTTGCATGTCGGTGCCTACGTCTCGGTGGGAATATTATATACGTCTATATCGTTATATATCCTAGCCTAAGGCCACCCAACATGTCGAATGTAATATTTTACAACATTCCTGGCGTGTCGTCGCCTGCTTGTCGATGGAGACATTGTATACATCTATATCTTTGTATATCCTAACCTAAGGGAACCTAACATCTCGGGTGTAATATTTTACAACATTCCTGACGCGTCGGCCCCTATTCCTCGCTGAGAACATTATATATGTCTATAACGTTATATATCATAACCTAAGGCAACCTAACATCTCTACCGTAATATTTTACAACGAACAAATTCCTGTCGTGACGGCCCCTACTTCCCGATGGGGACATTATATACGTCCATAACGTTGTATACCCTAACCTAAGGCAATCTAACATCTCGGATGTAATATTTTACAACATTCTGGCGTGTCGTCGCCTGCTTCTCGATGGGGAGATTATATACATCTATAACATTGTATATCCTAACCTAAGGCAACCTAACATCTCGGATATAATATTTTACAACATTCTGGCGTGTCGTCGCCTGCTTCTCGTTGGGGAGATTATATACGTCTATAACGTTGTATATCATAACCTAACGCAACCTAACATTTGGGATGTAATATTTTACAACATTCCTGGCATGTCGGTGCCTACGTCTCGGTGGGAACATTATATACGTCTATAACGATATATATCCTAACCTAAGGCAACCTAACATCTCGGATGTAATAGTTGAAAACATTCCTGGCGTGTCCACCCGTACTTCTCGGTGGGAACATTATATACGTCTATAACGTGATATATCCTAGCCTAAGGCCACATAACATGTCGAATGTAATATTTTACAACATTCCTGGCGTGTCGTCGCCTGCTTCTCGATGGGGACATTGTATACATCTATAACATTGTATATCCTAACCTAAGGCAACCTAACACCTCGGATGTAATATTTTACAACATTCTGGCGTGTCGTCGCCTGCTTCTCGATGGGGAGATTATATACGTCTATAACGTTGTATATCATAACCTAACGCAACCTAACATTTGGGATGTAATATTTTACAACATTCCTGGCATGTCGGTGCCTACGTCTCGGTGGGAACATTATATACGTCTATAACGATATATATCCTAACCTAAGGCAACCTAACATCTCGGATGTAATAGTTGAAAACATTCCTGGCGTGTCCACCCGTACTTCTCGGTGGGAACATTATATACGTCTATAACGTGATATATCCTAGCCTAAGGCGACCTAACATATCGAATGAAATATTTTCCATCATTCCTGGCGTGTCGTCGCCTGCTTCTCGATGGGAACATTATATACGTCTATAACGTTGTGTATCCTAACCTAACGCAACCTAACATCTGGGATGTAATATTCCTGGCGTGTCGTCGCCTACTTCTGGACGGGGACATTTTATAAGTCTATAACGTTATATATCCTAACCTCAGGCAACCTAACATCTCGGATGTAATAGTTGACAACATTCCTGGCGTGTCCACCCGTACTTCTCGGTGGGAACATTATATACGTCTATAACGTGATATATCCTAGCCTAAGGCAACCACACATCTCGGATGTAATATTTTAAATCATTCCTGGCGTGTCGTCGCCTGCTTCTCGATGGGAACATTATATACGTCTATAACGTTGTGTATCCTAACCTAACGCAACCTAACATCTGGGATGTAATATTCCTGGCGTGTCGTCGCCTGCTTCTCGATGGGGACATAATATGCGTCTATAACGTTGTATATCCTAACGTAACGCAACCTAACATCTGGAATGTAATATTTTACAACATTCCTGGCGTGTCGTCGCCTGCTTCCCGATGGGGACATAATATACGTCTATAACGTTGTATATCCTTACCTAACGCAACCTAACATCTGGGATGTAATATTTTACAAGATTCCTGGCATGTCGGTCCACATGTCTCGGTGGAAACATTGTATACGTCTATAACGATATATATCCTAACCTAAGGCAACCTAACATCTCGGATGTAATAGTTGACAACATTTCAGGCGTGTCCGCCCGTACTTCTCGGTGGGAACATTATATACGTCTATAACGTTATATGTCCTATCCTAAGGCGACATAATATGTCGAATGTGATATTTTACAACATTCCTGGCGTGTCGTCGCCTGCTTCTCGATGGGGACATTATATACGTCTATAACGTTGTATATCCTAATCTAACGCAACCGAACATTTGGGATGTAATATTTTACAACATTCCTGGCATGTCGTTCCCTACGACTCGGTGGGAACATTATATACGTCTATAACGATATATATCCTAAGCTAAGGCTACCTAACACCTCGGCTGTGATAGTTGTCAACATTCCTGGCGTGTAGGCCCGTACTTCTTGTTGGGAACATTGTATACGTCTATAACGTTATATATCCTAGCCTAAGGCGACCTAACATGTCGAATGTAATATTTTACATCATTCCTGGCGTGTCGTCACCTGCTTCTCGATGGGAACATTATATACGGCTATAACGATATATATCCTAACCTAAGGCAGCCTAACATCTCGGATGTAATATTTTACAACATTCCTGGCGTGTCGTCGCCTACTTCTGGATGGGACATTATATACATCTATAACGTTGTATATCCTAACCTAAGGGAACCTAACATCTCGGGTGTAATATTTTACAACATTCCTGACGCGTTGGCCCCTATTTTTCGGTGGGAATATTATATACGTCTATAACGTTATATATCCTAACCTAAAGCAACCTAACCTCTGGGATGTAATATTTTACAAGATTCCTGGCATGTCGGTCCCCAAGTCTCGGTAGGAACATTATATACGTCTATAACGATATATATCCAAACCTAAGGGAACCTAACATCTCGGATGTAATATTTTACAACATTCCTGGCGTGTCGTCGCCTGCTTCTTGATGGGGACATAATATGCGCCTATAACGTTGTATATCCTAACCTAACGCAACCTAACATCTGGAATGTAATATTTTACAACATTCCTCGCGTGTCGTCGCCTGCTTCCAGATGGGGACGTAATATACGTCTATAACGTTGTATATCCTTACCTAACGCAAACTAACATCTGGAATGTAATATTTTACAACATTCCTGGAGTGTCGTCGCCTGCTTCTGGATGGGGTCATTATATACATCTATAACGTTGTATATCCTAACCTAAGGCAACCTAACATCTCGGATGTAATATTTTACATCATTCGTGGCGTGTCGTCGCCTGCTTCTCGGTGGGAACATTATATACGACTATAGCGTTGTGTAGCCTAACCTAACGCAACCTAATATCTGGGATGTAATATTCCTGGCGTGTCGTCGCCTACCTCTGGATGGGGACATTATATACGTCTATAACGTTATATATCCTAACCTAAGGCAACCTAACATCTCGGATGTAATAGTTGACAACATTCCTAGCGTGTCCGCCCGTACTTCTCGGTGGGAACCTTATATACGTCTATAACGTTATATATCCTAGCCTAAGGCCACCTAACATGTCGAATGTAATATTTTACATCATTCCTGGCGTGTCGTCGCCTGCTTCTCGATGGGAACATTATATACGTCTATAACGTTGTGTATCCTAACCTAACGCAACCTAACATCTGGGATGTAATATTCCTGGCATGTCGTCGCCTACTTCTGGATGGGGACATTATATACGTCTATAACGTTATATATCCTAACCTAAGGCAACCTAACATCTCGGATGTAATATTTTACAACATTCTGGCGTGTCGTCGCCTGCTTCTCGATGGGGAGATTATATACGTCTATAACGTTGTATATCCTAACCTAACGCAACCTAACATTTGGGATGTAATATTTTACATCATTCGTTGCATGTCGGTGCCTACGTCTCGGTGGGAACATTATATACGTCTATAACGATATATATCCTAACCTAAGGCAACCTAACACCTCGGATGTAATAGTTGACAACATTCCAGGCGTGTCCGCCCGTACTTTTCGGTGGGAACATTATATACGTCTATAACGTTATATATCCTAGTCTAAGGCAACCTAACATGGCGAATGTAATATTTTACAACATTCCTGTCGTGTCGTCGCCTGCTTCTCGATGGGGAGATTATATACGTCTATAACGTTGTATATCCTAACCAAACGCAACCTAACATTTGGGATGTAATATTTTACAACATTCCTTGCATGTCAGTGCCTACGTCTCGGTGGGAACATTATATACGTCTATAACGATATATATCCTAACCTAAGGCAACCTAACACCTCGGATGTAATAGTTGACAACATTCCTGGCGTGTAGGCCTGTACTTCTCGGTGGGAACGTTGTATACATCTATAACGTTATATATCCTAGCCTAAGGCCACATAACATGTGGAATGTAATATTTTACAACATTCCTGGCGTGTCGTCGCCTGCTTCTCGATGGGGACATTATATACGTCTATAACGTTGTATATCCTAACCTAAGGCAACCTAACATCTCGGATGTAATATTTTATAACATTCCTGGCATCTCGTCGCCTGCTTCTCGATGGGGACATTATATACGTCTATAACGTTGTATATCCTAACCTTAGGCAACCTAACATCTGGGATGTAATATTTTACAAGATTCCTGGCATGTCGGTCCTCAAGTCTCGGTAGGAACATTATATAAGTCTATAACGATATATATCCTAACCTAAAGCAACCTATCATCTCGGATGTAATACTTTACAACATTCCTGGCATGTCGGTCCCTACATCTCGGTGGGAACATTCTATACTTCTATAACATTGTATATCCTAACCTAAGGCAACCTAACATCTCGGATGTAATATTTTACAACATTCCTGGCATGTCGGTCCCTACTTCTCGGTGGAAACATTGTATACGTCTATAACGATATATATCCTAACCTAAGGCAACGTAACATCTCGGATGTAATAGTTGACAACATTCCAGGCGTGTCCGCCCGTACTTTTCGGTGGGAACATTGTATACGTCTATAACGTTATATATCCTAGCCTAAGGCCACCTAACATATCGAATGTAATATTTTACATCATTCGTGGCGTGTCGTCGCCTGCTTCTCGATGGGAACATTATATACGACTATAGCGTTGTGTAGCCTAACCTAACGCAACCTAACATCTGGGATGTAATATTCCTGGCGTGTCGTCGCCTACCTCTGGATGGGGACATTATATACGTCTATAACGTTATATATCCTAACCTAAGGCAACCTAACATCTCGGATGTAATAGTTGACAACATTCCTAGCGTGTCCGCCCGTACTTCTCGGTGGGAACCTTATATACGTCTATAACGTGATATATCCTAGCCTAAGGCGACCTAACATATCGAATGAAATATTTTCCATCATTCCTGGCGTGTCGTCGCCTGCTTCTCGATGGGAACATTATATACGTCTATAACGTTGTGTATCCTAACCTAACGCAACCTAACATCTGGGATGTAATATTCCTGGCGTGTCGTCGCCTACTTCTGGACGGGGACATTTTATAAGTCTATAACGTTATATATCCTAACCTCAGGCAACCTAACATCTCGGATGTAATAGTTGACAACATTCCTGGCGTGTCCACCCGTACTTCTCGGTGGGAACATTATATACGTCTATAACGTGATATATCCTAGCCTAAGGCAACCACACATCTCGGATGTAATATTTTAAATCATTCCTGGCGTGTCGTCGCCTGCTTCTCGATGGGAACATTATATACGTCTATAACGTTGTGTATCCTAACCTAACGCAACCTAACATCTGGGATGTAATATTCCTGGCGTGTCGTCGCCTGCTTCTCGATGGGGACATAATATGCGTCTATAACGTTGTATATCCTAACGTAACGCAACCTAACATCTGGAATGTAATATTTTACAACATTCCTGGCGTGTCGTCGCCTGCTTCCCGATGGGGACATAATATACGTCTATAACGTTGTATATCCTTACCTAACGTAACCTAACATCTGGGATGTAATATTTTACAAGATTCCTGGCATGTCGGTCCACATGTCTCGGTGGAAACATTGTATACGTCTATAACGATATATATCCTAACCTAAGGCAACCTAACATCTCGGATGTAATAGTTGACAACATTTCAGGCGTGTCCGCCCGTACTTCTCGGTGGGAACATTATATACGTCTATAACGTTATATGTCCTATCCTAAGGCGACATAATATGTCGAATGTGATATTTTACAACATTCCTGGTGTGTCGTCGCCTGCTTCTCGATGGGGACATTATATACGTCTATAACGTTGTATATCCTAATCTAACGCAACCGAACATTTGGGATGTAATATTTTACAACATTCCTGGCATGTCGTTCCCTACGACTCGGTGGGAACATTATATACGTCTATAACGATATATATCCTAAGCTAAGGCTACCTAACACCTCGGCTGTGATAGTTGTCAACATTCCTGGCGTGTAGGCCCGTACTTCTTGTTGGGAACATTGTATACGTCTATAACGTTATATATCCTAGCCTAAGGCGACCTAACATGTCGAATGTAATATTTTACATCATTCCTGGCGTGTCGTCACCTGCTTCTCGATGGGAACATTATATACGGCTATAACGATATATATCCTAACCTAAGGCAGCCTAACATCTCGGATGTAATATTTTACAACATTCCTGGCGTGTCGTCGCCTACTTCTGGATGGGACATTATATACATCTCTAACGTTGTATATCCTAACCTAAGGGAACCTAACATCTCGGGTGTAATATTTTACAACATTCCTGACGCGTTGGCCCCTATTTTTCGGTGGGAATATTATATACGTCTATAACGTTATATATCCTAACCTAAAGCAACCTAACCTCTGGGATGTAATATTTTACAAGATTCCTGGCATGTCGGTCCCCAAGTCTCGGTAGGAACATTATATACGTCTATAACGATATATATCCAAACCTAAGGGAACCTAACATCTCGGATGTAATATTTTACAACATTCCTGGCGTGTCGTCGCCTACTTCTGGATGGGACATTATATACATCTATAACGTTGTATATCCTAACCTAAGGGAACCTAACATCTCGGGTGTAATATTTTACAACATTCCTGACGCGTTGGCCCCTATTTTTCGGTGGGAATATTATATACGTCTATAACGTTATATATCCTAACCTAAAGCAACCTAACCTCTGGGATGTAATATTTTACAAGATTCCTGGCATGTCGGTCCCCAAGTCTCGGTAGGAACATTATATACGTCTATAACGATATATATCCAAACCTAAGGGAACCTAACATCTCGGATGTAATATTTTACAACATTCCTGGCGTGTCGTCGCCTGCTTCTTGATGGGGACATAATATGCGCCTATAACGTTGTATATCCTAACCTAACGCAACCTAACATCTGGAATGTAATATTTTACAACATTCCTCGCGTGTCGTCGCCTGCTTCCAGATGGGGACGTAATATACGTCTATAACGTTGTATATCCTTACCTAACGCAAACTAACATCTGGAATGTAATATTTTACAACATTCCTGGAGTGTCGTCGCCTGCTTCTGGATGGGGTCATTATATACATCTATAACGTTGTATATCCTAACCTAAGGCAACCTAACATCTCGGATGTAATATTTTACATCATTCGTGGCGTGTCGTCGCCTGCTTCTCGGTGGGAACATTATATACGACTATAGCGTTGTGTAGCCTAACCTAACGCAACCTAATATCTGGGATGTAATATTCCTGGCGTGTCGTCGCCTACCTCTGGATGGGGACATTATATACGTCTATAACGTTATATATCCTAACCTAAGGCAACCTAACATCTCGGATGTAATAGTTGACAACATTCCTAGCGTGTCCGCCCGTACTTCTCGGTGGGAACCTTATATACGTCTATAACGTTATATATCCTAGCCTAAGGCCACCTAACATGTCGAATGTAATATTTTACATCATTCCTGGCGTGTCGTCGCCTGCTTCTCGATGGGAACATTATATACGTCTATAACGTTGTGTATCCTAACCTAACGCAACCTAACATCTGGGATGTAATATTCCTGGCATGTCGTCGCCTACTTCTGGATGGGGACATTATATACGTCTATAACGTTATATATCCTAACCTAAGGCAACCTAACATCTCGGATGTAATATTTTACAACATTCTGGCGTGTCGTCGCCTGCTTCTCGATGGGGAGATTATATACGTCTATAACGTTGTATATCCTAACCTAACGCAACCTAACATTTGGGATGTAATATTTTACATCATTCGTTGCATGTCGGTGCCTACGTCTCGGTGGGAACATTATATACGTCTATAACGATATATATCCTAACCTAAGGCAACCTAACACCTCGGATGTAATAGTTGACAACATTCCAGGCGTGTCCGCCCGTACTTTTCGGTGGGAACATTATATACGTCTATAACGTTATATATCCTAGTCTAAGGCAACCTAACATGGCGAATGTAATATTTTACAACATTCCTGTCGTGTCGTCGCCTGCTTCTCGATGGGGAGATTATATACGTCTATAACGTTGTATATCCTAACCAAACGCAACCTAACATTTGGGATGTAATATTTTACAACATTCCTTGCATGTCAGTGCCTACGTCTCGGTGGGAACATTATATACGTCTATAACGATATATATCCTAACCTAAGGCAACCTAACACCTCGGATGTAATAGTTGACAACATTCCTGGCGTGTAGGCCTGTACTTCTCGGTGGGAACGTTGTATACATCTATAACGTTATATATCCTAGCCTAAGGCCACATAACATGTGGAATGTAATATTTTACAACATTCCTGGCGTGTCGTCGCCTGCTTCTCGATGGGGACATTATATACGTCTATAACGTTGTATATCCTAACCTAAGGCAACCTAACATCTCGGATGTAATATTTTATAACATTCCTGGCATCTCGTCGCCTGCTTCTCGATGGGGACATTATATACGTCTATAACGTTGTATATCCTAACCTTAGGCAACCTAACATCTGGGATGTAATATTTTACAAGATTCCTGGCATGTCGGTCCTCAAGTCTCGGTAGGAACATTATATAAGTCTATAACGATATATATCCTAACCTAAAGCAACCTATCATCTCGGATGTAATACTTTACAACATTCCTGGCATGTCGGTCCCTACATCTCGGTGGGAACATTCTATACTTCTATAACATTGTATATCCTAACCTAAGGCAACCTAACATCTCGGATGTAATATTTTACAACATTCCTGGCATGTCGGTCCCTACTTCTCGGTGGAAACATTGTATACGTCTATAACGATATATATCCTAACCTAAGGCAACGTAACATCTCGGATGTAATAGTTGACAACATTCCAGGCGTGTCCGCCCGTACTTTTCGGTGGGAACATTGTATACGTCTATAACGTTATATATCCTAGCCTAAGGCCACCTAACATATCGAATGTAATATTTTACATCATTCGTGGCGTGTCGTCGCCTGCTTCTCGATGGGAACATTATATACGACTATAGCGTTGTGTAGCCTAACCTAACGCAACCTAACATCTGGGATGTAATATTCCTGGCGTGTCGTCGCCTACCTCTGGATGGGGACATTATATACGTCTATAACGTTATATATCCTAACCTAAGGCAACCTAACATCTCGGATGTAATAGTTGACAACATTCCTAGCGTGTCCGCCCGTACTTCTCGGTGGGAACCTTATATACGTCTATAACGTGATATATCCTAGCCTAAGGCGACCTAACATATCGAATGAAATATTTTCCATCATTCCTGGCGTGTCGTCGCCTGCTTCTCGATGGGAACATTATATACGTCTATAACGTTGTGTATCCTAACCTAACGCAACCTAACATCTGGGATGTAATATTCCTGGCGTGTCGTCGCCTACTTCTGGACGGGGACATTTTATAAGTCTATAACGTTATATATCCTAACCTCAGGCAACCTAACATCTCGGATGTAATAGTTGACAACATTCCTGGCGTGTCCACCCGTACTTCTCGGTGGGAACATTATATACGTCTATAACGTGATATATCCTAGCCTAAGGCAACCACACATCTCGGATGTAATATTTTAAATCATTCCTGGCGTGTCGTCGCCTGCTTCTCGATGGGAACATTATATACGTCTATAACGTTGTGTATCCTAACCTAACGCAACCTAACATCTGGGATGTAATATTCCTGGCGTGTCGTCGCCTGCTTCTCGATGGGGACATAATATGCGTCTATAACGTTGTATATCCTAACGTAACGCAACCTAACATCTGGAATGTAATATTTTACAACATTCCTGGCGTGTCGTCGCCTGCTTCCCGATGGGGACATAATATACGTCTATAACGTTGTATATCCTTACCTAACGTAACCTAACATCTGGGATGTAATATTTTACAAGATTCCTGGCATGTCGGTCCACATGTCTCGGTGGAAACATTGTATACGTCTATAACGATATATATCCTAACCTAAGGCAACCTAACATCTCGGATGTAATAGTTGACAACATTTCAGGCGTGTCCGCCCGTACTTCTCGGTGGGAACATTATATACGTCTATAACGTTATATGTCCTATCCTAAGGCGACATAATATGTCGAATGTGATATTTTACAACATTCCTGGTGTGTCGTCGCCTGCTTCTCGATGGGGACATTATATACGTCTATAACGTTGTATATCCTAATCTAACGCAACCGAACATTTGGGATGTAATATTTTACAACATTCCTGGCATGTCGTTCCCTACGACTCGGTGGGAACATTATATACGTCTATAACGATATATATCCTAAGCTAAGGCTACCTAACACCTCGGCTGTGATAGTTGTCAACATTCCTGGCGTGTAGGCCCGTACTTCTTGTTGGGAACATTGTATACGTCTATAACGTTATATATCCTAGCCTAAGGCGACCTAACATGTCGAATGTAATATTTTACATCATTCCTGGCGTGTCGTCACCTGCTTCTCGATGGGAACATTATATACGGCTATAACGATATATATCCTAACCTAAGGCAGCCTAACATCTCGGATGTAATATTTTACAACATTCCTGGCGTGTCGTCGCCTACTTCTGGATGGGACATTATATACATCTCTAACGTTGTATATCCTAACCTAAGGGAACCTAACATCTCGGGTGTAATATTTTACAACATTCCTGACGCGTTGGCCCCTATTTTTCGGTGGGAATATTATATACGTCTATAA
This sequence comes from Xylocopa violacea, assembly GCA_963969225.1. Classification (NCBI taxonomy): domain Eukaryota; kingdom Metazoa; phylum Arthropoda; class Insecta; order Hymenoptera; family Apidae; genus Xylocopa; species Xylocopa violacea. Next base: position 4,652,117 of record CAXAJV010000678.1, read on the forward strand.
CGTTATATATCCTAACCTAAAGCAACCTAACCTCTGGGATGTAATATTTTACAAGATTCCTGGCATGTCGGTCCCCAAGTCTCGGTAGGAACATTATATACGTCTATAACGATATATATCCAAACCTAAGGGAACCTAACATCTCGGATGTAATATTTTACAACATTCCTGGCGTGTCGTCGCCTGCTTCTTGATGGGGACATAATATGCGCCTATAACGTTGTATATCCTAACCTAACGCAACCTAACATCTGGAATGTAATATTTTACAACATTCCTCGCGTGTCGTCGCCTGCTTCCAGATGGGGACGTAATATACGTCTATAACGTTGTATATCCTTACCTAACGCAAACTAACATCTGGAATGTAATATTTTACAACATTCCTGGAGTGTCGTCGCCTGCTTCTGGATGGGGTCATTATATACATCTATAACGTTGTATATCCTAACCTAAGGCAACCTAACATCTCGGATGTAATATTTTACATCATTCGTGGCGTGTCGTCGCCTGCTTCTCGATGGGAACATTATATACGACTATAGCGTTGTGTAGCCTAACCTAACGCAACCTAATATCTGGGATGTAATATTCCTGGCGTGTCGTCGCCTACCTCTGGATGGGGACATTATATACGTCTATAACGTTATATATCCTAACCTAAGGCAACCTAACATCTCGGATGTAATAGTTCACAACATTCCTAGCGTGTCCGCCCGTACTTCTCGGTGGGAACCTTATATACGTCTATAACGTTATATATCCTAGCCTAAGGCCACCTAACATGTCGAATGTAATATTTTACATCATTCCTGGCGTGTCGTCGCCTGCTTCTCGATGGGAACATTATATACGTCTATAACGTTGTGTATCCTAACCTAACGCAACCTAACATCTGGGATGTAATATTCCTGGCATGTCGTCGCCTACTTCTGGATGGGGACATTATATACGTCTATAACGTTATATATCCTAACCTAAGGCAACCTAACATCTCGGATGTAATATTTTACAACATTCTGGCGTGTCGTCGCCTGCTTCTCGATGGGGAGATTATATACGTCTATAACGTTGTATATCCTAACCTAACGCAACCTAACATTTGGGATGTAATATTTTACATCATTCGTTGCATGTCGGTGCCTACGTCTCGGTGGGAACATTATATACGTCTATAACGATATATATCCTAACCTAAGGCAACCTAACACCTCGGATGTAATAGTTGACAACATTCCAGGCGTGTCCGCCCGTACTTTTCGGTGGGAACATTATATACGTCTATAACGTTATATATCCTAGTCTAAGGCAACCTAACATGGCGAATGTAATATTTTACAACATTCCTGTCGTGTCGTCGCCTGCTTCTCGATGGGGAGATTATATACGTCTATAACGTTGTATATCCTAACCAAACGCAACCTAACATTTGGGATGTAATATTTTACAACATTCCTTGCATGTCAGTGCCTACGTCTCGGTGGGAACATTATATACGTCTATAACGATATATATCCTAACCTAAGGCAACCTAACACCTCGGATGTAATAGTTGACAACATTCCTGGCGTGTAGGCCTGTACTTCTCGGTGGGAACGTTGTATACATCTATAACGTTATATATCCTAGCCTAAGGCCACATAACATGTGGAATGTAATATTTTACAACATTCCTGGCGTGTCGTCGCCTGCTTCTCGATGGGGACATTATATACGTCTATAACGTTGTATATCCTAACCTAAGGCAACCTAACATCTCGGATGTAATATTTTATAACATTCCTGGCATCTCGTCGCCTGCTTCTCGATGGGGACATTATATACGTCTATAACGTTGTATATCCTAACCTTAGGCAACCTAACATCTGGGATGTAATATTTTACAAGATTCCTGGCATGTCGGTCCTCAAGTCTCGGTAGGAACATTATATAAGTCTATAACGATATATATCCTAACCTAAAGCAACCTATCATCTCGGATGTAATACTTTACAACATTCCTGGCATGTCGGTCCCTACATCTCGGTGGGAACATTCTATACTTCTATAACATTGTATATCCTAACCTAAGGCAACCTAACATCTCGGATGTAATATTTTACAACATTCCTGGCATGTCGGTCCCTACTTCTCGGTGGAAACATTGTATACGTCTATAACGATATATATCCTAACCTAAGGCAACGTAACATCTCGGATGTAATAGTTGACAACATTCCAGGCGTGTCCGCCCGTACTTTTCGGTGGGAACATTGTATACGTCTATAACGTTATATATCCTAGCCTAAGGCCACCTAACATATCGAATGTAATATTTTACATCATTCGTGGCGTGTCGTCGCCTGCTTCTCGATGGGAACATTATATACGACTATAGCGTTGTGTAGCCTAACCTAACGCAACCTAACATCTGGGATGTAATATTCCTGGCGTGTCGTCGCCTACCTCTGGATGGGGACATTATATACGTCTATAACGTTATATATCCTAACCTAAGGCAACCTAACATCTCGGATGTAATAGTTGACAACATTCCTAGCGTGTCCGCCCGTACTTCTCGGTGGGAACCTTATATACGTCTATAACGTTATATATCCTAGCCTAAGGCCACCTAACATGTCGAATGTAATATTTTACATCATTCCTGGCGTGTCGTTGCCTGCTTCTCGATGGGAACATTATATACGTCTATAACGTTGTGTATCCTAACCTAACGCAACCTAACATCTGGGATGTAATATTCCTGGCGTGTCGTCGCCTACTTCTGGATGGGGACATTATATACGTCTATAACGTTATATATCCTAACCTAAGGCAACCTAACATCTCGGATGTAATATTTTACAACATTCTGGCGTGTCGTCGCCTGCTTCTCGATGGGGAGATTATATACGTCTATAACGTTGTATATCCTAACCTAACGCAACCTAACATTTGGGATGTAATATTTTACATCATTCGTTGCATGTCGGTGCCTACGTCTCGGTGGGAACATTATATACGTCTATAACGATATATATCCTAACCTAAGGCAACCTAACACCTAGGATGTAATAGTTGACAACATTCCAGGCGTGTCCGCCCGTACTTTTCGGTGGGAACATTATATACGTCTATAACGTTATATATCCTAGTCTAAGGCCACCTAACATGTCGAATGTAATATTTTACGACATTCCTGACGCGTCGGCCTCTATTTTTCGGTGGGAACATTATATACGTCTATAACGTTATATATCCTAGTCTAAGGCAACCTAACATGGCGAATGTAATATTTTACAACATTCCTGGCGTGTTGTCGCCTACTTCTCGATGGGGACATTATATACATCTATAATCTTGTATATCCTAATCTAAGGCAGCCTAACATCTCGGATGTAGTATTTTACAACATTCCTGGCGTGTCGTCTCCTACTTCTGGATGGGGTCATTATATCCATCCATAACGTTGTATATCCTAACCTAAGAGAACCTAACATCTCGGGTGTAATATTGTACAACATTCCTGACGCGTCGGTCCCTATTTTTCGGTGGGAATATTATATACGTCTATAACGATATATATCCTAACCTAAGGCAACCTAAACCTCGGATGTAATAGTTGACAACATTCCTGGCGTGTAGGCCCGTACTTCACGGTGGGAACATTGTATACGTCTATAACGTTATATATCCTAGCCTAAGGCCACCTAACATATCGAATGTAATGTTTTACATCATTCGTGGCGTGTCGTCGCCTGCTTCTCGATGGGAACATTATATACGACTATAGCGTTGTGTAGCCTAACCTAACGCAACCTAACATCTGGGATGTAATATTCCTGGCATGTCGTCGCCTACTTCTGGATGGGGACATTATATACGTCTATAACGTTATATATCCTAACCTAAGGCAACCTAACATCTCGGATGTAATATTTTACAACATTCTGGCGTGTCGTCGCCTGCTTCTCGATGGGGAGATTATATACGTCTATAACGTTGTATATCCTAACCTAACGCAACCTAACATTTGGGATGTAATATTTTACAAGATTCCTGGCATGTCGGTCCTCAAGTCTCGGTGGGAACATTATATACGTCTATAACGATATATATCCTAACCTAAGGCAACCTAACACCTCGGATGTAATAGTTGACAACATTCCTGGCGTGTAGGCCCGTACTTCTCGGTGGGAACGTTGTATACATCTATAACGTTATATATCCTAGCCTAAGGCGACCTAACATTTCGAATGTAATATTTTACATCATTCCTGGCGTGTCGTCGCCTGCTTCTCGATGGGAACATTATATACGTCTATAACGTTGTGTATCCTAACCTAACGCAACCTAACATCTGGGATATAATATTCCTGGCGTGTCGTCGCCTACTTCTGGATGGGGACATTATATACGTCTATAACGTTATATATCCTAACCTAAGGCAACCTAACATCTCGGATGTAACAGTTGACAACATTCCTGGCGTGTCCACCCGTACTTCTCGGTGGGAACATTATATACGTCTATAACGTTATATATCCTAGCCTAAGGCCACATACCATGTGGAATGTAATATTTTACAACATTCCTGGCGTGTCGTCGCCTGCTTCTCGATGGGGACATTATATACATCTATAACATTGTATATCCTAACCTAAGGCAACCTAACATCTCGGATGTAATATTTTACAACATTCTGGCGTGTCGTCGCCTGCTTCTCGATGGGGAGATTATATACATCTATAATCTTGTATATCCTAACCTAAGGCAGCCTAATATCTCGGATGTAATATTTTACAACATTCCTGGCGTGTCGTCTCCTACTTCTGGATGGGGGCATTATATACATCTATAACGTTGTATATCCTAACCTAAGGGAACCTAACATCTCGGGTGTAATATTTTACAACATTCCTGACGCGACGGCCCCTATTTTTCGGTGGGAATATTATATACGTCTATAACGTTATATATCATAACCTAAGGCAACCTAACATCTCGGATGTAATATTTTACAACATTCCTGGCATATCGGTCCCTACTTCTCGGTGGAAACATTGTATACGTCTATAACGATATATATCCTATCCTAAGGCAACCTAACATCTCGGATGTAATATTTTACAACATTCCTGGCGCGTCGGCTCCTATTTTTCGGTGGGAACATTATATACGTCTATAACGTTATATATCCTAACCTAAGGGACCCTAACATGTCGTATGTAATATTTTACAACATTCCTGGCGTGTCGTAGCCTGCTTCTCGATGGGGAGATTATATACGTCTATAACGTTGTATATCCTAACCTAACGCAACCTAACATTTGGGATGTAATATTTTACAACATTCCTTGCATGTCAGTGCCTACGTCTCGGTGGGAACATTATATACATCTATAACGATATATATCCTAACCTAAGGCAACCTAACACCTCGGATGTAATAGTTGACAACATTCCTGGCGTGTAGGCCCGTACTTCTCGATGGGGACATTATCTACTTCTATAACGATATACATCCAAACCTAAGGGAACCTAACATCTCGGATGTAATATTTTAAAACATTCCTGGCATGTCGGTCCCTACTTCTCGGTGGGAATATTATATACGTCTATAACGTTGTATATCCTAACGTAACGCAACCTAACATCTCGGATGTAATAGTTGACAACATTCCAGGCGTGTCCGCCCGTACTTCTCGGTGGGAACATTATATACGTCTATAACGTTATATATCCTAGCCTAAGGCGACATAGTATGTCGAATGTGATATTTTATAACATTCCTGGCGTGTCGTCTCCTGCTTCTCGATGGGGACATTATATACGTCTATAATGATGTATATCCTAACCTAACGCAACCTAACATCTGGGATGTAATATTTTACAAGATTCCTGGCATGTCGGTCCTCAAGTCTCGGTGGGAACATTATATACGTCTATAACGATATATATCCTAACCAAAGGCAACCTAACACCTCGGATGTAATAGGTGACCACATTCCTGGCATGTAGGCCCGTACTTCTCGGAGGGAACATTGTATACGCCTATAACGTTATATATCCTAGCCTAAGGCGACCTAACATGTCGAATGTAATATTTTACATCATTCCTGGCGTGTCGTCTCCTGCTTCTCGATGGGAACATTATATACGTCTATAACGTTATATATCATAACCTAAGGCAACCGAACATCTGGGATGTAATATTTTACAACATTCCTGGCTTATCGGTCCCTACTTCTCGGTGGAAACATTGTATACGTCTATAACGATATATATCCTAGCCTAAGGCAACCTAACATCTCGCATGTAATATTTTACAACATTCCTGGCGTGTCGTCGCCTACTTCTCGATGGGGACATTATATACGTCGATAACGTTATATATCCCAGCCTAAGGCAACCTAACATGTCGAATGTAATATTTTACAACATTCCTGGCGTGTCGTCGCCTACTTCTCGATGGGGACATTATATACATCTATAACATTGTATATCCTAACCCAAGGCAACCTAACATCTCGGATGGAATATTTTACAACATTCCTGGCATATCGGTCCCTACTTCTCGGTGGAAACATTGCATACGTCTATAACGTTATATATCCTAACCTAAGGCAACCTAACATCTCGGATGTAATATTTTACAACATTCTGGCGTGTCGTCGCCTGCTTCTCGATGGGAACATTATATACATCTATAACATTGTATATCCTAACCCAAGGCAACCTAACATCTCGGATGGAATATTTTACAACATTCCTGGCGTGTCGTTGCCTGCTTCTCGATGAGGACATTATATACGTCTATAACGTTGTATATCCTAACCTACCGCAACCAAACATCTCGGATGTAATATTTTACAACATTCCTGGCATGTCGGTCCCTACTTCTCGGTGGGAATATTATATACGTCTATAATGTTATATATCATAACCTAAGGCAACCTAACATCTCGGATGTAATATTTTACAACATTCCTGGCATATCGGTCCCTACTTCTCGGTGGAAACATTGTATACGTCTATAACGATATATATCCTAGCCTAAGGCAACCTAACATCTCGGATGTAATATTTTACAACATTCCTGGCGCGTCGGCTCCTATTTTTCGGTGGGAACATTATATACGTCTATAACGTTATATATCCTAACCTAAGGGACCCTAACATGTCGTATGTAATATTTTACAACATTCCTGGCGTGTCGTAGCCTGCTTCTCGATGGGGACATTATATACGTCTATAACGTTGTATATCCTAACCTAAAGCAACCTAACATCTGGGATGTAATATTTTACAACATTCCTGGCGTGTCGTCGCCTAGTTTGGATGGGGTCATTATATACATCTATAACGTTGTATATCCTAACCTAAGGCAACCTAACATCTCGGATGTAATATTTTACAACATTCCTGGCATGTCGGTCCCTACATCTCGGTGGGAACATACTATACGTCTATAACGTTGTATATCCTAACCTAAGGGAACCTAACATCTCGGGTGTAAACTTTTACAACATTCCTGACGCGTCGGGTCCTATTTTTCGGTGGGAACATTATATACGGCTATAACGTTATATATGCTAGCCTAAGGCAACCTAACATGTCGAATGTAATATTTTACAACATTCCTGTCGTGTCGTCGCCTGCTTCTCGATGGGGAGATTATATACGTCTATAACGTTGTATATCCTAACCTAACGCAACCTAACATTTGGGATGTAATATTTTACAACATTCCTTGCATGTCGGTGCCTACGTCTCGGTGGGAACATTATATACGTCTATAACGATATATATCCTACCCTAAGGCAACCTAACACCTCGGATGTAATAGTTGACAACATTCCTGGCGTGTAGGCCCGTACTTCTCGGTGGGAACATTGTATACGTCTATAACGATATATATCCTAGCCTAAGGCGACCTAACATGTCGAATGTAATATTTTACATCATTCCTGGCGTGTCGTCGCCTGCTTCTCGATGGGAACATAATAAATATTTTACAACATAAATAATATTTTACAACATTCCTGGCATATCAGTCCCTCCTTCTCGGTGGAAACATTGTATACGTCTATAACGATATATATCCTAGCCTAGGGCAACCTAACATCTCGGATGTAATATTTTACAACATTCTGGCGTGTCGTCGCCGGCTTCTCGATGGGGAGATTATAAACGTCTATAACGTTGTATATCCTAACCTAACGCAACCTAACATTTGGGATGTAATATTTTGCAACATTCCTTGCATGTCGGTGCCTACGTCTCGGTAGGAACATTATATACGTCTATAACGATATATATCCTGACCCAAGGCAACCTAACACCTCGGATGTAATAGTTGACAACATTCCTGGCGTGTAGGCCCGTACTTCTCGGTGGGAACATTGTATACGTCTATAACGTTATATATCCTAGCCTAAGGCGACCTAACATATCGAATGTAATATTTTACATCATTCCTGGCGTGTCGTCGCCTGCTTCTCGATGGGAACATTATATACGTCTATAACGTTGTGTATCCTAACCTAAGGCAACCTAACATCTGGGATGTAATATTCCTGGCGTGTCGTCGCCTACTTCTGGATGGGGACATTATATACGTCTATAACGTTATATATCCTAACCTAAGGCAACCTAACATCTCGGATGTAATATTTTACAACATTCTGGCGTGTCGTCGCCGGCTTTTCGATGGGGAGATTATATACGTCTATAACGTTGTATATCCTAACCTAACGCAACCTAACATTTGGGATGTAATATTTTACAACACTCCTTGCATGTCGGTGCCTACGTCTCGGTGGGAACATTATATACGTCTATAACGATATATATCCTAACCTAAGGCAACCTAACACCTCGGATGTAATAGTTGACAACATTCCAGGCGTGTCCGCCCGTACTTTTCGGTGGGAACATTATATACGTCTATAACATTATATATCCTAGTCTAAGGCCACCTAACATGTCGAATGTAATATTTTACGACATTCCTGACGCGTCGGCCTCTATTTTTCGGTGGGAACATTATATACGTCTATAACGTTATATATCCTAGTCTAAGGCAACCTAACATGGCGAATGTAATATTTTACAACATTCCTGGCGTGTTGTCGCCTACTTCTCGATGGGGACATTATATACATCTATAATCTTGTATATCCTAACCTAAGGCAGCCTAACATCTCGGATGTAGTATTTTACAACATTCCTGGCGTGTCGTCTCCTACTTCTGGATGGGGTCATTATATACATCCATAACGTTGTATATCCTAACCTAAGAGAACCTAACATCTCGGGTGTAATATTTTACAACATTCCTGACGCGTCGGTCCCTATTTTTCGGTGGGAATATTATATACGTCTATAACGATATATATCCTATCCTAAGGCAACCTAAACCTCGGATGTAATAGTTGACAACATTCCTGGCGTGTAGGCCCGTACTTCTCGGTGGGAACATTGTATACGTCTATAACGTTGTATATCCTAACCTAACGCAACCTAACATTTGGGATGTAATATTTTACAACACTCCTTGCATGTCGGTGCCTACGTCTCGGTGGGAACATTATATACGTCTATAACGATATATATCCTAACCCAAGGCAACCTAACACCTCGGATGTAATAGGTGACCACATTCCTGGCATGTAGGCCCGTACTTCTCGGAGGGAACATTGTATACGCCTATAACGTTATATATCCTAGCCTAAGGCGACCTAACATGTCGAATGTAATATTTTACATCATTCCTGGCGTGTCGTCTCCTGCTTCTCGATGGGAACATTATATACGTCTATAACGTTATATATCATAACCTAAGGCAACCGAACATCTGGGATGTAATATTTTACAACATTCCTGGCATATCGGTCCCTACTTCTCGGTGGAAACATTGTATACGTCTATAACGATATATATCCTAGCCTAAGGCAACCTAACATCTCGCATGTAATATTTTACAACATTCCTGGCGTGTCGTCGCCTACTTCTCGATGGGGACATTATATACGTCTATAACGTTATATATCCTAGCCTAAGGCAACCTAACATGTCGAATGTAATATTTTACAACATTCCTGGCGTGTCGTCGCCTACTTCTCGATGGGGACATTATATACATCTATAACATTGTATATCCTAACCCAAGGCAACCTAACATCTCGGATGGAATATTTTACAACATTCCTGGCATATCGGTCCCTACTTCTCGGTGGAAACATTGCATACGTCTATAACGTTATATATCCTAACCTAAGGCAACCTAACATCTCGGATGTAATATTTTACAACATTCTGGCGTGTCGTCGCCTGCTTCTCGATGGGAACATTATATACATCTATAACATTGTATATCCTAACCCAAGGCAACCTAACATCTCGGATGGAATATTTTACAACATTCCTCGCGTGTCGTTGCCTGCTTCTCGATGGGGACATTATATACGTCTATAACGTTGTATATCCTAACCTACCGCAACCAAACATCTCGGATGTAATATTTTACAACATTCCTGTCATGTCGGTCCCTACTTCTCGGTGGGAATATTATATACGTCTATAATGTTATATATCATAACCTAAGGCAACCTAACATCTCGGATGTAATATTTTACAACATTCCTGGCATATCGGTCCCTACTTCTCGGTGGAAACATTGTATACGTCTATAACGATATATATCCTAGCCTAAGGCAACCTAACATCTCGGATGTAATATTTTACAACATTCCTGGCGCGTCGGCTCCTATTTTTCGGTGGGAACATTATATACGTCTATAACGTTATATATCCTAACCTAAGGGACCCTAACATGTCGTATGTACTATTTTACAACATTCCTGGCGTGTCGTAGCCTGCTTCTCGATGGGGACATTATATACGTCTATAACGTTGTATATCCTAACCTAAAGCAACCTAACATCTGGGATGTAATATTTTACAACATTCCTGGCGTGTCGTCGCCTAGTTTGGATGGGGTCATTATATACATCTATAACGCTGTATATCCTAACCTAAGGCAACCTAACATCTCGGATGTAATATTTTACAACATTCCTGGCATGTCGGTCCCTACATCTCGGTGGGAACATACTATACGTCTATAACGTTGTATATCCTAACCTAAGGGAACCTAACATCTCGGGTGTAAACTTTTACAACATTCCTGACGCGTCGGGCCCTATTTTTCGGTGGGAACATTATATACGGCTATAACGTTATATATGCTAGCCTAAGGCAACCTAACATGTCGAATGTAATATTTTACAACATTCCTGTCGTGTCGTCGCCTGCTTCTCGATGGGGAGATTATATACGTCTATAACGTTGTATATCCTAACCTAACGCAACCTAACATTTGGGATGTAATATTTTACAACATTCCTTGCATGTCGGTGCCTACGTCTCGGTGGGAACATTATATACGTCTATAACGATATATATCCTAACCTAAGGCAACCTAACACCTCGGATGTAATAGTTGACAACATTCCTGGCGTGTAGGCCCGTACTTCTCGGTGGGAACATTGTATACGTCTATAACGATATATATCCTAGCCTAAGGCGACCTAACATGTCGAATGTAATATTTTACATCATTCCTGGCGTGTCGTCGCCTGCTTCTCGATGGGAACATAATAAATATTTTACAACATATATAATATTTTACAACATTCCTGGCATATCAGTCCCTCCTTCTCGGTGGAAACATTGTATACGTCTATAACGATATATATCCTAGCCTAGGGCAACCTAACATCTCGGATGTAATATTTTACAACATTCTGGCGTGTCGTCGCCGGCTTCTCGATGGGGAGATTATAAACGTCTATAACGTTGTATATCCTAACCTAACGCAACCTAACATTTGGGATGTAATATTTTGCAACATTCCTTGCATGTCGGTGCCTACGTCTCGGTAGGAACATTATATACGTCTATAACGATATATATCCTGACCCAAGGCAACCTAACACCTCGGATGTAATAGTTGACAACATTCCTGGCGTGTAGGCCCGTACTTCTCGGTGGGAACATTGTATACGTCTATAACGTTATATATCCTAGCCTAAGGCGACCTAACATATCGAATGTAATATTTTACATCATTCCTGGCGTGTCGTCGCCTGCTTCTCGATGGGAACATTATATACGTCTATAACGTTGTGTATCCTAACCTAACGCAACCTAACATCTGGGATGTAATATTCCTGGCGTGTCGTCGCCTACTTCTGGATGGGGACATTATATACGTCTATAACGTTATATATCCTAACCTAAGGCAACCTAACATCTCGGATGTAATAGTTGGCAAAATTCCTGTCGTGTCCGCCCGTACTTCTCGGTGGGAACATTATATACGTCTATAACGTTGTATATCCTAGCCCAAGGCCAGCTAACATGTCGAATGTAATATTTTACAACATTCCTGACGCGTCGGCCCCTATTTTTCGGTGGGAACATTATATACGTCTATAACGTTATATATCCTAGTCTAAGGCAACCTAACATGTCGACTGTAATATTTTACAACATTCCTGGCGTGTCGTCGCCTGCTTCTCGATGGGAACATAATATACATCTATAACATTGTATATCCTAACCTAAGGCAACCTAACATCTCGGATGTAATATTTTACAACATTCTGGCGTGTCGTCGCCGGCTTTTCGATGGGGAGATTATATACGTCTATAACGTTGTATATCCTAACCTAACGCAACCTAACATTTGGGATGTAATATTTTACAACACTCCTTGCATGTCGGTGCCTACGTCTCGGTGGGAACATTATATACGTCTATAACGATATATATCCTATCCCAAGGCAACCTAACACCTCGGATGTAATAGTTGACCACAATCCTGGCATGTAGGCCCGTACTTCTCGGTGGGAACATTGTATACGCCTATAACGTTATATATCCTAGCCTAAGGCGACCTAACATGTCGAATGTAATATTTTACATCATTCCTGGCGTGTCGTCGCCTGCTTCTCGATGGGAACATTATATACGTCTATAACGTTATATATCATAACCTAAGGCAACCGAACATCTGGGATGTAATATTTTACAACATTCCTGGCATATCGGTCCCTACTTCTCGGTGGAAACATTGTATACGTCTATAACGATATATATCCTAGCCTAAGGCAACCTAACATCTCGCATGTAATATTTTACAACATTCCTGGCGTGTCGTCGCCTACTTCTCGATGGGGACATTATATACGTCTATAACGTTATATATCCTAGCCTAAGGCAACCTAACATGTCGAATGTAATATTTTACAACATTCCTGGCGTGTCGTCGCCTACTTCTCGATGGGAACATTATATACATCTATAACATTGTATATCCTAACCCAAGGCAACCTAACATCTCGGATGGAATATTTTACAACATTCCTGGCGTGTCGTTGCCTGCTTCTCGATGGGGACATTATATACGTCTATAACGTTGTATATCCTAACCTACCGCAACCAAACATCTCGGATGTAATATTTTACAACATTCCTGGCATGTCGGTCCCTACTTCTCGGTGGGAAAATTATATACGTCTATAACGTTATATATCCTAGCCTAAGGCCACCTAACATGTCGAATGTAATATTTTACATCATTCCTGGCGTGTCGTTGCCTGCTTCTCGATGGGAACATTATATACGTCTATAACGTTGTGTATCCTAACCTAACGCAACCTAACATCTGGGATGTAATATTCCTGGCGTGTCGTCGCCTACTTCTGGATGGGGACATTATATACGTCTATAACGTTATATATCCTAACCTAAGGCAACCTAACATCTCGGATGTAATATTTTACAACATTCTGGCGTGTCGTCGCCTGCTTCTCGATGGGGAGATTATATACGTCTATAACGTTGTATATCCTAACCTAACGCAACCTAACATTTGGGATGTAATATTTTACATCATTCGTTGCATGTCGGTGCCTACGTCTCGGTGGGAACATTATATACGTCTATAACGATATATATCCTAACCTAAGGCAACCTAACACCTAGGATGTAATAGTTGACAACATTCCAGGCGTGTCCGCCCGTACTTTTCGGTGGGAACATTATATACGTCTATAACGTTATATATCCTAGTCTAAGGCCACCTAACATGTCGAATGTAATATTTTACGACATTCCTGACGCGTCGGCCTCTATTTTTCGGTGGGAACATTATATACGTCTATAACGTTATATATCCTAGTCTAAGGCAACCTAACATGGCGAATGTAATATTTTACAACATTCCTGGCGTGTTGTCGCCTACTTCTCGATGGGGACATTATATACATCTATAATCTTGTATATCCTAACCTAAGGCAGCCTAACATCTCGGATGTAGTATTTTACAACATTCCTGGCGTGTCGTCTCCTACTTCTGGATGGGGTCATTATATCCATCCATAACGTTGTATATCCTAACCTAAGAGAACCTAACATCTCGGGTGTAATATTGTACAACATTCCTGACGCGTCGGTCCCTATTTTTCGGTGGGAATATTATATACGTCTATAACGATATATATCCTAACCTAAGGCAACCTAAACCTCGGATGTAATAGTTGACAACATTCCTGGCGTGTAGGCCCGTACTTCACGGTGGGAACATTGTATACGTCTATAACGTTATATATCCTAGCCTAAGGCCACCTAACATATCGAATGTAATGTTTTACATCATTCGTGGCGTGTCGTCGCCTGCTTCTCGATGGGAACATTATATACGACTATAGCGTTGTGTAGCCTAACCTAACGCAACCTAACATCTGGGATGTAATATTCCTGGCATGTCGTCGCCTACTTCTGGATGGGGACATTATATACGTCTATAACGTTATATATCCTAACCTAAGGCAACCTAACATCTCGGATGTAATATTTTACAACATTCTGGCGTGTCGTCGCCTGCTTCTCGATGGGGAGATTATATACGTCTATAACGTTGTATATCCTAACCTAACGCAACCTAACATTTGGGATGTAATATTTTACAAGATTCCTGGCATGTCGGTCCTCAAGTCTCGGTGGGAACATTATATACGTCTATAACGATATATATCCTAACCTAAGGCAACCTAACACCTCGGATGTAATAGTTGACAACATTCCTGGCGTGTAGGCCCGTACTTCTCGGTGGGAACGTTGTATACATCTATAACGTTATATATCCTAGCCTAAGGCGACCTAACATTTCGAATGTAATATTTTACATCATTCCTGGCGTGTCGTCGCCTGCTTCTCGATGGGAACATTATATACGTCTATAACGTTGTGTATCCTAACCTAACGCAACCTAACATCTGGGATATAATATTCCTGGCGTGTCGTCGCCTACTTCTGGATGGGGACATTATATACGTCTATAACGTTATATATCCTAACCTAAGGCAACCTAACATCTCGGATGTAACAGTTGACAACATTCCTGGCGTGTCCACCCGTACTTCTCGGTGGGAACATTATATACGTCTATAACGTTATATATCCTAGCCTAAGGCCACATACCATGTGGAATGTAATATTTTACAACATTCCTGGCGTGTCGTCGCCTGCTTCTCGATGGGGACATTATATACATCTATAACATTGTATATCCTAACCTAAGGCAACCTAACATCTCGGATGTAATATTTTACAACATTCTGGCGTGTCGTCGCCTGCTTCTCGATGGGGAGATTATATACATCTATAATCTTGTATATCCTAACCTAAGGCAGCCTAATATCTCGGATGTAATATTTTACAACATTCCTGGCGTGTCGTCTCCTACTTCTGGATGGGGGCATTATATACATCTATAACGTTGTATATCCTAACCTAAGGGAACCTAACATCTCGGGTGTAATATTTTACAACATTCCTGACGCGACGGCCCCTATTTTTCGGTGGGAATATTATATACGTCTATAACGTTATATATCATAACCTAAGGCAACCTAACATCTCGGATGTAATATTTTACAACATTCCTGGCATATCGGTCCCTACTTCTCGGTGGAAACATTGTATACGTCTATAACGATATATATCCTATCCTAAGGCAACCTAACATCTCGTATGTAATATTTTACAACATTCCTGGCATGTCGGTCCCTACTTCTCGGTGGAAACATTGTATACGTCTATAACGATATATATCCTAACCTAAGGCAACGTAACATCTCGGATGTAATGGTTGACAACATTCCAGGCGTGTCCGCCCGTACTTTTCGGTGGGCACATTATATACGTCTATAACGTTATATATCCTAGTCTAAGGCCACCTAACATGTCGAATGTAATATTTTACGACATTCCTGACGCGTCGGCCTCTATTTTTCGGTGGGAACATTATATACGTCTATAACGTTATATATCCTAGTCTAAGGCAACCTAACATGGCGAATGTAATATTTTACAACATTCCTGGCGTGTTGTCGCCTACTTCTCGATGGGGACATTATATACATCTATAATCTTGTATATCCTAACCTAAGGCAGCCTAACATCTCGGATGTAGTATTTTACAACATTCCTGGCGTGTCGTCTCCTACTTCTGGATGGGGTCATTATATACATCCATAACGTTGTATATCCTAACCTAAGAGAACCTAACATCTCGGGTGTAATATTTTACAACATTCCTGACGCGTCGGTCCCTATTTTTCGGTGGGAATATTATATACGTCTATAACGATATATATCCTAACCTAAGGCAACCTAAACCTCGGATGTAATAGTTGACAACATTCCTGGCGTGTAGGCCCGTACTTCTCGGTGGGAACATTGTATACGTCTATAACGTTGCATATCCTAACCTAACGCAACCTAACATTTGGGATGTAATATTTTACAACACTCCTTGCATGTCGGTGCCTACGTCTCGGTGGGAACATTATATACGTCTATAACGATATATATCCTAACCAAAGGCAACCTAACACCTCGGATGTAATAGGTGACCACATTCCTGGCATGTAGGCCCGTACTTCTCGGAGGGAACATTGTATACGCCTATAACGTTATATATCCTAGCCTAAGGCGACCTAACATGTCGAATGTAACATTTTACATCATTCCTGGCGTGTCGTCTCCTGCTTCTCGATGGGAACATTATATACGTCTATAACGTTATATATCATAACCTAAGGCAACCGAACATCTGGGATGTAATATTTTACAACATTCCTGGCTTATCGGTCCCTACTTCTCGGTGGAAACATTGTATACGTCTATAACGATATATATCCTAGCCTAAGGCAACCTAACATCTCGCATGTAATATTTTACAACATTCCTGGCGTGTCGTCGCCTACTTCTCAATGGGGACATTATATACGTCGATAACGTTATATATCCCAGCCTAAGGCAACCTAACATGTCGAATGTAATATTTTACAACATTCCTGGCGTGTCGTCGCCTACTTCTCGATGGGGACATTATATACATCTATAACATTGTATATCCTAACCCAAGGCAACCTAACATCTCGGATGGAATATTTTACAACATTCCTGGCATATCGGTCCCTACTTCTCGGTGGAAACATTGCATACGTCTATAACGTTATATATCCTAACCTAAGGCAACCTAACATCTCGGATGTAATATTTTACAACATTCCTGGCATATCGGTCCCTACTTCTCGGTGGAAACATTGTATACGTCTATAACGATATATATCCTAGCCTAAGGCAACCTAACATCTCGGATGTAATATTTTACAACATTCCTGGCGCGTCGGCTCCTATTTTTCGGTGGGAACATTATATACGTCTATAACGTTATATATCCTAACCTAAGGGACCCTAACATGTCGTATGTAATATTTTACAACATTCCTGGCGTGTCGTAGCCTGCTTCTCGATGGGGACATTATATACGTCTATAACGTTGTATATCCTAACCTAAAGCAACCTAACATCTGGGATGTAATATTTTACAACATTCCTGGCGTGTCGTCGCCTAGTTTGGATGGGGTCATTATATACATCTATAACGTTGTATATCCTAACCTAAGGCAACCTAACATCTCGGATGTAATATTTTACAACATTCCTGGCATGTCGGTCCCTACATCTCGGTGGGAACATACTATACGTCTATAACGTTGTATATCCTAACCTAAGGGAACCTAACATCTCGGGTGTAAACTTTTACAACATTCCTGACGCGTCGGGTCCTATTTTTCGGTGGGAACATTATATACGGCTATAACGTTATATATGCTAGCCTAAGGCAACCTAACATGTCGAATGTAATATTTTACAACATTCCTGTCGTGTCGTCGCCTGCTTCTCGATGGGGAGATTATATACGTCTATAACGTTGTATATCCTAACCTAACGCAACCTAACATTTGGGATGTAATATTTTACAACATTCCTTGCATGTCGGTGCCTACGTCTCGGTGGGAACATTATATACGTCTATAACGATATATATCCTACCCTAAGGCAACCTAACACCTCGGATGTAATAGTTGACAACATTCCTGGCGTGTAGGCCCGTACTTCTCGGTGGGAACATTGTATACGTCTATAACGATATATATCCTAGCCTAAGGCGACCTAACATGTCGAATGTAATATTTTACATCATTCCTGGCGTGTCGTCGCCTGCTTCTCGATGGGAACATAATAAATATTTTACAACATAAATAATATTTTACAACATTCCTGGCATATCAGTCCCTCCTTCTCGGTGGAAACATTGTATACGTCTATAACGATATATATCCTAGCCTAGGGCAACCTAACATCTCGGATGTAATATTTTACAACATTCTGGCGTGTCGTCGCCGGCTTCTCGATGGGGAGATTATAAACGTCTATAACGTTGTATATCCTAACCTAACGCAACCTAACATTTGGGATGTAATATTTTGCAACATTCCTTGCATGTCGGTGCCTACGTCTCGGTAGGAACATTATATACGTCTATAACGATATATATCCTGTCCCAAGGCAACCTAACACCTCGGATGTAATAGTTGACAACATTCCTGGC
Organism: Xylocopa violacea; assembly: GCA_963969225.1. NCBI lineage: Eukaryota > Metazoa > Arthropoda > Insecta > Hymenoptera > Apidae > Xylocopa > Xylocopa violacea. Next base: position 4,671,132 of record CAXAJV010000678.1, read on the forward strand.
GTGTAGGCCCGTACTTCTCGGTGGGAACATTGTATACGTCTATAACGTTATATATCCTAGCCTAAGGCGACCTAACATATCGAATGTAATATTTTACATCATTCCTGGCGTGTCGTCGCCTGCTTCTCGATGGGAACATTATATACGTCTATAACGTTGTGTATCCTAACCTAAGGCAACCTAACATCTGGGATGTAATATTCCTGGCGTGTCGTCGCCTACTTCTGGATGGGGACATTATATACGTCTATAACGTTATATATCCTAACCTAAGGCAACCTAACATCTCGGATGTAATATTTTACAACATTCTGGCGTGTCGTCGCCGGCTTTTCGATGGGGAGATTATATACGTCTATAACGTTGTATATCCTAACCTAACGCAACCTAACATTTGGGATGTAATATTTTACAACACTCCTTGCATGTCGGTGCCTACGTCTCGGTGGGAACATTATATACGTCTATAACGATATATATCCTAACCTAAGGCAACCTAACACCTCGGATGTAATAGTTGACAACATTCCAGGCGTGTCCGCCCGTACTTTTCGGTGGGAACATTATATACGTCTATAACATTATATATCCTAGTCTAAGGCCACCTAACATGTCGAATGTAATATTTTACGACATTCCTGACGCGTCGGCCTCTATTTTTCGGTGGGAACATTATATACGTCTATAACGTTATATATCCTAGTCTAAGGCAACCTAACATGGCGAATGTAATATTTTACAACATTCCTGGCGTGTTGTCGCCTACTTCTCGATGGGGACATTATATACATCTATAATCTTGTATATCCTAACCTAAGGCAGCCTAACATCTCGGATGTAGTATTTTACAACATTCCTGGCGTGTCGTCTCCTACTTCTGGATGGGGTCATTATATACATCCATAACGTTGTATATCCTAACCTAAGAGAACCTAACATATCGGGTGTAATATTTTACAACATTCCTGACGCGTCGGTCCCTATTTTTCGGTGGGAATATTATATACGTCTATAACGATATATATCCTATCCTAAGGCAACCTAAACCTCGGATGTAATAGTTGACAACATTCCTGGCGTGTAGGCCCGTACTTCTCGGTGGGAACATTGTATACGTCTATAACGTTGTATATCCTAACCTAACGCAACCTAACATTTGGGATGTAATATTTTACAACACTCCTTGCATGTCGGTGCCTACGTCTCGGTGGGAACATTATATACGTCTATAACGATATATATCCTAACCCAAGGCAACCTAACACCTCGGATGTAATAGGTGACCACATTCCTGGCATGTAGGCCCGTACTTCTCGGAGGGAACATTGTATACGCCTATAACGTTATATATCCTAGCCTAAGGCGACCTAACATGTCGAATGTAATATTTTACATCATTCCTGGCGTGTCGTCTCCTGCTTCTCGATGGGAACATTATATACGTCTATAACGTTATATATCATAACCTAAGGCAACCGAACATCTGGGATGTAATATTTTACAACATTCCTGGCATATCGGTCCCTACTTCTCGGTGGAAACATTGTATACGTCTATAACGATATATATCCTAGCCTAAGGCAACCTAACATCTCGCATGTAATATTTTACAACATTCCTGGCGTGTCGTCGCCTACTTCTCGATGGGGACATTATATACGTCTATAACGTTATATATCCTAGCCTAAGGCAACCTAACATGTCGAATGTAATATTTTACAACATTCCTCGCGTGTCGTTGCCTGCTTCTCGATGGGGACATTATATACGTCTATAACGTTGTATATCCTAACCTACCGCAACCAAACATCTCGGATGTAATATTTTACAACATTCCTGTCATGTCGGTCCCTACTTCTCGGTGGGAATATTATATACGTCTATAATGTTATATATCATAACCTAAGGCAACCTAACATCTCGGATGTAATATTTTACAACATTCCTGGCATATCGGTCCCTACTTCTCGGTGGAAACATTGTATACGTCTATAACGATATATATCCTAGCCTAAGGCAACCTAACATCTCGGATGTAATATTTTACAACATTCCTGGCGCGTCGGCTCCTATTTTTCGGTGGGAACATTATATACGTCTATAACGTTATATATCCTAACCTAAGGGACCCTAACATGTCGTATGTACTATTTTACAACATTCCTGGCGTGTCGTAGCCTGCTTCTCGATGGGGACATTATATACGTCTATAACGTTGTATATCCTAACCTAAAGCAACCTAACATCTGGGATGTAATATTTTACAACATTCCTGGCGTGTCGTCGCCTAGTTTGGATGGGGTCATTATATACATCTATAACGCTGTATATCCTAACCTAAGGCAACCTAACATCTCGGATGTAATATTTTACAACATTCCTGGCATGTCGGTCCCTACATCTCGGTGGGAACATACTATACGTCTATAACGTTGTATATCCTAACCTAAGGGAACCTAACATCTCGGGTGTAAACTTTTACAACATTCCTGACGCGTCGGGCCCTATTTTTCGGTGGGAACATTATATACGGCTATAACGTTATATATGCTAGCCTAAGGCAACCTAACATGTCGAATGTAATATTTTACAACATTCCTGTCGTGTCGTCGCCTGCTTCTCGATGGGGAGATTATATACGTCTATAACGTTGTATATCCTAACCTAACGCAACCTAACATTTGGGATGTAATATTTTACAACATTCCTTGCATGTCGGTGCCTACGTCTCGGTGGGAACATTATATACGTCTATAACGATATATATCCTAACCTAAGGCAACCTAACACCTCGGATGTAATAGTTGACAACATTCCTGGCGTGTAGGCCCGTACTTCTCGGTGGGAACATTGTATACGTCTATAACGATATATATCCTAGCCTAAGGCGACCTAACATGTCGAATGTAATATTTTACATCATTCCTGGCGTGTCGTCGCCTGCTTCTCGATGGGAACATAATAAATAATTTACAACATATATAATATTTTACAACATTCCTGGCATATCAGTCCCTCCTTCTCGGTGGAAACATTGTATACGTCTATAACGATATATATCCTAGCCTAGGGCAACCTAACATCTCGGATGTAATATTTTACAACATTCTGGCGTGTCGTCGCCGGCTTCTCGATGGGGAGATTATAAACGTCTATAACGTTGTATATCCTAACCTAACGCAACCTAACATTTGGGATGTAATATTTTACAACACTCCTTGCATGTCGGTGCCTACGTCTCGGTGGGAACATTATATACGTCTATAACGATATATATCCTATCCCAAGGCAACCTAACACCTCGGATGTAATAGTTGACCACAATCCTGGCATGTAGGCCCGTACTTCTCGGTGGGAACATTGTATACGCCTATAACGTTATATATCCTAGCCTAAGGCGACCTAACATGTCGAATGTAATATTTTACATCATTCCTGGCGTGTCGTCGCCTACTTCTCGATGGGGACATTATATACGTCTATAACGTTATATATCCTAGCCTAAGGCAACCTAACATGTCGAATGTAATATTTTACAACATTCCTGGCGTGTCGTCGCCTACTTCTCGATGGGAACATTATATACATCTATAACATTGTATATCCTAACCCAAGGCAACCTAACATCTCGGATGGAATATTTTACAACATTCCTGGCGTGTCGTTGCCTGCTTCTCGATGGGGACATTATATACGTCTATAACGTTGTATATCCTAACCTACCGCAACCAAACATCTCGGATGTAATATTTTACAACATTCCTGGCATGTCGGTCCCTACTTCTCGGTGGGAAAATTATATACGTCTATAACGTTATATATCATAACCTAAGGCAACCTAACTTCTCGGATGTAATATTTTACAACATTCCTGGCATATCGGTCTCTACATCTCGGTGGGGACATTATATACATCTATAACATTGTATATCCTAACCCAAGGCAACCTAACATCTCGGATGGAATATTTTACAACATTCCTGGCATATCGGTCCCTACTTATCGGTGTAAACATTGTATACGTCTATAACGATATATATCCCAGCCTAAGGCAACCTAACATCTCGAATGTAATATTTTATAACATTCCTGGCGTGTCTTCGCCTGCTTCTCGATGGGGACATTATATACGTCTATAACGTTGCATATCCTAACCTACCGCAACCTAACATCTCGGATGTAATATTTTACAACATTCCTGGCATGTCGGTCCCTACATCTCGGTGGGAACATACTATACGTCTATAACGTTGTATATCCTAACCTAAGGGAACCTAACATCTCGGGTGTAATATTTTACAACATTCCTGACGCGTCGGCCCCTATTTTTCGGTGGGAACATTATATACGTCTATAACGTTATATATCCTAGCCTAAGGATACCTAACATGTCGAATGTAATACTTTACAACATTCCTGGCGTGTCATCGCCTACTTCTCGATGGGGACATTATATACGTCGGTAACATAATATATCCTAGCATAAGGCAACCTAACATGTCGATTGTAATATTTTACAACATTCCTGGCCTGTCGTCTCCTGCTCCTCGATGGGGACATTATATACGTCTATAACGTTGTATATCCTAACCCAAAGCAACCTAACATCTCGGATGTAATAGTTGACAACATTCCTGGCGTGTAGGCCCGTAGTTCTCGGTGAGAACATTCTATACGTCTATAACGTTGTATATCCTATCCTAAGGCGACCTAATATATCGAATGTAATATTTTACATCATTCCTGGCGTCTCATCGCCTGCTTCTCAATGGGAACATTATATACGTCTATAACGTTGTATATCCTAACCTAACGCAACCTAACATCTGGGATGTAATATTCCTGGCGTGTCGTCGCCTACTTCTGGATAGGGACATTATATACGTCTATAACGTTATATATCCTAACCTAAGGGAACCTAACATCTCGGGTGTAATATTTGAAAACATTCCCGGCGTGTTAGCCCGTACTTCTCGGTGGGAACATCATATACGTCTATAGCGATATATATCATAGCCTAAGGCAACCTAACATCTCGGATGTAATATTTTACAACATTCCTGGCGCGTCGGCTCCTATTTTTCGGTGGGAACATTATATACGTCTATAACGTTATATATCCTAACCTAAGGGAATCTAACATCTCGGGTGTAATATTTTACAACATTCATGACACGTCGTCGCCTGCTTCTCGATGGGGACATTATATAAGTCTATAACGTTGTATATCCTAACCTAGCGCAACCTAACATCTGGGATGTAATATTCCTGTCTTGTTGTCGCCTACTTCTGGATGGGGACATTGTATACGTCTATAACGATATATATCCTAGTGTAAGGCAACCTAATATGTCAAATGTAATATTTTACAACATTCCTGGCGTGTCGTCGCCTACTTCTCGATGGCGACATTATATAAATCTATAACCTTGTATATCCTAACCTAAAGCAGCCTAACATCTCGGATGTAATATTTCACAACATTCCTGGCATGTCGGTCCCTACTTCTCGGTGGAAACATTGTATACGTCTATAACGATATATATGCTAACCTAAGGCAAACTAACATCTCGGATGTAATAGTTGACAACATTCCAGTCGTGTCAGCCCGTACTTCTCGGTGGGAACATTATATACGTCTATAACGCTATATATCCTAGCCTAAGGCGACCTAACATGTCGAATGTAATATTTTACAACATTCCTGGCCTGTCGTCTCCTGCTCCTCGATGGGGACATTATATACGTCTATAACGTTATATATCCTAACCTAAAGCAACCTAACATCTCGGATGTAATAGTTGACAACATTCCTGGCGTGTAGGCCCGTACTTCTCGGTGGGAACATTCTATACGTCTATAACGTTGTATATCCTAGCCTAAGGCGACCTAATATATCGAATGTAATATTTTACATCATTCCTGGCATCTCATCGCCTGCTTCTCAATGGGAACATTATATACGTCTATAACGTTGTATATCCTAACCTATCGCAACCTAACATCTGGGATGTAATATTCCTGGCGTGTCGTCGCCTACTTCTGGATAGGGACATTATATACGTCTATAACGTTATATATCCTAACCTAAGGGAACCTAACATCTCGGGTGTAATATTTGAAAACATTCCCGGCGTGTTAGCCCGTACTTCTCGGTGGGAACATCATATACGTCTATAGCGATATATATCATAGCCTAAGGCAACCTAACATCTCGGATGTAATATTTTACAACATTCCTGGCGCGTCGGCTCCTATTTTTCGGTGGGAACATTATATACGTCTATAACGTTATATATCCTAACCTAAGGGAATCTAACATCTCGGGTGTAATATTTTACAACATTCATGAAACGTCGTCGCCTGCTTCTCGATAGGGACATTATATAAGTCTATAACGTTGTATATCCTAACCTAACGCAACCTAACATCTGGGATGTAATATTCCTGGCGTGTCGTCGCCTACTTCTGCATGGGGAGATTATATACGTCTATAACGTTATATATCCTAACCTAAGGCAACCTAACATCTCGGATGTAATAGTTGACAACATTCCTGGCTTGTCCGACCGTACTTCTCGGCGGAAACATTGTATACGTCTATAACGTTGTATATCCTAGTCCAAGGCAACCTAACATGTCGAATGTAATATTTTACAACATTCCTGGCGTGTCGTCGCCTACTTCTCGCTGGGGACATTATATACATCTATAACCTTGTATATCCTAACCTAAGGCAACCTAACATCTCGGATGTAATATTTTACAACATTCTGGCGTGTCGTTGCCAGCTTCTCGATGGGGACATTATATACGTCTATAACGTTGTATATCCTAACCTAACGCAACCTAACATTTGGGATGTAATATTTTACAACATTCCTGGCATGTCGGTGCCTACGTCTCGGTGGGAACATTATATACGTCTATAACGATAGATATCCTAACCTAAGGCAACCTAACACCTCGGATGTAATAGTTCACAACATTCCTGGCGTGTAGGCCCGTACTTCCCGGTGGTAACATTACATACGTCTATAACGTTATATATCCTAGCCTAAGGCCACCTAAGATGTCAAATGTAATATTTTACAACATTCCTGACGCGTCGGCCCCTATTTTTCGGTGGGAACATTATATACGTCTATAACGTTATATATCCTAGTCTAAGGCAACCTAACATGTCGAATGTAATATTTTACAACATTCCTGGCGTGTCGTCGCCTGCTTCTCGATGGGGACAATATATACATCTATATCTTTGTATATCCTAACTTAAGGGAACCTAACATCTCGGGTGTAATATTTTACAACATTCCTGACGCGTCGGCCCCTATTCCTCGCTGAGAACATTATATATGTCTATAACGTTATATATCATAACCTAAGGCAACCTAACATTTCTACCGTAATATTTTACAACATTCCTGTCGTGACGGCCCCTACTTCCCGATGGGGACATTATATACGTCCATAGCGTTGTATACTCTAACCTAAGGCAATCTAACATCTCGGATGTAATAGTTGATAACATTCCTGGCGTGTCGGCCCGAACTTCTCGGTGGGAACATTATATACGTCTATAACGATACATATCCTAACGTAAGGCAACATGAAATCTTGGATGTAATATTTTACAACAGTCCTGGCGTATCGTCGCCTGCTTCTCGATGGGGACACTATATACGTCTATAACGATATATATCCTAACCTAAAGCAACCTAACATCTCGGGTGTAATATTTTATAACATTCCTGACGCGTCGGCCCCTATTTCTCGGTGGGAACATAATACACGTCTATAACGTTATATATCCTAGCCTAAGGTAACCTAACATCTCGGATGTAATATTTTACAACATTTCTGGCGTGTCGTCGCCTGCTTCTCGATGGGGACATTATATTCGTCTATATCGTTGTATATCCTAACCTAACGCAACCTAACGTCTGGGATGTAATATTTTACAGCATTCCTGGCATGTTGGTCCCTACGTTTCGGTGGGAACATTATATACGTCTATAACGATATATGTCCTAACCTAAGGCAACCTAACATCTCGGAAGTAATAGTTGACAACTTTCCTGGCGTGTCCGCCCTTACTTCTCGGTGGGAACATTACGTACATCTATAACGTTATATATCCTAGCCTAAGGCGACCTAACATGTCGAATGTAATATTTTACAACATTCCTGGCGTGTCGGTCCCTACTTCTCGGTGGGAATATTATATACGTCTATAACGTTATATATCATAACGTCAGGCAACCTAACTTCTCGGATGTAATATTTTACAACATTTCTGGCATGTCGGTCCCTACTTCTCGGTGGGAATATTATATACGTCTATAACGTTATATAACATAACCTAAGGCAACCTAACTTCTCGGATGTAATACCTTACAACATTCCTGGCTCGTCGGTTCCTACTTTTCGGTGGGAACATTATATACGTCTATAACGTCATAAATCCTAACGTAATGCAACATAACATCTCGGGTGTAATATTTTACAACATTCCTGACGCGTCGGCCCCTATTTTTCGGTGGGAACATTATATACGTCTATAACGTTATATATCCTAGTCTAGGCAACCTAACATGTCGAAAGTAATATTTTACAACATTCCTGGCGTGTCGTCGCCTACTTCTCGATGGGGACATTATATACATCTATAACATTGTATATCCTAACCTAAGGCAACCTAACATCTCGGATGTAATATTTTACAACATTCTGGCGTGTCGTCGCCTGCTTCTCGATGGGGAGATTATATACATCTATAACATTGTATATCCTAACCTAAGGCAACCTAACATCTCGGATGTAATATTTTACATCATTCTGGCGTGTCGTCGCCTGCTTCTCGATGGGGAGATTATATACGTCTATAACGTTGTATATCCTAACCTAACGCAACCTAACATCTCGGATGTAATATTTTACAAGATTCCTGGCATGTCGGTCCCCAAGTCTCGGTAGGAACATTATATACGTCTATAACGATATATATCCAAACCGAAGGGAACCTAACATCTCGGATGTAATATTTTACAACATTTCTGGCGTGTCGTCGCCTGCTTCTCGATGGGGACATTATATTCGTATATATCGTTGTATATTCTAACCTAACGCAACCTAACGTCTGGGATGTAATATTTTACAACATTCCTGGCATGTCGGTCCCTACGTCTCGGTGGGAACATTATATACGTCTATAACGACATATGTCCTAACCTAAGGCAACCTAACATCTCGGAAGTAATAGTTGACAACTTTCTTGGCGTGTCCGCCCTTACTTCTCGGTGGGAACATTATGTACATCTATAACGTTATATATCCTAGCCTAAGGCGACCTAACATGTCGAATGTAATATTTTACAACATTCCTGGCGTGTCGGTCCCTACTTCTCGGTGGGAATATTATATACGTCTATAACGTTATATATCATAACCTAAGGCAACCTAACTTCTCGGATGTAATATTCTACAACATTTCTGGCATGTCGGTCCCTACTTCTCGGTGGGAATATTATATACGTCTATAACGTTGTGTATCCTAACCTAACGCAACCTAACATCTGGGATGTAATATTCCTGGCGTGTCGTCGCCTACTTCTGGATGGGGGGATTATATACGTCTATAACGTTATATATCCTAACCTAAGGCAACCTAACATCTCGGATGTAATATTTTACAACATTCTTGGCATGTCGGACCCTACATCTCGGTGGGAACATACTATACGTCTATAAAGTTGTATATCCTAAACTAAGGGAACATAACATCTCGGGTGTAATATTTTACAACATTCCTGACTCGTCGGCCCCTATTTTTAGGTGGGAACATTATATACGTCTATAACGCTATATATCCTAGCCTAAGGCAACCTAAGATGTCGAATGTAATATTTTACATCATTCTGGCGTGTCGTCGCCTGCTTCTCGATGGGGACATTATATACGTCTATAACGTTATATATCCTAGTCTAAGGCAACCTAACATGCCGAATGTAATATTTTACAACATTCCTGGCATGTCAGTCCCTACCTCTCGGTGGGAATATTATATACGTCTATAACGTTATATATCATAACCTAAGGCAACCTAACATCTCGGATGTAATATTTTACAACATTCCTGACGCGTCGGCCCCTATTTTTCGGTGGGAACATTATATATGTCTATAACGTTATATATCCCAGTCTAAGGCAACCTAACATGTCGAATGTAATATTTTACAACATTCCTGGCGTGTCGTCGCCTGCTTCTCGATGGGGACATTATATACATCTATATCTTTGTATATCCTAACTTAAGGGAATCTAACATCTCGGGTGTAATATTTTACAACATTCCTGACGCGTCGGCCCCTATTCCTCGCTGAGAACATTATATATGTCTATAACGTTATATATCATAACCTAAGGCAACCTAACATTTCTACCGTAATATTTTACAACAATCCTGTCGTGACGGCCCCTACTTCCCGATGGGGACATTATATACGTCCATAGCGTTGTATACTCTAACCTAAGGCAATCTAACATCTCGGATGTAATAGTTGATAACATTCCTGGCGTGTCGGCCCGAACTTCTCGGTGGGAACATTATATACGTCTATAACGATACATATCCTAACGTAAGGCAACATGAAATCTTGGATGTAATATTTTACAACAGTCCTGGCGTATCGTCGCCTGCTTCTCGATGGGGACATTATATTCGTCTATATCGTTGTATATCCTAACCTAACGCAACCTAACGTCTGGGATGTAATATTTTACAGCATTCCTGGCATGTTGGTCCCTACGTTTCGGTGGGAACATTATATACGTCTATAACGATATATGTCCTAACCTAAGGCAACCTAACATCTCGGAAGTAATAGTTGACAACTTTCCTGGCGTGTCCGCCCTTACTTCTCGGTGGGAACATTACGTACATCTATAACGTTATATATCCTAGCCTAAGGCGACCTAACATGTCGAATGTAATATTTTACAACATTCCTGGCGTGTCGGTCCCTTCTCGGTGGGAATATTATATACGTCTATAACGTTATATATCATAACCTAAGGCAACCTAACTTCTCGGATGTAATATTTTACAACATTTCTGGCATGTCGGTCCCTACTTCTCGGTGGGAATATTATATACGTCTATAACGTTATATAACATAACCTAAGGCAACCTAACTTCTCGGATGTAATACTTTACAACATTCCTGGCTCGTCGGTTCCTACTTTTCGGTGGGAACATTATATACGTCTATAACGTCATAAATCCTAACGTAATGCAACATAACATCTCGGGTGTAATATTTTACAACATTCCTGACGCGTCGGCCCCTATTTTTCGGTGGGAACATTATATACGTCTATAACGTTATATATCCTAGTCTAGGCAACCTAACATGTCGAAAGTAATATTTTACAACATTCCTGGCGTGTCGTCGCCTACTTCTCGATGGGGACATTATATACATCTATAACATTGTATATCCTAACCTAAGGCAACCTAACATCTCGGATGTAATATTTTACAACATTCTGGCGTGTCGTCGCCTGCTTCTCGATGGGGAGATTATATACATCTATAACATTGTATATCCTAACCTAAGGCAACCTAACATCTCGGATGTAATATTTTACATCATTCTGGCGTGTCGTCGCCTGCTTCTCGATGGGGAGATTATATACGTCTATAACGTTGTATATCCTAACCTAACGCAACCTAACATTTGGGATGTAATATTTTACAACATTACTGGCACGTCGGTGCCTACGTCTCGGTGGGAACATTATATACGTCTATAACGATATATATCCTAACCTAAGGCAACATAACATCTCGGATGTAATAGTTGAAAACATTCCTGGCGTGTCCAACCGTACTTCTCGGTGGGAACATTATATACGTCTATAACGTGATATATCCTAGCCTAAGGCCACATAACATGTCGAATGTAATATTTTACAACATTCCTGGCGTGTCGTCGCCTGCTTCTCGATGGGAACATTCTATACTTCTATAACATTGTATATCCTAACCTAAGGGAACCTAACATCTCGGATGTAATATTTTACAGCATTCCTGGCATGTCGGTCCCTACTTCTCGGTGGAAACATTGTATACGTCTATAACGATATATATCCTAACCTAAGGCAACCTAACATCTCGGATGTAATAGTTGACAACATTCCAGGCGTGTCCGCCCGTACTTTTCGGTGGGAACATTGTATACGTCTATAACGTTATATATCCTAGCCTAAGGCCACCTAACATATCGAATGTAATATTTTACATCATTCGTGGCGTGTCGTCGCCTGCTTCTCGATGGGAACATTATATACGACTATAACGTTGTGTAGCCTAACCTAACGCAACCTAACATCTGGGATGTAATATTCCTGGCGTGTCGTCGCCTATCTCTGGATGGTGACATTATATACGTCTATAACGTTATATATCCTAACCTAAGGCAACCTATCATCTCGGATGTAATAGTTGACAACATTCCTAGCGTGTCCGCCCGTACTTCTCGGTGGGAACCTTATATACGTCTATAACGTTATATATCCTAGCCTAAGGCCACCTAACATTTCGAATGTAATATTTTACATCATTCCTGGCGTGTCGTCGCCTGCTTTTCGATGGGAACATTATATACGTCTATAACGTTGTGTATCCTAACCTAACGCAACCTAACATCTGGGATGTAATATTCCTGGCGTGTCGTCGCCTACTTCTGGATGGGGACATTATATACGTCTATAACGTTATATATCCTAACCTAAGGCAACCTAACATCTCGGATGTAATATTTTACAACATTCTGGCGTGTCGTCGCCTGCTTCTCGATGGGGAGATTATATACGTCTATAACGTTGTATATCCTAACCTAACGCAACCTAACATTTGGGATGTAATATTTTACAACATTCGTTGCATGTCGGTGCCTACGTCTCGGTGGGAACATTATATACGTCTATAACGATATATATCCTAACCTAAGGCAACCTAACACCTCCGATGTAATAGTTGACAACATTCCTGGCGTGTAGGCCCGTACTTCTCGGTGGGAACATTGTATACGTCTATAACGTTATATATCCTAACCTAAGGCAACCTAACATCTCGGATGTAATAGTTGGCAACATTCCAGGCGTGTCCGCCCGTACTTTTCGGTGGGAACATTATATACGTCTATAACGTTATATATCCTAGTCTAAGGCCACCTAACATGTCGAATGTAATATTTTACGACATTCCTGACGCGTCGGCCTCTATTTTTCGGTGGGAAAATTATATACGTCTATAACGTTATATATCCTAGTCTAAGGCAACCTAACATGGCGAATGTAATATTTTACAACATTCCTGGCGTGTTGTCGCCTACTTCTCGATGGGGACATTAGATACATCTATAATCTTGTATATCCTAACCTAAGGCAGCCTAAGATCTCGGATGTAGTATTTTACAACATTCCTGGCGTGTCGTCTCCTACTTCTGGATGGGGTCATTATATACATCCATAACGTTGTATATCCTAACCTAAGAGAACCTAACATCTCGGGTGTAATATTTTACAACATTCCTGACGCGTCGGTCCCTATTTTTCGGTGGGAATATTATATACGTCTATAACGTTATATATCCTAGCCTAAGGCAACCTAACACCTCGGATGTAATAGTTGACAACATTCCTGGCGTGTAGGCCCGTACTTCTCGGTGGGAACATTATATACGTCTATAACGTTATATATCCTAGCCTAAGGCCACCTAACATGTCGAATGTAATATTTTACAACATTCCTGGCGTGTCGTCGCCTGCTTCTCGATGGGGACATTATATACATCTATAACATTGTATATCCTAACTTAAGGCTACCAAACATAGCGAATGTAATATTTTACAACATTCCTGGCGTGTTGTCGCCTACTTCTCGATGGGGACATTATATACATCTATAATCTTGTATATCCTAACCTAAGGCAGCCTAACATCTCGGATGTAGTATTTTACAACATTCCTGGCGTGTCGTCGCCTACTTCTGGATGGGGTCATTATATACATCCATAACGTTGTATATCCTAACCTAAGGGAACCTAACATCTCGGGTGTAATATTTTACAACATTCCTGACGCGTCGGTCCCTATTTTTCGGTGGGAATATTATATACGTCTATAACGTTATATATCCTAGCCTAAGGCAACCTAACATCTCGGATGTAATATTTTACAACATTCCTGGCATATCGGTCCCTACTTCTCGGTGGAAACATTGTATACGTCTATAACGATATATATCCTAGCCTAAGGCAACCTAACATCTCGGATGTAATATTTTACAACATTCCTGGCGCGTCGGCTCCTATTTTTCGGTGGGAACATTATATACGTCTATAACGTTATATATCCTAACCTAAGGGACCCTAACATGTCGTATGTAATATTTTACAACATTCCTGGCGTGTCGTAGCCTGCTTCTCGATGGGGACATTATATACGTCTATAACGTTGTATATCCTATCCTAAGGGAACCTAACATCTCGAGTGTAAACTTTTACAACATTCCTGACGCGTCGGGCCCTATTTTTCGGTGGGAACATTATATACGGCTATAACGTTATATATCCTAGCCTAAGGCAACCTAACATGTCGAATGTAATATTTTACAACATTCCTGTCGTGTCGTCGCCTGCTTCTCGATGGGGAGATTATATACGTCTATAACGTTGTATATCCTAACCTAACGCAACCTAACATTTGGGATGTAATATTTTACAACATTCCTTGCATGTCGGTGCCTACGTCTCGGTGGGAACATTATATACGTCTATAACGAGATATATCCTAACCTAAGGCAACCTAACACCTCGGATGTAATAGTTGACAACATTCCTGGCGTGCAGGCCCGTACTTCTCGGTGGGAACATTGTATACGTCTATAACGATATATATCCTAGCCTAAGGCGACCTAACATGTCGAATGCAATATTTTACATCATTCCTGGCGTGTCGTCGCCTACTTCTCGATGGGAACATTACATGCGTCTATAACGTTATATACCATAACCTATGGGAACCTAACATCTCGGATGTAATATTTTAAAACATTCCTGGCATGTCGGTCCCTACTTCTCGGTGGGAATATTATATACGTCTATAACGTTATATATCATAACCTAAGGCAACCTAACATCTCGGATGTAATATTTTACAACATTCCTGGCATATCGGTCCCTACTTCTCGGTGGAAACATTGTGTACGTCTATAACGATATATATCCTAGCCTAAGGCAACCTAACATCTCGGATGTAATATTTTACAACATTCCTTGCATATCGGTCCCTACTTCTCGGAGGAAACATTGTATACGTCTATAACGATATATATCCTAGCCTAAGGCAACCTAACATCTCGGATGTAATATTTTACAACATTCTGGCGTGTCGTCGCCGGCTTCTCGATGGGGAGATTGTATACGTCTATAACGTTGTATATTATAACCTAACGCAACCTAACATTTGGGATGTAACATTTTACAACACTCCTTGCATGTCGGTGCCTACGTCTCGGTGGGAACATTATATACGTCTATAACGATATATATCCTAACCCAAGGCAACCTAACACCTCGGATGTAATAGGTGACCACATTCCTGGCATGTAGGCCCGTACATTCTCGGTGGGAACATTGTATACGCCTATAACGTTATATATCCTAGCCTAAGGCGACCTAACATGTCGAATGTAATATTTTACATCATTCCTGGCGTGTCGTCTCCTGCTTCTCGATGGGAACATTATATACGTCTATAACGTTATATATCATAACCTAAGGCAACCGAACATCTGGGATGTAATATTTTACAACATTCCTGGCATATCGGTCCCTACTTCTCGGTGGAAACATTGTATACGTCTATAACGATATATATCCTAGCCTAAGGCAACCTAACATCTCGCATGTAATATTTTACAACATTCCTGGCGTGTCGTCGCCTACTTCTCGATGGGGACATTATATACGTCGATAACATTATATATCCTAGCCTAAGGCAACCTAACATCTCGGATGTAATAGTTGACAACATTCCTGGCGTGTCGTCGCCTGCTTCTAGATGGGGACATTATATACGTCTATAACGTTGTATATCCTATCCTAAGGGAACCTAACATCTCGAGTGTAAACTTTTACAACATTCCTGACGCGTCGGGCCCTATTTTTCGGTGGGAACATTATATACGGCTATAACGTTATATATCCTAGCCTAAGGCAACCTAACATGTCGAATGTAATATTTTACAACATTCCTGTCGTGTCGTCGCCTGCTTCTCGATGGGGAGATTATATACGTCTATAACGTTGTATATCCTAACCTAACGCAACCTAACATTTGGGATGTAATATTTTACAACATTCCTTGCATGTCGGTGCCTACGTCTCGGTGGGAACATTATATACGTCTATAACGATATATATCCTAACCTAAGGCAACCTAACATCTCGAATGTAATAGTTGACAACATTCCAGGCGTGTCCGCCCGTACTTTTCGGTGGGAACATTGTATACGTCTATAACGTTATATATCCTAGCCTAAGGCCACCTAACATATCGAATGTAATATTTTACATCATTCGTGGCGTGTCGTCGCCTGCTTCTCGATGGGAACATTATATACGACTATAACGTTGTGTAGCCTAACCTAACGCAACCTAACATCTGGGATGTAATATTCCTGGCGTGTCGTCGCCTACCTCTGGATGGTGACATTATATACGTCTATAACGTTATATATCCTAACCTAAGGCAACCTAACATCTCGGATGTAATAGTTGACAACATTCCTAGCGTGTCCGCCCGTACTTCTCGGTGGGAACCTTATATACGTCTATAACGTTATATATCCTAGCCTAAGGCCACCTAACATTTCGAATGTAATATTTTACATCATTCCTGGCGTGTCGTCGCCTGCTTCTCGATGGGAACATTATATACGTCTATAACGTTGTGTATCCTAACCTAACGCAACCTAACATCTGGGATGTAATATTCCTGGCGTGTCGTCGCCTACTTCTCGGTGGGAACATTGTATACGTCTATAACGTTATATATCCTAACCTAAGGCAACCTAACATCTCGGATGTAATAGTTGACAACATTCCAGGCGTGTCCGCCCGTACTTTTCGGTGGGAACACTATATACGTCTATAACGTTATATATCCTAGTCTAAGGCCACCTAACATGTCGAATGTAATATTTTACGACATTCCTGACGCGTCGGCCTCTATTTTTCGGTGGGAAAATTATATACGTCTATAACGTTATATATCCTAGTCTAAGGCAACCTAACATGGCGAATGTAATATTTTACATCATTCCTGGCGTGTTGTCGCCTACTTCTCGATGGGGACATTATATACATCTATAATCTTGTATATCCTAACCTAAGGCAGCCTAAGATCTCGGATGTAGTATTTTACAACATTCCTGGCGTGTCGTCTCCTACTTCTGGATGGGGTCATTATATACATCCATAACGTTGTATATCCTAACCTAAGAGAACCTAACATCTCGGGTGTAATATTTTACAACATTCCTGACGCGTCGGTCCCTATTTTTCGGTGGGAATATTATATACGTCTATAACGTTATATATCCTAGCCTAAGGCAACCTAACACCTCGGATGTAATAGTTGACAACATTCCTGGCGTGTAGGCCCGTACTTCTCGGTGGGAACATTATATACGTCTATAACGTTATATATCCTAGCCTAAGGCCACCTAACATGTCGAATGTAATATTTTACAACATTCCTGGCGTGTCGTCGCCTGCTTCTCGATGGGGACATTATATACATCTATAACATTGTATATCCTAACTTAAGGCTACCAAACATAGCGAATGTAATATTTTACAACATTCCTGGCGTGTTGTCGCCTACTTCTCGATGGGGACATTATATACATCTATAATCTTGTATATCCTAACCTAAGGCAGCCTAACATCTCGGATGTAGTATTTTACAACATTCCTGGCGTGTCGTCGCCTACTTCTGGATGGGGTCATTATATACATCCATAACGTTGTATATCCTAACCTAAGGGAACCTAACATCTCGGGTGTAATATTTTACAACATTCCTGACGCGTCGGTCCCTATTTTTCGGTGGGAATATTATATACGTCTATAACGTTATATATCCTAGCCTAAGGCAACCTAACATCTCGGATGTAATATTTTACAACATTCCTGGCATATCGGTCCCTACTTCTCGGTGGAAACATTGTATACGTCTATAACGATATATATCCTAGCCTAAGGCAACCTAACATCTCGGATGTAATATTTTACAACATTCCTGGCGCGTCGGCTCCTATTTTTCGGTGGGAACATTATATACGTCTATAACGTTATATATCCTAACCTAAGGGACCCTAACATGTCGTATGTAATATTTTACATCATTCCTGGCGTGTCGTCTCCTGCTTCTCGATGGGAACATTATATACGTCTATAACGTTATATATCATAACCTAAGGCAACCGAACATCTGGGATGTAATATTTTACAACATTCCTGGCATATCGGTCCCTACTTCTCGGTGGAAACATTGTATACGTCTATAACGATATATATCCTAGCCTAAGGCAACCTAACATCTCGCATGTAATATTTTACAACATTCCTGGCGTGTCGTCGCCTACTTCTCGATGGGGACATTATATACGTCGATAACATTATATATCCTAGCCTAAGGCAACCTAACATCTCGGATGTAATAGTTGACAACATTCCTGGCGTGTCGTCGCCTGCTTCTAAATGGGGACATTATATACGTCTATAACGTTGTATATCCTATCCTAAGGGAACCTAACATCTCGAGTGTAAACTTTTACAACATTCCTGACGCGTCGGGACCTATTTTTCGGTGGGAACATTATATACGGCTATAACGTTATATATCCTAGCCTAAGGCAACCTAACATGTCGAATGTAATATTTTACAACATTCCTGTCGTGTCGTCGCCTGCTTCTCGATGGGGAGATTATATACGTCTATAACGTTGTATATCCTAACCTAACGCAACCTAACATTTGGGATGTAATATTTTACAACATTCCTTGCATGTCGGTGCCTACGTCTCGGTGGGAACATTATATACGTCTATAACGATATATATCCTAACCTAAGGCAACCTAACACCTCGGATGTAATAGTTGACAACATTCCTGGCGTGCAGGCCCGTACTTCTCGGTGGGAACATTGTATACGTCTATAACGATATATATCCTAGCCTAAGGCGACCTAACATGTCGAATGTAATATTTTACATTATTCCTGGCGTGTCGTCGCCTGCTTCTCGATGGGAACATTACATGCGTCTATAACGTTATATACCATAACCTAAGGGAACCTAACATCTCGGATGTAATATTTTACAACATTCCTGGCATATCGGTCCCTACTTCTCGGTGGAAACATTGTGTACGTCTATAACGATATATATCCTAGCCTAAGGCAACCTAACATCTCGGATGTAATATTTTACAACATTCCTTGCATATCGGTCCCTACTTCTCGGAGGAAACATTGTATACGTCTATAACGATATATATCCTAGCCTAAGGCAACCTAACATCTCGGATGTAATATTTTACAACATTCCTGGTGTGTCGTCGCCTAGTTCTCGATGGGGACATTATATACATCTATAACATTGTATATCCTAACCTAAGGCAACCTAACATCTCGGATGTAATATTTTACAACATTCTGGCGTGTCGTCGCCGGCTTCTCGATGGGGAGATTATAAACGTCTATAACGTTGTATATCCTAACCTAACGCAACCTAACATTTGGGATGTAATATTTTACAACATTCCTTGCATGTCGGTGCGTACGTCTCGGTAGGAACATTATATACGTCTATAACGATATATATCCTGACCCAAGGCAACCTAGCACCTCGGATGTAATAGTTGACAACATTCCTGGCGTGTAGGCCCGTACTTCTCGATGGGAACATTGTATACGTCTATAACGTTATATATCCTAGCCTAAGGCAACCTAACGTATCGAATGTAATATTTTACATCATTCCTGGCGTGTCGTCGCCTGCTTCTCGATGGGATCATTATATAAGTCTATAACGTTGTGTATCCTAACCTAACGCAACCTAACATCTGGGATGTAATATTCCTGGCGTGTCGTCGCCTACTTCTGGATGGGGACATTATATACGTCTATAACGTTATATATCCTAACCTAAGGCAACCTAACATCTCGGATGTAATAGTTGGCAAAATTCCTGGCGTGTCCGCCCGTACTTCTCGGTGGGAACATTATATACGTCTATAACGTTGTATATCCTAGCCTAAGGCCAGCTAACATGTCGAATGTAATATTTTACAACATTCCTGACGCGTCGGCCCCTATTTTTCGGTGGGAACATTATATACGTCTATAACGTTATATATCCTAGTCTAAGGCAACCTAACATGTCGACTGTAATATTTTACAACATTCCTGGCGTGTCGTCGCCTGCTTCTCGATGGGGACATAATATACATCTATTACATTGTATATCCTAACCTAAGGCAACCTAACATCTCGGATGTAATATTTTACAACATTCTGGCGTGTCGTCGCCCGCTTCTCGATGGGGAGATTATATACGTCTATAACGTTGTATATCCTAACCTAACGCAACCTAACATTTGGGATGTAATATTTTACAACACTCCTTGCATGTCGGTGCCTACGTCTCGGTGGGAACATTATATACGTCTATAACGATATATATCCTAACCCAAGGCAACCTAACACCTCGGATGTAATAGTTGACAACATTCCTGGCGTGTAGGCCCGTACTTCTCGGTGGGAACATTGTATACGTCTATAACGTTGTATATCCTAACCTAACGCAACCTAACATTTGGGATGTAATATTTTACAACATTCCTGGCATGTCGGTCCCTACTCCTCGGCGGAAACATTGTATACGTCTATAACGATATATATCCTAGTCTAAGGCAACCTAATATGTCAAATGTAATATTTTACAACATTCCTGGCGTGTCGTCGCCTACTTCTCGATGGGGACATTATATAAATCTATAACCTTGTATATCCTAACCTAAAGCAGCCTAACATCTCGGATGTAATATTTCACAACATTCCTGGCATGTCGGTCCCTACTTCTCGGTGGAAACATTGTATACGTCTATAACGATATATATGCTAACCTAAGGCAAACTAACATCTCGGATGTAATAGTTGACAACATTCCAGGCGTGTCAGCCCGTACTTCTCGGTGGGAACACTATATACGTCTATAACGCTATATATCCTAGCCTAAGGCGACCTAATATGTCGAATGTAATATTTTACAACATTCCTGGCCTGTCGTCTCCTGCTCCTCGATGGGGACATTATATACGTCTATAACGTTGTATATCCTAACCTAAAGCAACCTAACATCTCGGATGTAATAGTTGACAACATTCCTGGCGTGTAGGCCCGTACTTCTCGGTGAGAACATTCTATACGTCTATAACGTTGTATATCCTAGCCTAAGTCGAGCTAATATATCGAATGTAATATTTTACATCATTCCTGGCGTCTCATCGCCTGCTTCTCAATGGGAACATTATATACGTCTATAACGTTGTATATCCTAACCTAACGCAACCTAACATCTGGGATGTAATATTCCTGGCGTGTCGTCGCCTACTTCTGGATAGGGACATTATATACGTCTATAACTTTATATATCCTAACCTAAGGGAACCTAACATCTCGGGTGTAATATTTGAAAACATTCCCGGCGTGTTAGCCCGTACTTCTCGGTGGGAACATCATATACGTCTATAGCGATATATATCATAGCCTAAGGCAACCTAACATCTCGGATGTAATATTTTACAACATTCCTGGCGCGTCGGTTCCTATTTTTCGGTGGGAACATTATATACGTCTATAACGTTATATATCCTAACCTAAGGGAATCTAACATCTCGGGTGTAATATTTTACAACATTCATGACACGTCGTCGCCTGCTTCTCGATGGGGACATTTTATAAGTCTATAACGTTGTGTATCCTAACCTAACGCAACCTAACATCTGGGATGTAATATTCCTGGCGTGTCGTCGTCTACTTCTGGATGGCTACATTATATACGTCTATAACGTTATATATCCTAACCTAAGGCAACCTAACATCTCGGATGTAACAGCTGACAACATTCCTGGCGTGTCCACCCGTACTTCTCGGTGGGAACATTATATATGTCTATAACGTTATATATCCTAGCCTAAGGCCACATAACATGTGGAATGTAATATTTTACAACATTCCTGGCGTGTCGTCGCCTACTTCTCGATGGGGACATTATATACATCTATAACATTGTATATCCTAACCTAAGGCAACCTAACATCTCGGATGTAATATTTTACAACATTCTGGCGTGTCGTCGCCGGCTTCTCGATGGGGAGATTATAAACGTCTATAACGTTGTATATCCTAACCTAACGCAACCTAACATTTGGGATGTAAAATTTTACAACATTCCTTGCATGTCGGTGCCTACGTCTCGGTAGGAACATTATATACGTCTATAACGATATATATCCTGACCCAAGGCAACCCAGCACCTCGGATGTAATAGTTGACAACATTCCTGGCGTGTAGGCCCGTACTTCTCGATGGGAACATTGTATACGTCTATAACGTTATATATCCTAGCCTAAGGCAACCTAACATATCGAATGTAATATTTTACATCATTCCTGGCGTGTCGTCGCCCGCTTCTCGATGGGATCATTATATACGTCTATAACGTTGTGTATCCTAACCTAACGCAACCTAACATCTGGGATGTAATATTCCTGGCGTGTCGTCGCCTACTTCTGGATGGGGACATTATATACGTCTATAACGTTGTATATCCTAACCTAAGGCAACCTAACATCTCGGATGTAATAGTTGACAACATTCCTGGCGTGTCCGCCCGTACTTCTCGGTGGGAACATTATATACGTCTATAACGTGATATATCCTAGCCTAAGGCTACATAACATGTCGAATGTCATATTTTACAACATTCCTGGCGTGTCGTCGCCTGCTTCTCGATGGGGACATTATATACGTCTATAACGTTGTATATCCTAACCTAAAGCAACCTAACATCTGGGATGTAATATTTTACAAGATTCCTGGCATGTCGGTCCCCAAGTCTCGGTAGGAACATTATATACGTCTATAACGATATATATCCAAACCTAAGGGAACCTAACATCTCGGATGTAATATTTTACAACATTCCTGGCATGTCGGTCCCTACTTCTCGGTGGGAATATTATATACGTCTATAACGTTATATATCATAACCTAAGGCAACCTAACATCTCGGATGTAATATTTTACAACATTCCTGGCATATGGGTCCCTACTTCTCGGTGGAAACATTGTATACGTCTATAACGATATATATCCTAGCCTAAGGCAACCTAACATCTCGGATGTAATATTTTACAACATTCCTGGCGTGTCGTCGCCTACTTCTCGATGGGGACATTATATACATCTATAACATTGTATATCCTAACCTAAGGCAACCTAACATCTCGGATGTAATATTTTACAACATTCTGGCGTGTCGTCGCCTGCTTCTCGATGGGGAGATTATATAAGTCTATAACGTTGTATAACCTAACCTAACGCAACCTAACATTTGGGATGTAATATTTTACAACATTCCTTGCATGTCGGTGCCTACGTCTCGGTGGGAACAGTATATACGTCTATAACGATATATATCCTAACCTAAGGCAACCTAACACCTCGGATGTAATAGTTGACAACATTCCTGGCGTGTAGGCCCGTACTTCTCGGTGGGAACATTGTATACGTCTGTAACGTTGTATATCCTAACCTAACGCAACCTAACATTTGGGATGTTATATTTTACAACATTCCTGGCATGTCGGTCCCTACTCCTCGGCGGAAACATTGTATACGTCTATAACGATATATATCCTAGTCTAAGGCAACCTAATATGTCAAATGTAATATTTTACAACATTCCTGGCGTGTCGTCGCCTACTTCTCGATGGGGACATTATATAAATCTATAACCTTGTATATCCTAACCTAAAGCAGCCTAGCATCTCGGATGTAATATTTCACAACATTCCTGGCATGTCGGTCCCTACTTCTCGGTGGAAACATTGTATACGTCTATAACGATATATATGCTAACCTAAGGCAAACTAACATCTCGGATATAATAGTTGACAACATTCCAGGCGTGTCAGCCCGTACTTATCGGTGGGAACACTATATATGTCTATAACGCTATATATCCTAGCCTAAGGCGACCTAATATGTCGAATGTAATATTTTACAACATTCCTGGCCTGTCGTCTCCTGCTCCTCGATGGGAACATTATATACGTCTATAACGTTGTATATCCTAACCTAACGCAACCTAACATCTGGGATGTAATATTCCTGGCGTGTCGTCGCCTACTTCTGGATAGGGACATTATATACGTCTATAACTTTATATATCCTAACCTAAGGGAACCTAACATCTCGGGTGTAATATTTGAAAACATTCCCGGCGTGTTAGCCCGTACTTCTCGGTGGGAACATCATATACGTCTATAGCGATATATATCATAGCCTAAGGCAACCTAACATCTCGGATGTAATATTTTACAACATTCCTGGCGCGTCGGTTCCTATTTTTCGGTGGGAACATTATATACGTCTATAACGTTATATATCCTAACCTAAGGGAATCTAACATCTCGGGTGTAATATTTTACAACATTCATGACACGTCGTCGCCTGCTTCTCGATGGGGACATTTTATAAGTCTATAACGTTGTATATCCTAACCTAACGCAACCTAACATCTGGGATGTAATATTCCTGTCGTGTCGTCGCCTACTTCTGGATGGGGACATTGTATACGTCTATAACGATATATATCCTAACCTAAGGCAACCTAACATCTCGGATGTAATAGTTGACAACATTCCTGGCGTGTCCGCCAGTACTTCTCGGTGGGAACATTATATACGTCTATAACGTTATATATCCTAGCCTAAGGCGACCTAACATGTCGAATGTAATATTTTACAACATTCCTGGCCTGTCGTCTCCTGCTCCTCGATAGGGACATTATATACGTCTATAACGTTGTATATCCTAACCTAAAGCAACCTAACATCTGGAATGTAATATTTTACAAGATGTCTGGCATGTCGGTCCCCAAGTCTCGGTAGGAACATTATATACGTCTATAACGATATATATCCTAACGTAGGGCAACCTAACATTTCGGATGTAATAGTTGACAACATTCCTGGCGTGTCCGCCCGTACATCTCCTTGGGAACATTATATACGTCTATAACGTTATATATCCTAGCCTAAAGCGACCTAACATGTCGAATGTAATATTTTACAACATTCCTGGCGTGTCGTCTCCTGCTTCTCGATGGGGACATTATATACGTCTATAACGTTGTATATCCTAACCTAACGCAACCTAACATTTGGGATGTAATATTTTACAACATTCCTGGAATGTCGGTCCCTACGTCTCGGTGGGAACATTATATACGTCTATAGCGATATATATCCTAACCTAAGGCAACCTAACATCTCGGATGTAATAGTTGACAACATTCCTGGCATGTAGGCCCGTACTTCTCGGTGGAAACATTGTATACGTCTATAACGTTATATATCCTAGCCTAAGGCGACCTAACATGTCGAATGTAATATTTTACAACATTCCTGGCGTGTCGTCGCCTGCTTCTCGATGGGGACATTATATACATCTATAACATTGTATATCCTAACTTAAGGCAACCAAACATAGCGAATGTAATATTTTACAACATTCCTGGCGTGTTGTCGCCTACTTCTCGATGGGGACATTATATACATCTATAATCTTGTATATCCTAACCTAAGGCAGCCTAACATCTCGGATGTAGTATTTTACAACATTCCTGGCGTGTCGTCGCCTACTTCTGGATGGGGTCATTATATACATCCATAACGTTGTATATCCTAACCTAAGGGAACCTAACATCTCGGCTGTAATATTTTACAACATTCCTGACGCGTCGGTCCCTATTATTCGGTGGGAATATTATATACGTCTATAACGTTATATATCCTAGCCTAAGGCAACCTAACACCTCGGATGTAATAGTTGACAACATTCCTGGTGTGTAGGACCGTACTTCTCGGTGGGAACGTTGTATACATCTATAACGTTATATATCCTAGCCTAAGGCGACCTAACATATCGAATGTAATATTTTACATCATTCCTGGCGTGTTGTCGCCTGCTTCTCGATGGGAACATTATATACGTCTATAACGTTGTGTATCCTAACCTAACGCAACCTAACATCTGGGATGTAATATTCCTGGCGTGTCGTCGTCTACTTCTGGATGGCTACATTATATACGTCTATAACGTTATATATCCTAACCTAAGGCAACCTAACATCTCGGATGTAACAGCTGACAACATTCCTGGCGTGTCCACCCGTACTTCTCGGTGGGAACATTATATATGTCTATAACGTTATATATCCTAGCCTAAGGCCACATAACATGTGGAATGTAATATTTTACAACATTCCTGGCGTGTCGTCGCCTGCTTCTCGATGGGGACATTATATACATCTATAACATTGTATATCCTAACCTAAGGCAACCTAACATCTCGGATGTAATATTTTACAACATTCTGGCGTGTCGTCGCCTGCTTCTCGATGGGGAGATTATATACGTCTATAACGTTGTATATCCTAACCTAACGCAACCTAACATTTGGGATGTAATATTTTACAACATTCGTTGCATGTCGGTGCCTACGTCTCGGTGGGAACATTATATACGTCTATAACGATATATATCCTAACCTAAGGCAACCTAAACCTCGGATGTAATAGTTGACAACATTCCTGGCGTGTAGGCCCGTACTTCTCGGTGGGAACATTGTATACGTCTATAACGTTGTATATCCTAGCCTAAGGCGACCTAACATATCGAATGTAATATTTTACATCATTCCTGGCTTGTCGTCGCCTGCTTCTCGATGGGAACATTATATACGTCTATAACGTTTTGTATCCTAACCTAACGCAACCTAGCATCTGGGATGTAATATTCCTGGCGTGTCGTCGCCTACTTCTGGATGGGGACATTATATACGTCTATAACGTTATATATCCGAACCTAAGGCAACCTAACATCTCGGATGTAATAGTTGACAACATTCCTGGCGTGTGCGCCCGTACTTCTCGGTGGGAACCTTATATACGTCTATAACGTTATATATCCTAGCCTAAGGCCACCTAACATGTCGAATGTAATATTTTACAGCATTCCTGACGCGTCGGCTCTATTTTTCAGTGGGAACATTATATACGTCTATAACGTTATATATCCTAGTCTAAGGCAACCTAACATGTCGAATGTAATATTTTACAAGATTCCTGGCGTGTTGTCGCCTACTTCTCGATGGGGACATTATATACATCTATAATCTTGTATATCCTAACCTAAGGCAGCCTAACATCTCGGATGTAATATTTTACAACATTCCTGGCGTGTCGTCTCCTACTTCTGGATGGGGGCATTATATACATCTATAACGTTGTATATCCTAACCTAAGGGAACCTAACATCTCGGGTGTAATATTTTACAACATTCCTGACGCGACGGCCCCTATTTTTCGGTGAGAACATTATATACGGCTATAACGTTATATATCCTAGCCTAAGGCAACCTAACATGTCGAATGTAATATTTTACAACATTCCTGTCGTGTCGTCGCCTGCTTCTCGATGGGGAGATTATATACGTCTATAACGTTGTATATCCTAACCTAACGCAACCTAACATTTGGGATGTAATATTTTACAACATTCCTTGCATGTCGGTGCCTACGTCTCGGTGGGAACATTATATACGTCTATAACGATATATATCCTAACCTAAGGCAACCTAACACCTCGGATGTAATAGCTGACAACATTCCTGGCGTGCAGGCCCGTACTTCTCGGTGGGAACATTGTATACGTCTATAACGATATATATCCTAGCCTAAGCCGACCTAACATGTCGAATGTAATATTTTACATCATTCCTGGCGTGTCGTCGCCTGCTTCTCGATGGGAACATTACATGCGTCTATAACGTTATATACCATAACCTAAGGCAACCTAACATCTCGGATGTAATATTTTACAACATTCCTGGCATATCGATCCCTACTTCTCGGTGGAAACATTGTGTACGTCTATAACGATATATATCCTAGCATAAGGCAACCTAACATCTCGGATGTAATATTTTACAACATTCCTTGCATATCGGTCCCTACTTCTCGGAGGAAACATTGTATACGTCTATAACGATATATATCCTAGCCTAAGGCAACCTAACATCTCGGATGTAATATTTTACAACATTCCTGGCGTGTCGTCGCGTACTTCTCGATGGGGACATTATATACATCTATAACATTGTATATCCTAACCTAAGGCAACCTAACATCTCGGATGTAATATTTTACAACATTCTGGCGTGTCGTCGCCGGCTTCTCGATGGGGAGATTATAAACGTCTATAACGTTGTATATCCTAACCTAACGCAACCTAACATTTGGGATGTAAAATTTTACAACATTCCTTGCATGTCGGTGCCTACGTCTCGGTAGGAACATTATATACGTCTATAACGATATATATCCTGACCCAAGGCAACCCAGCACCTCGGATGTAATAGTTGACAACATTCCTAGCGTGTAGGCCCGTACTTCTCGATGGGAACATTGTATACGTCTATAACGTTATATATCCTAGCCTAAGGCAACCTAACATATCGAATGTAATATTTTACATCATTCCTGGCGTGTCGTCGCCCGCTTCTCGATGGGATCATTATATACGTCTATAACGTTGTGTATCCTAACCTAACGCAACCTAACATCTGGGATGTAATATTCCTGGCGTGTCGTCGCCTACTTCTGGATGGGGACATTATATACGTCTATAACGTTGTATATCCTAACCTAAGGCAACCTAACATCTCGGATGTAATAGTTGACAACATTCCTGGCGTGTCCGCCCGTACTTCTCGGTGGGAACATTATATACGTCTATAACGTGATATATCCTAGCCTAAGGCTACATAACATGTCGAATGTCATATTTTACAACATTCCTGGCGTGTCGTCGCCTGCTTCTCGATGGGGACATTATATACGTCTATAACGTTGTATATCCTAACCTAAAGCAACCTAACATCTGGGATGTAATATTTTACAAGATTCCTGGCATGTCGGTCCCCAAGTCTCGGTAGGAACATTATATACGTCTATAACGATATATATCCAAACCTAAGGGAACCTAACATCTCGGATGTAATATTTTACAACATTCCTGGCATGTCGGTCCCTACTTCTCGGTGGGAATATTATATACGTCTATAACGTTATATATCATAACCTAAGGCAACCTAACATCTCGGATGTAATATTTTACAACATTCCTGGCATATGGGTCCCTACTTCTCGGTGGAAACATTGTATACGTCTATAACGATATATATCCTAGCCTAAGGCAACCTAACATCTCGGATGTAATATTTTACAACATTCCTGGCGTGTCGTCGCCTACTTCTCGATGGGGACATTATATACATCTATAACATTGTATATCCTAACCTAAGGCAACCTAACATCTCGGATGTAATATTTTACAACATTCTGGCGTGTCGTCGCCTGCTTCTCGATGGGGAGATTATATAAGTCTATAACGTTGTATAACCTAACCTAACGCAACCTAACATTTGGGATGTAATATTTTACAACATTCCTTGCATGTCGGTGCCTACGTCTCGGTGGGAACAGTATATACGTCTATAACGATATATATCCTAACCTAAGGCAACCTAACACCTCGGATGTAATAGTTGACAACATTCCTGGCGTGTAGGCCCGTACTTCTCGGTGGGAACATTGTATACGTCTGTAACGTTGTATATCCTAACCTAACGCAACCTAACATTTGGGATGTAATATTTTACAACATTCCTGGCATGTCGGTCCCTACTCCTCGGCGGAAACATTGTATACGTCTATAACGATATATATCCTAGTCTAAGGCAACCTAATATGTCAAATGTAATATTTTACAACATTCCTGGCGTGTCGTCGCCTACTTCTCGATGGGGACATTATATAAATCTATAACCTTGTATATCCTAACCTAAAGCAGCCTAGCATCTCGGATGTAATATTTCACAACATTCCTGGCATGTCGGTCCCTACTTCTCGGTGGAAACATTGTATACGTCTATAACGATATATATGCTAACCTAAGGCAAACTAACATCTCGGATATAATAGTTGACAACATTCCAGGCGTGTCAGCCCGTACTTATCGGTGGGAACACTATATATGTCTATAACGCTATATATCCTAGCCTAAGGCGACCTAATATGTCGAATGTAATATTTTACAACATTCCTGGCCTGTCGTCTCCTGCTCCTCGATGGGGACATTATATACGTCTATAACGTTGTATAGCCTAACCTAAAGCAACCTAACATCTCGGATGTAATAGTTGACAACATTCCTGGCGTGTAGGCCCGTACTTCTCGGTGAGAACATTCTATACGTCTATAACGTTGTATATCCTAGCCTAAGGCGACCTAACATGTCGAATGTAATATTTTACAACATTCGTGGTGTGTCGTCGCCTACTTCTGGATGGGGTCATTATATACATCTATAACGTTGTATATCCTAACCTAAGGGAACCTAACACCTCGGGTGTAATATTTTACAACATTCCCGACACGTCGGCCCCTATTTTTCGGTGAGAACATTATATACATTTATAACGGTATATATCCTAGCCTAAGGCAACCTAACATCTCGGATGTAATATTTTACAACATTCCTGGCGTGTCGTCGCCTACTTCTCGATGGGGACATTATATACATCTATAACATTGTATATCCTAACCTAAGGCAATCTAACATCTCGGATGTAATATTTTACAACATTCCTTGCATGTCGGTGCCTACGTCTCGGTGGGAACAGTATATACGTCTATAACGATATATATCCTAACCTAAGGCAACCTAACACCTCGGATGTAATAGTTGACCACATTCCTGGCGTGTCCGCCCGTACTTCTCGGTGGGAACATTATATACGTCTATAACGTTATATATCCTAGCCTAAGGCCACCTAACGTGTCGAATGTAAAATTTTACAGCATTCCTGACGCGTCGGCCCCTATTTTTCGGTGGGAACATTATATACGTCTATAACGTTATATATCCTAGCCTAAGGCAACCTAACATGTCGAACGTAATATGTTACAACATTCCTGGCGTGTCGTCGCCTACTTCTCGATGGGGACATTATATACATCTATAACATTGTATATCCTAACCTAAGGGTACCTAACAACTCGGATGTAATATTTTACAACATTCTGGCGTTTCGTCGCCTGCTTCTCGATGGGGAGATTATATACTTATATAACGTTGTACATCCTAACCTAACGCAACCTAACATTTGGGATGTAATATTTTACAACATTCCTTGCATGTCGGTGCCAACGTCTCGGTGGGAACATTATATACGTCTATAACGATATATATCCTAACCTAAGGCAACCTAACACCTCGGATGTAATAGTTGACAACATTCCTGGCGTGTAGGCCCGTACTTCTCGGTGGGAACATTGTATACGTCTATAACGTTGTATGTCCTAACCTAACGCAACCTAACATTTGGGATGTAATATTTTACAACATTCCTGGCATGTCGGTCACTACTCCTCGGCGGAAACATTGTATACGTGTATAACGATATATATCCTAGTCTAAGGCAACCTAACATGTCAAATGTAATATTTTACAACATTCCTGGCGTGCCGTCGCCTACTTCTCGATGGGGACATTATATAAATCTATAACCTTGTATATCCTAACCTAAAGCAGCCTAACATCTCGGATGTAATATTTCACAACATTCCTGGCATGTCGGTCCCTACTTCTCGGTGGGAACATTATATACGTCTATAACGCTATATATCCTAGCCTAAGGCGACCTAACATGTCGAATGTAATATTTTACAACATTCCTGGCGTGTCGTCGCCTGCTTCTCGATGGGGACATAATATACGTCTACAACGTTGTATATCCTAACCCAACGCAACCTAACATCTGGGATGTAATATTTTACAACATTCTGGCGTGTCGTCGCCTGCTGCTCGATGGGGACATTATATACGTCTATAACGTTGTATATCCTAACCTAACGCAATCTAACATCTGGGATGTAATATTTTACAACATTCCTGGCGCGTCGGCTCCTACTTTTCGGTGGGAACATTATATACATCTATAACTTTGTATATCCTAATCTAATGCAACCTAACATCTCGGATGTAATATTTTACAACATTCCTGGCATGTCGGTCCCCACGTTTCGGTGGGAACATTAAATACGTCTATAACGATATATATCCTAACCTAAAGCAACCTAACATCTCGGATGTATTATTTTACAACACTACTGGCTTGTCGGTCCCTACATCTCGGTGGGAAAATTATATACGTCTATAACGTTGTATATCCTAACCTAACGCAACCTAACATCTGGGATGTAATATTCCTGGCGTGTCGTCGCCTACTTCTGGATAGGGACATTATATACGTCTATAACTTTATATATCCTAACCTAAGGGAACCTAACATCTCGGGTGTAATATTTGAAAACATTCCCGGCGTGTTAGCCCGTACTTCTCGGTGGGAACATCATATACGTCTATAGCGATATATATCATAGCCTAAGGCAACCTAACATCTCGGATGTAATATTTTACAACATTCCTGGCGCGTCGGTTCCTATTTTTCGGTGGGAACATTATATACGTCTATAACGTTATATATCCTAACCTAAGGGAATCTAACATCTCGGGTGTAATATTTTACAACATTCATGACACGTCGTCGCCTGCTTCTCGATGGGGACATTTTATAAGTCTATAACGTTGTATATCCTAACCTAACGCAACCTAACATCTGGGATGTAATATTCCTGTCGTGTCGTCGCCTACTTCTGGATGGGGACATTGTATACGTCTATAACGATATATATCCTAACCTAAGGCAACCTAACATCTCGGATGTAATAGTTGACAACATTCCTGGCGTGTCCGCCAGTACTTCTCGGTGGGAACATTATATACGTCTATAACGTTATATATCCTAGCCTAAGGCGACCTAACATGTCGAATGTAATATTTTACAACATTCCTGGCCTGTCGTCTCCTGCTCCTCGATAGGGACATTATATACGTCTATAACGTTGTATATCCTAACCTAAAGCAACCTAACATCTGGAATGTAATATTTTACAAGATGTCTGGCATGCGGTCCCCAAGTCTCGGTAGGAACATTATATACGTCTATAACGATATATATCCTAACGTAGGGCAACCTAACATTTCGGATGTAATAGTTGACAACATTCCTGGCGTGTCCGCCCGTACATCTCCTTGGGAACATTATATACGTCTATAACGTTATATATCCTAGCCTAAAGCGACCTAACATGTCGAATGTAATATTTTACAACATTCCTGGCGTGTCGTCTCCTGCTTCTCGATGGGGACATTATATACGTCTATAACGTTGTATATCCTAACCTAACGCAACCTAACATTTGGGATGTAATATTTTACAACATTCCTGGAATGTCGGTCCCTACGTCTCGGTGGGAACATTATATACGTCTATAGCGATATATATCCTAACCTAAGGCAACCTAACATCTCGGATGTAATAGTTGACAACATTCCTGGCATGTAGGCCCGTACTTCTCGGTGGAAACATTGTATACGTCTATAACGTTATATATCCTAGCCTAAGGCGACCTAACATGTCGAATGTAATATTTTACAACATTCCTGGCGTGTCGTCGCCTGCTTCTCGATGGGGACATTATATACATCTATAACATTGTATATCCTAACTTAAGGCAACCAAACATAGCGAATGTAATATTTTACAACATTCCTGGCGTGTTGTCGCCTACTTCTCGATGGGGACATTATATACATCTATAATCTTGTATATCCTAACCTAAGGCAGCCTAACATCTCGGATGTAGTATTTTACAACATTCCTGGCGTGTCGTCGCCTACTTCTGGATGGGGTCATTATATACATCCATAACGTTGTATATCCTAACCTAAGGGAACCTAACATCTCGGCTGTAATATTTTACAACATTCCTGACGCGTCGGTCCCTATTATTCGGTGGGAATATTATATACGTCTATAACGTTATATATCCTAGCCTAAGGCAACCTAACACCTCGGATGTAATAGTTGACAACATTCCTGGTGTGTAGGACCGTACTTCTCGGTGGGAACGTTGTATACATCTATAACGTTATATATCCTAGCCTAAGGCGACCTAACATATCGAATGTAATATTTTACATCATTCCTGGCGTGTTGTCGCCTGCTTCTCGATGGGAACATTATATACGTCTATAACGTTGTGTATCCTAACCTAACGCAACCTAACATCTGGGATGTAATATTCCTGGCGTGTCGTCGTCTACTTCTGGATGGCTACATTATATACGTCTATAACGTTATATATCCTAACCTAAGGCAACCTAACATCTCGGATGTAACAGCTGACAACATTCCTGGCGTGTCCACCCGTACTTCTCGGTGGGAACATTATATATGTCTATAACGTTATATATCCTAGCCTAAGGCCACATAACATGTGGAATGTAATATTTTACAACATTCCTGGCGTGTCGTCGCCTGCTTCTCGATGGGGACATTATATACATCTATAACATTGTATATCCTAACCTAAGGCAACCTAACATCTCGGATGTAATATTTTACAACATTCTGGCGTGTCGTCGCCTGCTTCTCGATGGGGAGATTATATACGTCTATAACGTTGTATATCCTAACCTAACGCAACCTAACATTTGGGATGTAATATTTTACAACATTCGTTGCATGTCGGTGCCTACGTCTCGGTGGGAACATTATATACGTCTATAACGATATATATCCTAACCTAAGGCAACCTAAACCTCGGATGTAATAGTTGACAACATTCCTGGCGTGTAGGCCCGTACTTCTCGGTGGGAACATTGTATACGTCTATAACGTTGTATATCCTAGCCTAAGGCGACCTAACATATCGAATGTAATATTTTACATCATTCCTGGCTTGTCGTCGCCTGCTTCTCGATGGGAACATTATATACGTCTATAACGTTTTGTATCCTAACCTAACGCAACCTAGCATCTGGGATGTAATATTCCTGGCGTGTCGTCGCCTACTTCTGGATGGGGACATTATATACGTCTATAACGTTATATATCCGAACCTAAGGCAACCTAACATCTCGGATGTAATAGTTGACAACATTCCTGGCGTGTGCGCCCGTACTTCTCGGTGGGAACCTTATATACGTCTATAACGTTATATATCCTAGCCTAAGGCCACCTAACATGTCGAATGTAATATTTTACAGCATTCCTGACGCGTCGGCTCTATTTTTCAGTGGGAACATTATATACGTCTATAACGTTATATATCCTAGTCTAAGGCAACCTAACATGTCGAATGTAATATTTTACAAGATTCCTGGCGTGTTGTCGCCTACTTCTCGATGGGGACATTATATACATCTATAATCTTGTATATCCTAACCTAAGGCAGCCTAACATCTCGGATGTAATATTTTACAACATTCCTGGCGTGTCGTCTCCTACTTCTGGATGGGGGCATTATATACATCTATAACGTTGTATATCCTAACCTAAGGGAACCTAACATCTCGGGTGTAATATTTTACAACATTCCTGACGCGACGGCCCCTATTTTTCGGTGAGAACATTATATACGGCTATAACGTTATATATCCTAGCCTAAGGCAACCTAACATGTCGAATGTAATATTTTACAACATTCCTGTCGTGTCGTCGCCTGCTTCTCGATGGGGAGATTATATACGTCTATAACGTTGTATATCCTAACCTAACGCAACCTAACATTTGGGATGTAATATTTTACAACATTCCTTGCATGTCGGTGCCTACGTCTCGGTGGGAACATTATATACGTCTATAACGATATATATCCTAACCTAAGGCAACCTAACACCTCGGATGTAATAGCTGACAACATTCCTGGCGTGCAGGCCCGTACTTCTCGGTGGGAACATTGTATACGTCTATAACGATATATATCCTAGCCTAAGCCGACCTAACATGTCGAATGTAATATTTTACATCATTCCTGGCGTGTCGTCGCCTGCTTCTCGATGGGAACATTACATGCGTCTATAACGTTATATACCATAACCTAAGGCAACCTAACATCTCGGATGTAATATTTTACAACATTCCTGGCATATCGATCCCTACTTCTCGGTGGAAACATTGTGTACGTCTATAACGATATATATCCTAGCATAAGGCAACCTAACATCTCGGATGTAATATTTTACAACATTCCTTGCATATCGGTCCCTACTTCTCGGAGGAAACATTGTATACGTCTATAACGATATATATCCTAGCCTAAGGCAACCTAACATCTCGGATGTAATATTTTACAACATTCCTGGCGTGTCGTCGCCTACTTCTCGATGGGGACATTATATACATCTATAACATTGTATATCCTAACCTAAGGCAACCTAACATCTCGGATGTAATATTTTACAACATTCTGGCGTGTCGTCGCCGGCTTCTCGATGGGGAGATTATAAACGTCTATAACGTTGTATATCCTAACCTAACGCAACCTAACATTTGGGATGTAAAATTTTACAACATTCCTTGCATGTCGGTGCCTACGTCTCGGTAGGAACATTATATACGTCTA
Source organism: Xylocopa violacea (assembly GCA_963969225.1). Taxonomy (NCBI): domain Eukaryota; kingdom Metazoa; phylum Arthropoda; class Insecta; order Hymenoptera; family Apidae; genus Xylocopa; species Xylocopa violacea. The sequence goes on from CAXAJV010000678.1 coordinate 4,708,156, forward strand.
TAACGATATATATCCTGACCCAAGGCAACCCAGCACCTCGGATGTAATAGTTGACAACATTCCTGGCGTGTAGGCCCGTACTTCTCGATGGGAACATTGTATACGTCTATAACGTTATATATCCTAGCCTAAGGCAACCTAACATATCGAATGTAATATTTTACATCATTCCTGGCGTGTCGTCGCCCGCTTCTCGATGGGATCATTATATACGTCTATAACGTTGTGTATCCTAACCTAACGCAACCTAACATCTGGGATGTAATATTCCTGGCGTGTCGTCGCCTACTTCTGGATGGGGACATTATATACGTCTATAACGTTGTATATCCTAACCTAAGGCAACCTAACATCTCGGATGTAATAGTTGACAACATTCCTGGCGTGTCCGCCCGTACTTCTCGGTGGGAACATTATATACGTCTATAACGTGATATATCCTAGCCTAAGGCTACATAACATGTCGAATGTCATATTTTACAACATTCCTGGCGTGTCGTCGCCTGCTTCTCGATGGGGACATTATATACGTCTATAACGTTGTATATCCTAACCTAAAGCAACCTAACATCTGGGATGTAATATTTTACAAGATTCCTGGCATGTCGGTCCCCAAGTCTCGGTAGGAACATTATATACGTCTATAACGATATATATCCAAACCTAAGGGAACCTAACATCTCGGATGTAATATTTTACAACATTCCTGGCATGTCGGTCCCTACTTCTCGGTGGGAATATTATATACGTCTATAACGTTATATATCATAACCTAAGGCAACCTAACATCTCGGATGTAATATTTTACAACATTCCTGGCATATGGGTCCCTACTTCTCGGTGGAAACATTGTATACGTCTATAACGATATATATCCTAGCCTAAGGCAACCTAACATCTCGGATGTAATATTTTACAACATTCCTGGCGTGTCGTCGCCTACTTCTCGATGGGGACATTATATACATCTATAACATTGTATATCCTAACCTAAGGCAACCTAACATCTCGGATGTAATATTTTACAACATTCTGGCGTGTCGTCGCCTGCTTCTCGATGGGGAGATTATATAAGTCTATAACGTTGTATAACCTAACCTAACGCAACCTAACATTTGGGATGTAATATTTTACAACATTCCTTGCATGTCGGTACCTACGTCTCGGTGGGAACAGTATATACGTCTATAACGATATATATCCTAACCTAAGGCAACCTAACACCTCGGATGTAATAGTTGACAACATTCCTGGCGTGTAGGCCCGTACTTCTCGGTGGGAACATTGTATACGTCTGTAACGTTGTATATCCTAACCTAACGCAACCTAACATTTGGGATGTAATATTTTACAACATTCCCGACACGTCGGCCCCTATTTTTCGGTGAGAACATTATATACATTTATAACGGTATATATCCTAGCCTAAGGCAACCTAACATCTCGGATGTAATATTTTACAACATTCCTGGCGTGTCGTCGCCTACTTCTCGATGGGGACATTATATACATCTATAACATTGTATATCCTAACCTAAGGCAATCTAACATCTCGGATGTAATATTTTACAACATTCCTTGCATGTCGGTGCCTACGTCTCGGTGGGAACAGTATATACGTCTATAACGATATATATCCTAACCTAAGGCAACCTAACACCTCGGATGTAATAGTTGACCACATTCCTGGCGTGTCCGCCCGTACTTCTCGGTGGGAACATTATATACGTCTATAACGTTATATATCCTAGCCTAAGGCCACCTAACGTGTCGAATGTAAAATTTTACAGCATTCCTGACGCGTCGGCCCCTATTTTTCGGTGGGAACATTATATACGTCTATAACGTTATATATCCTAGCCTAAGGCAACCTAACATGTCGAACGTAATATGTTACAACATTCCTGGCGTGTCGTCGCCTACTTCTCGATGGGGACATTATATACATCTATAACATTGTATATCCTAACCTAAGGGTACCTAACAACTCGGATGTAATATTTTACAACATTCTGGCGTTTCGTCGCCTGCTTCTCGATGGGGAGATTATATACTTATATAACGTTGTACATCCTAACCTAACGCAACCTAACATTTGGGATGTAATATTTTACAACATTCCTTGCATGTCGGTGCCAACGTCTCGGTGGGAACATTATATACGTCTATAACGATATATATCCTAACCTAAGGCAACCTAACACCTCGGATGTAATAGTTGACAACATTCCTGGCGTGTAGGCCCGTACTTCTCGGTGGGAACATTGTATACGTCTATAACGTTGTATGTCCTAACCTAACGCAACCTAACATTTGGGATGTAATATTTTACAACATTCCTGGCATGTCGGTCACTACTCCTCGGCGGAAACATTGTATACGTCTATAACGATATATATCCTAGTCTAAGGCAACCTAACATGTCAAATGTAATATTTTACAACATTCCTGGCGTGCCGTCGCCTACTTCTCGATGGGGACATTATATAAATCTATAACCTTGTATATCCTAACCTAAAGCAGCCTAACATCTCGGATGTAATATTTCACAACATTCCTGGCATGTCGGTCCCTACTTCTCGGTGGGAACATTATATACGTCTATAACGCTATATATCCTAGCCTAAGGCGACCTAACATGTCGAATGTAATATTTTACAACATTCCTGGCGTGTCGTCGCCTGCTTCTCGATGGGGACATAATATACGTCTACAACGTTGTATATCCTAACCCAACGCAACCTAACATCTGGGATGTAATATTTTACAACATTCTGGCGTGTCGTCGCCTGCTGCTCGATGGGGACATTATATACGTCTATAACGTTGTATATCCTAACCTAACGCAATCTAACATCTGGGATGTAATATTTTACAACATTCCTGGCGCGTCGGCTCCTACTTTTCGGTGGGAACATTATATACATCTATAACTTTGTATATCCTAATCTAATGCAACCTAACATCTCGGATGTAATATTTTACAACATTCCTGGCATGTCGGTCCCCACGTTTCGGTGGGAACATTAAATACGTCTATAACGATATATATCCTAACCTAAAGCAACCTAACATCTCGGATGTATTATTTTACAACACTACTGGCTTGTCGGTCCCTACATCTCGGTGGGAAAATTATATACGTCTATAACGTTGTATATCCTAACCTAAGGCAAACTAACCTCAATACCGTAATATTTTACAACATTGCTGGCATGTCGGTCCCTGCTTCTCGGTGGGAACATTATATACGTCTATAACGTTATATATCATAATCTAAGGCAACCTCACATCTCTACCGTAATATTTTACAACATTCCTGGCGTGACGGCGCCTACTTCCCGATGGGTATATTATATACGTCTATAACGTTGTATATCCTAACCTAACGCAACCTAACATCTGGGATGTAATACTTTACAAAATTCCTGGCGTTTCGTCGCCTGCTTCCCGATGGGGACATTATATACGTCTATAACGTTGTATATCCTAACCTAACGCAATCTAACATCTGGGATGTAATATTTAACAACATTCCTGGCGCGTCGGCTCCTACTTTTCCGTGGGAACATTATATACATCTATAACTTGGTATATCCTAGCCTAAGGCGACCTAACATCTCGGATGTAATATTTTACAACATTCCTGGCATGTCGGTCCCCACTTTTCGGTGGGAACATTATATACGTCTATATCGATATATATCCTTACCGAAGGCAACCTAACATCTCGGATGTATTATTTTACAACACTCCTGGCTTGTCGGTCCCTACATCTCGGTGGGAAAATTATATACGTCTATAACGTTGTATATCCTAACCTAAGGCAAACTAACCTCAATACCGTAATACTTTACAACATTCCTGGCGTGTCGTCGCCAACTTCTCGATGGGGACATTATATACATCTATAGCGTTGTATATCCTAACCTAACGCAACCTAACATCTGGGATATAATATTTTACATCATTCCTGGCATGTCCGTCCCTACGTCTCGGTGGTAACATTATATACGTCTATAACATTATATATCCTAGACTAAGGCAAACTAACATGTCGAATGTAATATTTTACAACATTTCCTGGCGTGTCGTCGCCTACTTCTCGATGGGGACATTATATACACCTATAACGTTGTATATCCTAACCTAAGGCAACCTAACATCTCGGATGTAATATTTTACAACATTCCTGGCATGTCGGTCCCTACGTCTGGGCGGGAACATTCTATACGTCTATAGCGTTGTATATCCTAACCTAAGGGAACCTAACATCTCGGGTGTAATATTTTACAACATTTCTGACGCGTCGGCCCCTATTTCTCGGTGGGAATATTATATACGTCTATAACGTCATTTATCCTATCCTAAGGCAACCTAACATGTCGAATGTAATATTTTACATCATTCCGGACGTGTCGGCCCGTAGTTCTCGGTGGTAACATTATATAAGTCTATAACGATATATATCCTAACCTAAAGCAACCTATCAACTCGGATGTCACATTTTACAACATTACTGGCATGTCGGTCCCTACATCTCGGTGGGAACATTCTATACGTCTATAACGTCGTATATCCTAACCTAAGGGAACCTAACATCTAGGGTGTAATATTTTACAACATTCCTGACCCGTCGGCCCCTATTTCTCGGTGGGAACATTCTATACGTCTATAACGTTGTATATGCTAATCTAAGGGAACCTAACATCTCGGGTGTAATATTTTACAACATTCCTGACGCGTCGGCCCCTATTTCTCGGTGGGAATATTATATACGTCTATAACGTTATATATCCTAGCCTAAGGCAACCTAACATGTCGAATGTAATATTTTACATCATTCTGGCTTGTCGTCGCCTGCTTCTCGAAGGGGACATTATATACGTCTATAACGTTGTATATCCTAACCTAACGCAACCTAACATCTGGGATGTTTTATTTTACAACATTCCTGACGCGTCGGTCCCTACTTGTCGGTGGGAACATTGTATACGTCTATAACGATATATGTCCTAGCCTAAGGCAACCTAACATCTCGGGTGTAATATTTTACAACATTCCTGACGCGTCGGCCCCTATTTCTCGGTAGGAATATTATATACGTCTATAACGTTATATATCCTAGCCTAAGGCAACCTAACATCTCGGATGTTATATTTTACAACATTCCTGGCGTGTCGTCGCCTGCTTCTCGATGGGGACATGAGATACGTGTATAACGTTGTATATCCTAACCTAAGGGAACCTAACATCTCGGATGTAATATTTTACAACATTCTGGCGTGTCGTCGCCTGCTTCTCGATGGGGACATTATATACGTATATAACGTTGTATATCCTAACCCAAAGCAACCTAACTTCTGGGATGTAATATTTTACAACATTCGTGGCATGTCGGTCCCCACGTCTCGGTGGGAACATTATATAAGTCTATAACGATATATATCCTAACCTAAAACAACCTAACAACTCGGATGTAATAGTTTACAACATTCCTGGCATGTCGGTTCCTACATCTCGGTGGGAACATTCTATACGTCTATAACGTTGTATATCCTAACCTAAGGGAACCTAACATTTCGGGTGTAATATTTTACAACATTCCTGACGCGTCGGCCCCTATTTCTCGGTGGGAATATTATATACGTCTATAACGTTACATATCCTAGCCTAAGGCAACCTAACATGTCGAATGTAATATTTTAGAACATTCTGGCCTGTCGTCGCTTGCTTCTCGAAGGGAACATTATATACGACTATAACGTTGTATATCCTAACCTAAGGGAACCTAACATCTCGGGTGTAATATTTTACAACATTCCTCACGCGTCGGCCCCTATTTCTCGGTGGGAATATTATATACGTCTATAACGTTATATACCCTAGCCTAAGGCAACCTAACATCTCGGATGTTATATTTTACAACATTCCTGGCGTGTCGTCGCCTACTTCTGGATGGGGACATTATATACATCTATAACGTTATATATCCTAACCTAAGGGAACCTAACATCTCGGGTGTAATATTTTACAACATTCCTGGCGTGTCGTCGCCTACTTCTCGGTGGGAACATTGTATACGTCTATAACTATATATATCCTAGCCTAAGGCAACCTAACATGTCGAATGTAATATTTTACAACATTCCTGTCGTGTCGCCTCCTGCATCTCGATGGGGACATTATATACGTCTATAACGTTGAATATCCTAACCTAAAGCAACCTAACATCTGGGATGTAATATTTTACAACATTCCTGGCATGTCGGTCCCTATTTCTCGGTGGAAACAATGTATACGTCTATAACGACATACATTCTAGCCTAAGGCAACCCAACATGTAGAATGTAATATTTTACAACATTCCTGGCGTGTCGTCGCCTACTTCTGGATGGGGACATTATATACATCTATAACGTTATATATCCTAACCTAAGGGAACCTAACATCTGGGATTTAATATTTTAGAACACTCCTGGCATGTAGGTCCCTACTTCTCGGTGGGAACATTCTATACGTCTATAACGTTGTATATCCTAACCTAAGGGAACCTAACGTCTCGGGTGTAATATTTTACAACATTGCTGACGCGTCGGCCCCTTTTTCTCGGTGGGAACATTCTATACGTCTATAACGTTGTATATCCTAACCTAAGGGAACCTAACATCTCGGGTGTAATATTTTAGAACATTCCTGACGCGTCGGTCCCTATTTCTCGGTGGGAACATTATATACGTCTATAACGTTATATATCCTAGCCTACGGCAACCTAACTTGTCGAATGTAATATTTTACAACATTCCTGGCGTGTCGTCGCCTACTTCTCGATGGGGACATTATATACATCTATAACGTTGTATATCCTAACCTAAGGCAACCTAACATCTGGGATGTAATATTTTACAACATTTCTGGCATGTCGGTCCCTACGTCTCGGTGGGAACATTATATACGTCTATAACGATATATATCCTGACCTAAGGGAACCTTACATCTCGGATGTAATATTTTACAACATTCCTGGCATGTTGGGCCCTACTTCTCGGTGGGAACATTGTATACGTCTATAACTATATATATCCTAGCCTAAGGCAACCTAACATGTCGAATGTAATACTTTACAACATTCCTGTCGTGTCGTCTCCTGCATCTCGATGGGGACATTATATACGTCTATAACGTTGAATGTCCTAACCTAAAGCAACCTAACATCTCGGATGTAATATTTTACAACATTCCTGCCATGTCGTCTCCTGCATCTCGATGGGGACATTATATACGTCTATAACGTTGAATATCCTAACCTAAAGCAACCTAACATCTGGGATGTAATATTTTACAACATTCCTGGCGCGTCGGCTCCTATTTTTTGGTGGGAACATTATATACGTCTATAACGTTATATATCGTAACCTAAGGGACCCTAACATGTCGTATGTAATATTTTACAACATTCCTGGCGTGTCGTCGCCTACTTCTGGATGGGGACATTATATACATCTATAACGTTATATATCCTAACCTAAGGGAACCTAACATCTCGGGTGTAATATTTTACAACATTCCTGGCGTGTCGTCGCCTACTTCTCGGTGGGAACATTGTATACGTCTATAACGATATATATTCTAGCCTAAGGCAACCTAACTTGTAGAATGTAATATTTTACAACATTCCTGGCGTATCGTCGCCTACTTCTCTATGCGAACATTATATACATCTATAACGTTGTATATCCTAACCTAAGGCAACCTAACATCTGGGATGTAATATTTTACAACATTCCTGGCGTGTCGTCGCCTACTTCTGGATGGGGACATTATATACATCTATAGCGTCATATATCCTAACCTAAGGGAACCTAACATCTCGGGTGTAATATTTTACAACATTCCTGTCGTGTCGTCGCCTGCTTCTCGATGGGGACATTATATACGTCTATAACGTTGTATATTCTAACCTAACGCAACCTAACATCTGGGATGTAATATTTTACAACATTCCTGGCGTGTCGTCGCCTACTTCTGGATGGGGACATTATATACATCTATAACGTCATATATCCTAACCTAAGGGAACCTAACATCTCGGGTGTAATATTTTACAACATTCCTGACGCGTCAGTCCCTATTTCTCGGTGGGAACATTATATACGTCTATAACGTTATATATCCTAGCCTAAGGCAACCTAACTTGTAGAATGTAATATTTTACAACATTCCTGGCGTATCGTCGCCTACTTCTCTATGCGAACATTATATACATCTATAACGTTGTATATCCTAACCTAAGGCAACCTAACATCTCGGATGTAATATTTTACAACATTCCTGTCATATCGTCTCCTGCATCTCGATGGGGACATTATATACGTCTATAACGTTGAATATCCTAACCTAAAGCAACCTAACATCTGGGATGTAATATTTTACAACATTCCTGGCATGTCGGTCCCTACTTCTCGGTGGAAACAATGTATACGTCTATAACGACATATATCCTAGCATAAGGCAACCCAACATGTAGAATGTAATATTTTACAACATTCCTGGCGTGTCGTCGCCTACTTCTCGGTGGGAACATTGTATACGTCTATAACGATATATATTCTAGCCTAAGGCAACCTAACATGTCGAATGTAATATTTTACAACATTCCTGTCGTGTCGTCGCCTGCTTCTCGATGGGGACATTATATACGTCTATAACGTTGTATATTCTAACCTAACGCAACCTAACATCTGGGATGTAATATTTTACAACATTCCTGGCGTGTCGTCGCCTACTTCTGGATGGGGACATTATATACATCTATAGCGTCATATATCCTAACCTAAGGGAACCTAACATCTCGGGTGTAATATTTTACAACATTCCTGTCGTGTCGTCGCCTGCTTCTCGATGGGGACATTCTATACGTCTATAACGATATATATTCTAGCCTAAGGCAACCTAACATGTCGAATGTAATATTTTACAACATTCCTGTCGTGTCGTCGCCTGCTTCTCGATGGGGACATTATATACGTCTATAACGTTGTATATTCTAACCTAACGCAACCTAACATCTGGGATGTAATATTTTACAACATTCCTGGCGTATCGTCGCCTACTTCTCTATGCGAACATTATATACATCTATAACGTTGTATATCCTAACCTAAGGCAACCTAACATCTCGGATGTAATATTTTACAACATTCCTGTCATATCGTCTCCTGCATCTCGATGGGGACATTATATACGTCTATAACGTTGAATATCCTAACCTAAAGCAACCTAACATCTGGGATGTAATATTTTACAACATTCCTGGCATGTCGGTCCCTACTTCTCGGTGGAAACAATGTATACGTCTATAACGACATATATCCTAGCCTAAGGCAACCCAACATGTAGAATGTAATATTTTACAACATTCCTGGCGTGTCGTCGCCTACTTCTCGATGGGGACATTATATACGTCTATAACGTTGTATACTCTAACCTAACGCAACCTAACATCTGGGATTTAATATTTTAGAACATTCCTGGCATGTAGGTCCCTACTTCTCGGTGGGAACATTCTATACGTCTATAACGTTGTATATCCTAACCTAAGGGAACCTAACATCTCGGGTGTAATATTTTAGAACATTCCTGACGCGTCGGTCCCTATTTCTCGGTGGGAACATTATATACGTCTATAACGTTATATATCCTAGCCTACGGCAACATAACTTGTCGAATGTAATATTTTACAACATTCCTGGCGTGTCGTCGCCTACTTTTCGATGGGGACATTATATACGTCTATAACGTTGTATATTCTAACCTAACGCAACCTAACATCTGGGATGTAATATTTTACAACATTTCTGGCATGTCGGTTCCTAGGTCTCCGTGGGTACATTATATACGTCTGTAATGTTGTATATCCTAGCCTAAGGCAACCTAACACCTCGGATGTAATATTTGGCAACATTCCTGGCGTGTTAACCCGCACTTCTCGGTGGGAACATCATATACGTCTATAGCGATATATATCCTAGCCTAAGGCGACCTAGCAAGTCGAATGTAATATTTTACATCATTCCTGACGTGTCGGCCCCTATTTCTCGGTGGGAACATTATATACGTCTATAACGTTATATATGCTAGCCTAAGGCAACCTAACATGTCGAATGTAATATTTTACAACATTCCTGACGTGTCGGCCCGTAGTGCAAGGTGGTAACGTTATATACGCCTACAACGTTATATATACTAGCCTAAGGCAACCTGACATCTCGGATGTAATATTTGACAACATTCCTGGCGTGTTAGCGCGTACTTCTCGGTGGGAACATCATATACGTCTATAACGTTATATATCCTGTCGTAAGGCAACATAACATCTCGGATATAATATTTTACAACATTCCTGGTGGGTCGTCGCCCGCTTCTAGATGGGGACATTATAAACGTCTATAACGTTGAATATCCTAACCTAAAGCAACCTAACATCTGGGATGTAATATTTTACAAGATCCCTGGCATGTCGGTCCCCACGTCTCGGTGGGAACATTATATACGTCTATAACGATATAAATCATAACCTAAAGCAACCTAGCATCTCGGATGTAATATTTTACAACATTCCTGGCATGTCGGTCCCTACGTCTCGGTGGGAACATTATATACGTCTATAACGATATATATCCTAACCTAAGGCAACCTAACATCTCGGATGTAATATTTTACAACATTCCTGGCGCTTCGGCTGCTACTTTTCGGTGGGAACATTATATACGTCTATAACGTTACATATCCTAACGTATGGCAACATAACATCTCGGATGTTATATTTTACAACATTCCTGCCGAGTCCTCGCCTGCTTCTCGATGGGGACTTTATATACGTCTATAACGTTGTATATCCTAACCTAATGCAACCTAACATCTGGGATGTAATATTTTACAACATTCCTGGCATGTCGGTCCCTACGTCTCGGTGGGAACGTTATATACGTCTACAACGATATATATCCTAATCTAAGGGAACCTTACGTCTCGGATGTAATATTTTACAACATTCCTGGCATGTCGGGCCCTACTTCTCGGTGGGAACATTGTATACGTCTATAACGATATATATCCTAGCCTAAGGCAACCTAACATGTCGAATGTAATATTTTACAACATTCCTGTCGTGTCGTCGCCTGCTTCTCGATGGGTACATTATATACGTCTATAACGTTGTATATTCTAACCTAACGCAACCTAATATCTGGGATGTAATATTTTACAACATTCCAGGCGTGTCGTCGCCTACTTCTCGATGGGGACATTATATACATCTATAACGTTGTATATCCTAACCAAAGGCAACCTAACATATCGGATGTAATATTTTACAACATTCTGGCGTGTCGTCGCCTGCTTCTCCATGGGGACATTATATACGTCTATAACCTTGTATATACTAACCTAACGCAACCTAACATCTGGGATGTAATATTTTACAACATTCCTGGCGTGTCGTCGCCTACTTCTGGATGGGGACATTATATACATCTATAACGTCATATATCCTAACCTAAGGGAACCTAACATCTCGGGTGTAATATTTTACAACATTCCTGTCGTGTCGTCGCCTGCTTCTCGATGGGGACATTCTATACGTCTATAACGTTGTATATCCTAACCTAAGGGAACCTAACATCTCGGGTGTAATGTTTTACAACATTCTGGCGTGTCGTCGCCTGCTTCTCGATGGGGACGTTATATACGTCTATAACCTTGTATATACTAACCTAACTCAACCTAACATCTGGGGTGTAATATTTTACAACATTCCTGGCATGTCGGTCCCTACTTCTCGGTGGGAGCATACTATATGTCTATAACGTTGTATATCCTAACCTAAGGGAACCTAACATCTCGGATGTAATATTTTAAAACTTTCCTGGCACGTCGGTCCCTGCGTCTCGGTGGGATCATTATATACGTCTATAACGATATATATCCTAACCTAAGGCAACCTAACATCTCGGATGTAATATTTTACAACATTCCTGGCATGTCGGTCACTAGGTCTCGGTGGGAACATTATATACGTCTGTAACGATATATACCCTAACCTAAGGCAACCTAACATCTCGGATTTAATATTTTACAACATTCCTGGCATGTCGGGCCCTACTTCTCGGTGGGAACATTGTATACGTCTATAACGATATATATCCTAGCCTAAGGCAACCTAACATGTCGAATGTAATATTTTACAACATTCCTGTCGTGTCGTCGCCTGCTTCTCGATGGGGACATTCTATACGTCTATAACGTTGTATATCCTAACCTAAGGGAACGTAACATCTCGGGTGTAATATTTTAGAACATTCCTGACGCGTCAGTCCCTATTTCTCGGTGGGAACATTATATACGTCTATAGCGTTATATATCCTAGCCTAAGGCAACCTAACTTGTAGAATGTAATATTTTACATCATTCCTGGCGAGTCGTCGCCTACTTCTCGATGGGGACAATATATACATCTATAACGTTGTATATCCTAACCTAAGGCAACCTAACATCTCGGATGTAGTATTTTACAACATTCCTGGCATGTCGGTCCCTACTTCTCGGTGGGAACATTGTGTACGTCTATAACGATATATATCCTAGCCTAAGGCAACCTAACATGTCGAATGTAATATTTTACTACATTCCTGTCGTGTCGTCGCCTGCTTCTCGATAGGGACATTCTATACGTCTATAACGTTGTATATCCTAACCTAAGGGAACCTAACATCTGGGATGTATTATTTTACAACATTCCTGGTATGTCGGTCCCTACGTCTCCGTGGGTACATTATATACGTCTATAACGTTGTATATCCTAACCTAACGCAACCTAACATCTGGGATGTAATATTTTAAAACATTCCTGGCATGTCGGTCCCTACGTCTCGGTGGGAACGTTATATACGTCTATAACGATATATATCCTAACCTAAGGCAACCTAACATCTCGGATGTAATATTTTACAACATTCCTGTCATATCGTCTCCTGCATCTCGATGGGGACATTATATACGTCTATAACGTTGAATATCCTAACCTAAAGCAACCTAACATCTCGGATTTAATATTTTACAACATTCCTGGCATGTAGGTCCCTACTTCTCGGTGGGAACATTATATACGTCTATAACGTTATATATTGTAGCCTAAGGCAACCTAACATGTCGAATGTAATATTTTACAACATTCCTGTCGTGTCGTCGCCTGCTTCTCGATGGGTACATTATATACGTCTATAACGTTGTATATTCTAACCTAACGCAACCTAACATCTGGGATGTAATATTTTACAACATTCCTGGCGTGTCGTCGCCTACTTCTGGATGGGGGCATTATATACATCTATAACGTCATATATCCTAGCCTAAGGGAACCTAACATCTCGGGTGTAATATTTTACAACATTCCTGGCGTGTCGTTGCCTACTTCTCGATGGGGACATTATATACATCTATAACGTTGTATATCCTAACCTAAGGCAACCTAACATATCGGATGTAATATTTTACAACATTCTGGCGTGTCGTCGCCTGCTTCTCCATGGGGACATTATATACGTCTATAACCTTGTATATACTAACCTAACGCAACCTAACATCTGGGATGTAATATTTTACAACATTCCTGGCGTGTCGTCGCCTACTTCTGGATCGGGACATTATATACATCTATAACGTCATCTATCCTAACCTAAGGGAACCTAACATCTCGGGTATAATATTTTACAACATTCCTGTCGTGTCGTCGCCTGCTTCTCGATGGGGACATTCTATACGTCTATAACGTTGTATATCCTAACCTAAGGGAACCTAACATCTCAGGTGTAATATTTTAGAACATTCCTGACGCGTCAGTCCCTATTTCTCGGTGGGAACATTATATACGTCTATAACGTTATATATCCTAGCCTAAGGCAACCTAACTTGTAGAATGTAATATTTTACAACATTCCTGGCGTGTCGTCGCCTACTTCTCTATGCGAACATTATATACATCTATATCGTTGTATATCCTAACCTAAGGCAACCTAACATCTCGGATGTAATATTTTACAACATTCCTGTCATGTCGTCTCCTGCATCTCGATGGGGACATTATATACGTCTATAACGTTGAATATCCTAACCTAAAGCAACCTAACATCTGGGATGTAATATTTTACAACATTCCTGGCATGTCGGTCCCTACTTCTCTGTGGAAACAATGTATACGTCTATAACGACATATATCCTAACCTAAGGGAACCTAACATCTCGGGTGTAATATTTTACAACATTCCTGGCGTGTCGTCGCCTACTTCTCGATGGGGACATTATATACATCTATAACGTTTTATATCATAACCTAATGCAACCTAACACCTCGGATGTAATATTTTACAACATTCCTGGCATGTCGGTCCCTACTTCTCGGTGGGAGCATACTATATGTCTATAACGTTGTATATCCTAACCTAAGGGAACCTAACATCTCGGATGTAATATTTTAAAACTTTCCTGGCATGTCGGTCCCTACGTCTCGGTGGGATCATTATATACGTCTATAACGATATATATCCTAACCTAAGGCAACCTAACATCTCGGATGTAATATTTTACAACATTCCTGGCATGTCGGTCACTAGGTCTCGGTGGGAACATTATATACGTCTGTAACGATATATACCCTAACCTAAGGCAACCTAACACCTCGCATTTAATATTTTACAACATTCCTGGCATGTAGGTCCCTACTTCTCGGTGGGAACATTATATACGTCTATAACGTTATATATCCTAGCCTACGGCAACCTAACTTGTCGAATGTAATATTTTACAACATTCCTGGCGTGTCGTCGCCTACTTCTCGATGGGGACATTATATACATCTATAACGTTGTATATCCTAACCTAAGGCAACCTAACATCTCGGATGTAATATTTTACAACATTCTGGCGTGTCGCCGCCTGCTTCTCGATGGGGACATTATATACGTCTATAACCTTGTATATACTAACATAACGCAACCTAACACCTCGGATGTAATATTTTACAACATTCCTGGCATGTCGGTCCCTACGTCTCCGTGGGTACATTATATACGTCTGTAACGTTGTATATCCTAACCTAACGCAACCTAACGTCTGGGATGTAATATTTTAAAACATTCCTGGCATGTCGGTCCCTACGTCTCGGTGGGAACATTATATACGTCTATAACGATATATATCCTAACCTAAGGCAACCTAACATCTCGGATGTAATATTTGACAACATTCCTGGCGTGTTAACCCGCACTTCTCGGTGGGAACATCATATACGTCTATAGCGATATATATCCTAGCCTAAGGCGACCTAACATGTCGAATGTAATATTTTACATCATTCCTGACGTGTCGGCCCCCATTTCTCGGTGGGAACATTATATACGTCTATAACGTTATATATGCTAGCCTAAGGCAACCTAACACGTCGAATGTAATATTTTACAACATTCCTGGCGTGTCGTCGCCTACTTCTCGATGGGGACATTATATACATCTATAACGTTGTATATCATAACCTAAGGCAACCTAACATCTCGGATGTAATATTTTACAACATTCCTGGTATGTCGGGCCCTACTTCTCGGTGGGAACATTGTATACATGTATAACGTTGTATTTCCTAACCTAAGGCAACCTAACATCTCGGATGTAGTATTTTACAACATTCCTGGCATGTCGGTCCCTACTTCTCGGTGGGAACATTGTGTACGTCTATAACGATATATATCCTAGCCTAAGGCAACCTGACATGTCGAATGTAATATTTTACTACATTCCTGTCGTGTCGTCGCCTGCTTCTCGATGGGGACATTATATACGTCTATAACGTTGTATATTCTAACCTATCGCAACCTAACATCAGGGATGTAATATTTTACAACAGTCCTGGCGTGTCGTCGCCTACTTCTGGATGGGGACATTATATACATCTATAACGTCATATATCCTAACCTAAGGGAACCTAACATCTCGGGTGTAATATTTTACAACTTTCCTGGCGTGTCGTTGCCTACTTCTCGATGGGGACATTATATACATCTATAACGTTGTTTATCATAACCTAAGGCAACCTAACATCTCGGATGTAATATTTTACAACATTCCTGGTATGTCGGGCCCTACTTCTCGGTGGGAACATTATATACGTCTATAACGTTACATATCCTAACGTATGGCAACATAACATCTCGGATGTTATATTTTACAACATTCCTGCCGCTTCCGCGCCTGCTTCTCGATGGGGACTTTATATACATCTATAACGTTGTATATCCTAACCTAATGCAACCTAACATATCGGATGTAATATTTTACAGCATTCTGGCGTGTCGTCGCCTGCTTCTCCATGGGGACATTATATACGTCTATAACCTTGTATATACTAACCTAACGCAACCTAACATCTGGTATGTAATATTTTACAACATTCCTGGCGTGTCGTCGCCTACTTCTCGGTGGGAACATTGTATACGTCTATAACGATATATATCCTAGCCTAAGGCAACCTAACATGTCGAATGTAATATTTTACAACATTCCTTTCGTGTCGTCGCCTGCTTCTCGATGGGTACATTATATACGTCTATAACGTTGTATATTCTAACCTAACGCAACCTAACATCTGGGATGTAATATTTTACAACATTCCTGGCGTGTCGTCGCCTACTTCTGGATGGGGACATTATATACATCTATAACGTCATATATCCTAGCCTAAGGGAACCTAACATCTCGGGTGTAATATTTTACTACATTCCTGGCGTGTCGTCGCCTACTTCTCGATGGGGACATTATATACGTCTATAACGTTGTATATTCTAACCTATCGCAACCTAACATCAGGGATGTAATATTTTACAACAGTCCTGGCGTGTCGTCGCCTACATCTGGATGGGGACATTATATACATCTATAACGTCATATATCCTAACCCAAGGGAACCTAACATCTCGGGTGTAATATTTTACAACTTTCCTGGCGTGTCGTTGCCTACTTCTCGATGGGGACATTATATACATGTATAACGTTGTTTATCATAACCTAAGGCAACCTAACATCTCGGATGTAATATTTTATAACATTCCTGGTATGTCGGGCCCTACTTCTCGGTGGGAACATTATATACGTCTATAACGTTACATATCCTAACGTATGGCAACATAACATCTCGGATGTTATATTTTACAACATTCCTGCCGCTTCCGCGCCTGCTTCTCGATGGGGACTTTATATACATCTATAACGTTGTATATCCTAACCTAAGGCAACCTAACATATCGGATGTAATATTTTACAGCATTCTGGCGTGTCGTCGCCTGCTTCTCCATGGGGACATTATATACGTCTATAACCTTGTATATACTAACCTAACGCAACCTAACATCTGGGATGTAACATTTTACAACATTCCTGGCGTGTCGTCGCCTACTTCTGGATGGGGACATTATATACATCTATAACGTCATATGTCCTAACCTAAGGGAACCTAACATCTCGGGTGTAATATTTTACAACATTCCTGTCGTGTCGTCGCCTGCTTCTCGATGGGGACATTGTATACGTCTATAACGTTGTATATCCTAACCTAAGGGAACCTAACATCTCGGGTGTAATATTTTAGAACATTCCTGACGCGTCAGTCCCTATTTCTCGGTGGGAATATTATATACGTCTATAACGTTATATATCCTAGCCTAAGGCAACCTAACTTGTAGAATGTAATATTTTACAACAGTCCTGGCGTGTCGTCGCCTACTTCTGGATGGGGACATTATATACATCAATAACCTTGTATATACTAACCTAACGCAACCTAACATCTGGGATGTAATATTTTACAATATTCCTGGCATGTCGGTCCCTACGTCTCGGTGGGAACGTTATATACGTCTATAACAATATATATCCTAACCTAAGGGTACCTTACATCTCGGATGTAATTTTTTACAACATTCCTGGTATGTCGGGCCCTACTTCTCGGTGGGAACATTGTATACGTCTATAACGATATATATCCTAGCCTAAGGCAACCTAACATGAAGGAATGTAATATTTTACAACATTCCAGTCGTGTCGTCGCCTGCTTCTCGATGGGGACATTCTATACGTCTATAACGTTGTATATCCTAACCTAAGGCAACCTAACATCTCGGATGTAATATTTTACAACATTCCTGGCGCTTCGGCTGCTACTTTTCGGTGGGAACATTATATACGTCTATAACGTTACATATCCTAACGTATGGCAACATAACAGCTCGGATGTTATATTTTACAACATTCCTGCCGTGAAGTCGCCTGCTTCTCGATGGGGACATTATATACATCTATAACGTTGGATATCCTAACCTAAGGCAACCTAACATCTCGGATTTAGTATTTTACAACATTCCTGTCATGTCGGTCCCTACTTCTCGGTGGGGACATTGTGTACGTCTATAACGATATATATCCTAGCCTAAGGCAACCTAACATGTCGAATGTAATATTTTACTACATTCCTGTCGTGTCGTCGCCTGCTTCTCGATGGGGACATTATATACATCTATAACGTTGTATATCCTAACCTAAGGCAACCTAACATATCGGATGTAATATTTTACAACATTCTGGCGTGTCGTCGCCTGCTTCTCCATGGGGACATTATATACGTCTATAACGTTGTATATTCTACCCTAACGCAACCTAACATCTGGGATGTAATATTTTACAACATTCCTGGCGCGTCGTCGCCTACTTCTGGATGGGGACATTATATACATCTATAACGTCATATATCCTAACCTAAGGGAACCTAACATCTCGGGTGTAATATTTTACAACATTCCTGTCGTGTCGTCGCTTGCTTCTCGATGGGGACATTCTATACGTCTATAACGTTGTATATCCTAACCTAAGGGAACCTAACATCTCGGGTGTAATATTTTAGAACATTCCTGACGCGTCAGTCCCTATTTCTCGGTGGGAATATTATATACGTCTATAACGTTATATATCCTAGCCTAAGGCAACCTAACTTGTAGAATGTAATATTTTACAACAGTCCTGGCGTGTCGTCGCCTACTTCTGGATGGGGACATTATATACATCTATAACCTTGTATATACTAACCTAACGCAACCTAACATCTGGGATGTAATATTTTACAATATTCCTGGCATGTCGGTCCCTACGTCTCGGTGGGAACGTTATATACGTCTATAACGATATATATCCTAACCTAAGGGTACCTTACATCTCGGATGTAATTTTTTACAACATTCCTGGTATGTCGGGCCCTACTTCTCGGTGGGAACATTGTGTACGTCTATAACGATATATATCCTAGCCTAAGGCAACCTGACATGTCGAATGTAATATTTTACTACATTCCTGTCGTGTCGTCGCCTGCTTCTCGATGGGGACATTATATACGTCTATAACGTTGTATATTCTAACCTATCGCAACCTAACATCAGGGATGTAATATTTTACAACAGTCCTGGCGTGTCGTCGCCTACTTCTGGATGGGGACATTATATACATCTATAACGTCATATATCCTAACCTAAGGGAACCTAACATCTCGGGTGTAATATTTTACAACTTTCCTGGCGTGTCGTTGCCTACTTCTCGATGGGGACATTATATACATCTATAACGTTGTTTATCATAACCTAAGGCAACCTAACATCTCGTATGTAATATTTTACAACATTCCTGGTATGTCGGGCCCTACTTCTCGGTGGGAACATTATATACGTCTATAACGTTACATATCCTAACGTATGGCAACATAACATCTCGGATGTTATATTTTACAACATTCCTGCCGCTTCCGCGCCTGCTTCTCGATGGGGACTTTATATACATCTATAACGTTGTATATCCTAACCTAATGCAACCTAACATATCGGATGTAATATTTTACAGCATTCTGGCGTGTCGTCGCCTGCTTCTCCATGGGGACATTATATACGTCTATAACCTTGTATATACTAACCTAACGCAACCTAACATCTGGTATGTAATATTTTACAACATTCCTGGCGTGTCGTCGCCTACTTCTCGGTGGGAACATTGTATACGTCTATAACGATATATATCCTAGCCTAAGGCAACCTAACATGTCGAATGTAATATTTTACAACATTCCTTTCGTGTCGTCGCCTGCTTCTCGATGGGTACATTATATACGTCTATAACGTTGTATATTCTAACCTAACGCAACCTAACATCTGGGATGTAATATTTTACAACATTCCTGGCGTGTCGTCGCCTACTTCTGGATGGGGACATTATATACATCTATAACGTCATATATCCTAGCCTAAGGGAACCTAACATCTCGGGTGTAATATTTTACTACATTCCTGGCGTGTCGTCGCCTACTTCTCGATGGGGACATTATATACGTCTATAACGTTGTATATTCTAACCTATCGCAACCTAACATCAGGGATGTAATATTTTACAACAGTCCTGGCGTGTCGTCGCCTACATCTGGATGGGGACATTATATACATCTATAACGTCATATATCCTAACCCAAGGGAACCTAACATCTCGGGTGTAATATTTTACAACTTTCCTGGCGTGTCGTTGCCTACTTCTCGATGGGGACATTATATACATGTATAACGTTGTTTATCATAACCTAAGGCAACCTAACATCTCGGATGTAATATTTTATAACATTCCTGGTATGTCGGGCCCTACTTCTCGGTGGGAACATTATATACGTCTATAACGTTACATATCCTAACGTATGGCAACATAACATCTCGGATGTTATATTTTACAACATTCCTGCCGCTTCCGCGCCTGCTTCTCGATGGGGACTTTATATACATCTATAACGTTGTATATCCTAACCTAAGGCAACCTAACATATCGGATGTAATATTTTACAGCATTCTGGCGTGTCGTCGCCTGCTTCTCCATGGGGACATTATATACGTCTATAACCTTGTATATACTAACCTAACGCAACCTAACATCTGGGATGTAACATTTTACAACATTCCTGGCGTGTCGTCGCCTACTTCTGGATGGGGACATTATATACATCTATAACGTCATATGTCCTAACCTAAGGGAACCTAACATCTCGGGTGTAATATTTTACAACATTCCTGTCGTGTCGTCGCCTGCTTCTCGATGGGGACATTGTATACGTCTATAACGTTGTATATCCTAACCTAAGGGAACCTAACATCTCGGGTGTAATATTTTAGAACATTCCTGACGCGTCAGTCCCTATTTCTCGGTGGGAATATTATATACGTCTATAACGTTATATATCCTAGCCTAAGGCAACCTAACTTGTAGAATGTAATATTTTACAACAGTCCTGGCGTGTCGTCGCCTACTTCTGGATGGGGACATTATATACATCAATAACCTTGTATATACTAACCTAACGCAACCTAACATCTGGGATGTAATATTTTACAATATTCCTGGCATGTCGGTCCCTACGTCTCGGTGGGAACGTTATATACGTCTATAACAATATATATCCTAACCTAAGGGTACCTTACATCTCGGATGTAATTTTTTACAACATTCCTGGTATGTCGGGCCCTACTTCTCGGTGGGAACATTGTATACGTCTATAACGATATATATCCTAGCCTAAGGCAACCTAACATGAAGGAATGTAATATTTTACAACATTCCAGTCGTGTCGTCGCCTGCTTCTCGATGGGGACATTCTATACGTCTATAACGTTGTATATCCTAACCTAAGGCAACCTAACATCTCGGATGTAATATTTTACAACATTCCTGGCGCTTCGGCTGCTACTTTTCGGTGGGAACATTATATACGTCTATAACGTTACATATCCTAACGTATGGCAACATAACAGCTCGGATGTTATATTTTACAACATTCCTGCCGTGAAGTCGCCTGCTTCTCGATGGGGACATTATATACATCTATAACGTTGGATATCCTAACCTAAGGCAACCTAACATCTCGGATTTAGTATTTTACAACATTCCTGTCATGTCGGTCCCTACTTCTCGGTGGGGACATTGTGTACGTCTATAACGATATATATCCTAGCCTAAGGCAACCTAACATGTCGAATGTAATATTTTACTACATTCCTGTCGTGTCGTCGCCTGCTTCTCGATGGGGACATTATATACATCTATAACGTTGTATATCCTAACCTAAGGCAACCTAACATATCGGATGTAATATTTTACAACATTCTGGCGTGTCGTCGCCTGCTTCTCCATGGGGACATTATATACGTCTATAACGTTGTATATTCTACCCTAACGCAACCTAACATCTGGGATGTAATATTTTACAACATTCCTGGCGCGTCGTCGCCTACTTCTGGATGGGGACATTATATACATCTATAACGTCATATATCCTAACCTAAGGGAACCTAACATCTCGGGTGTAATATTTTACAACATTCCTGTCGTGTCGTCGCTTGCTTCTCGATGGGGACATTCTATACGTCTATAACGTTGTATATCCTAACCTAAGGGAACCTAACATCTCGGGTGTAATATTTTAGAACATTCCTGACGCGTCAGTCCCTATTTCTCGGTGGGAATATTATATACGTCTATAACGTTATATATCCTAGCCTAAGGCAACCTAACTTGTAGAATGTAATATTTTACAACAGTCCTGGCGTGTCGTCGCCTACTTCTGGATGGGGACATTATATACATCTATAACCTTGTATATACTAACCTAACGCAACCTAACATCTGGGATGTAATATTTTACAATATTCCTGGCATGTCGGTCCCTACGTCTCGGTGGGAACGTTATATACGTCTATAACGATATATATCCTAACCTAAGGGTACCTTACATCTCGGATGTAATTTTTTACAACATTCCTGGTATGTCGGGCCCTACTTCTCGGTGGGAACATTGTATACGTCTATAACGATATATATCCTAGCCTAAGGCAACCTAACATGAAGGAATGTAATATTTTACAACATTCCTGTCGTGTCGTCGCCTGCTTCTCGATGGGGACATTCTATACGTCTATAACGTTGTATATCCTAACCTAAGGGAACCTAACATCTCGGGTGTAATATTTTAGAACATTCCTGACGCGTCAGTCCCCATTTCTCGGTGGGAACATTATATACGTCTATAACGTTATATATCCTAGCCTAAGGCAACCCTACTTGTAGAATGTAATATTTTACAACATTCCTGGCGTGTCGTCGCCTACTTCTCGATGGGGACATTATATACATCTATAACGTTTTATATCATAACCTAATGCAACCTAACACCTCGGATGTAATATTTTACAACATTCCTGGCATGTGGGTCCCTACTTCTCGGTGGGAGCATACTATATGTCTATAACGTTGTATATCCTAACCTAAGGGAACCTAACATCTCGGATGTAATATTTTAAAACTTTCCTGGCATGTCGGTCCCTACGTCTCGGTGGGATCATTATATACGTCTATAACGATATATATCCTAACCTAAGGCAACCTAACATCTCGGATGTAATATTTTACAACATTCCTGGCATGTCGGTCACTAGGTCTCGGTGGGAACATTATATACGTCTGTAACGATATATACCCTAACCTAAGGCAACCTAACACCTCGCATTTAATATTTTACAACATTCCTGGCATGTAGGTCCCTACTTCTCGGTGGGAACATTATATACGTCTATAACGTTATATATCCTATCCTACGGCAACCTAACTTGTCGAATGTAATATTTTACAACATTCCTGGCGTGTCGTCGCCTACTTCTCGATGGGGACATTATATACATCTATAACGTTGTATATCCTAACCTAAGGCAACCTAACATGTCGGATGTAATATTTTACAACATTCCTGGCGTGTCGTCGCCTACTTCTCGATGGGGATATTATATACATCTATAACGTTGTATATCCTAGCCTAAGGCAACCTAACATGTCGAATGTAATATTTTACAACATTCCTGTCGTTTCGTCGCCTGCTTCACGATGGGGACATTATATATGTCTATAACGTTGTATATTGTAACCTAACGCAACCTAACATCTGGGATGTAACATTTTACTACATTCCTGGCGTGTCGTCGCCAACTTCTGGATGGGGACATTATATGCGTCTATAACGTTGTATATTCTAACCTAACGCAACCTATCATCTGGGATGTAATATTTTACAACATTCCTGGCGTGTCGTCGCCTACTTCTGGATGGGGACATTATATACATCTATAACGTTATATATCTTAACCTAAGGGAACATAACATCTCGGATGTAATATTTTACAACATTCCTGGCATGTCGGTCCTTACTTCTCGGTGGGAAAATTGTATACGTCTATAACGATATATATGCTAGCCTAAGGCAACCTAACATGTCGAATGTAATATTTTACAACATTCCTGTCGTGTCGTCGCCTGCTTCTCGATGGGGACACTATATACGTCTATAACGATATATATCCTAACCTAAGGGAACCTAACATCTCGGGTGTAATGTTTTACAACATTCCTGACACGTCGTCGCCTGCTTCTCGATGGGGACATTATATACGTCTATAACGTTATATATCCTAACGTAAGGCAACATAACATCTTGGATGTAATATTTTACAACATTCCTGGCATGTCGGTCACTACGTCTCGGTGGGAACGTTATATACGTCTATAA
The DNA here is from genome assembly GCA_963969225.1 of Xylocopa violacea. Lineage (NCBI taxonomy): Eukaryota > Metazoa > Arthropoda > Insecta > Hymenoptera > Apidae > Xylocopa > Xylocopa violacea. The sequence goes on from CAXAJV010000678.1 coordinate 4,732,880, forward strand.
CGTTGTATATCCTAACCTAAGGTAACCCAACATCTCGGATGTAATATTTGACAACATTCCTGGCGTGTCGGACCGTACGTCGCGGTCGGAACATTCTATACGTCTATAACGTTGTATATCCTAACCTAAGGGAACCTAACATCTCGGGTGTAATATTTTACAACATTGCTGGCATGTCGGTCCCTACGTCTCGGTGGGGACATTATATACGTCTATAACGATATATATCCTAACCTAAGGCAACCTAACATCTCGGACGTAATAGTTGGCGACATTCCTGGCGTGTCGGCCCCTATTTCTCGGTGGGAACATTATATACGTCTATAGCGTTATATATCCTACCCTATGGCGACCTAACATGTCGAATGTAATATTTTACATCATTCCCTCCGTGTCGGCCCGTACTTCTCGGTGGTAACATTACATACGACTATAACGGTATATATCGTAGCCTAAGGCAACCTAACATCTCGGATGTAATAGGTGGCAACATTCCTGGCTTGTCGGCCCCTATTTCTCGGTGGGAACATTATATACGTCTATAGCGTTATATATCCTAGCCTATGGCGACCTAACATGTCGAATGTAATATTTTACATCATTCCCTCCGTGTCGGCCCGTAGTTCTCGGTGGTAACATTACATACGACTATAACGGTATATATCCTAGCCTAAGGCAACCTAACATCTCGGATGTAATATTTTACATTCTTGGCATTTCGACCCGTAGTTCTCGGTGGTAACATTATATACGTCTATAACGTTATATATCCTATCCTAAGGCAACCTAACATCTCGGATGTAATATTTGACAACATTCCTGACGCGTCGGCCCATATTTCTCGGTGGGGACCTTATATACATCTGTATCGTTGTATATCCTAACCTAAGCCAACCTAACATGTCGAATCTAATATTTTACAACATTCCTGGCAAGTCGTCGCCTACTTCTCGATGGGGACATTATATACATCTATAACGTTGTATATCCTAGCCTAAGGCAACTAAACATGTCGAATGTAATATTTTACAACATTCCTGGCGTGTCGTCGCCTACTTCTCGATGGGGACATTATATACATCTATAACCTTGTATATCCTAACCTAAGGCAACCTAACATCTCGGATGTAATATTTTACAACATTCCTGGCATGTCGGTCACTACGTCTCGGTGGGAACATTATATACGTCTATAACGTTGTATAGCCTAACCAAAGGGAACCGAACATCTCGGACGTAATAGTTGGCAACATGCCTGGCGTGTCGGCCCCTATTTCTCGGTGGGAACATTATATACGTCTATAGCGTTATATATCCTAGCCTAACGCGAGCTAACATGTCGAATGTAATGTTTTACATCATTCCCGCCGTGTCGGCCCGTAGTTCTCGGCGGTAACATTACATACGACTGTAACGGTATATATCCTAGCCTAAGGCAACCTAACATCTCGGATGTAATATTTTGCAGCATTCCTGGCGTGTCCGACCGTACTTCTCGGTGGGGACATTATATACGTCTATAACGTTGTATATCCTAACCTAAGGCAACCTAACATCTCGGATGTAATATTTTACAACATTCCTGGCATGTCGGTCACTACGTCTCGGTGGTAACATTATATACGTCTATAACGTTATATATCCTAGCCTAAGGCAACCTAACATCTCGGATGTAATATTTGACAACATTCCTGACGCGTCGGCCCCTATTTCTCGGTGGGGACCTTATATACATCTATATCGTTGTATATCCTAACCTAAGCCAACCTAACATGTCGAATGTAATATTTTACAACATTCCTGGCGTGTCGTCGCCTACTTCTCGATGGGGACATTATATACATCTATAACGTTGTATATCCTAACCTAAGGCAACCTGACATCTCGGATGTAATATTTTACGACATTCCTGGCATGTCGGTCACTACGTCTCTATGGGGACATTATATACGTCTATAACGTTGTATATGCTAACCTAAGGCAAACCTAATATATCGAATGTAATATTGTACAACATTCCTGGCATGTCGGTCCCTACTTCTCTGTGGGAACATTGTATACGTCAATAACGATATATGTCCTAGCCTATTGCAACCTAACATCTCTTATGTAATGTTTTACAGCATTCCTGGCGTGTCGTCGCCTGCTTCTCGCTGGGGACATTATATACGTCTATATCGTTATATATCCTAGCCTAAGGCAACCTAACATGTCGGATGTAATATTTTACAACATTCCTGGCGTGTCGTCGCCTACTTCTCGATGGGGACATTATATACATCCATAACGTTGTATATCCTAACCTAAGGCAACCTAACATCTGGGATTTAACATTTTACTACATTCCTGGCGTGTCGTCGCCAACTTCTGGATGGGGACTTTATATACATCTATAACGTTATATATCTTAACCTAAGGGAACCTAACATCTCGGATGTAATATTTTACAACATTCCTGGCATGTCGGTCCCTACTTCTCGGTGGAAACATTGTATACGTCTATAACGATGTATATACTACTCTAAGGCAACCTAACTTCTCGGGTGTAATATTTTACAACATTCCTGACGCGTCGGCACCTATTTCTCGGTGGGAACATTATATACGTCTATAACGTTATATATCCTAGCCTAAGGCGACCTAACATCTCGGATGTAATATCTGACAACATTGGTGTTGTGTCGGCCCGTACTTCTCGGTGGGAACATCATATACGTCTACAGCGATATATATCCTAACCTAATGGAACCTAACATCTCGGGTGTAATATTTTACAACATTCCTGGCATGTCGGCCCCTACGTCTCTGTGGTAACATTATATACGTCTATAACGCTACATATCCTAGCCTAAGGCAACCTAATATCTCGGATGTAGTATTTTCCTACATTCCTGGCGCGTCGTCCCCTACTTCTCGGTGGGCACTTTATCTACGTCTATAACGCTATATATCCCAACCTAAGGGAACCTAATATCTCGGGTGTAATATTTCACAACATTCCTGGCGTGGCGGCACGTAGTTCTCGGTGGTAACATTATATACGTCTATATCGTTATATATCCTAACCTAAGGCGACCTAACATATCGAATGTGGTATTTTCCAACATTCCAGGCGGGACGGCCCCTACTTCTCGGTGGGAACATTATATACGTCTATATCGTAATATAACATAACATAACGAATCTTGCGCCTCGGTGATAACGTTTTACAGAATCCCGGCCCTGTCGTCCCGTACTTCTCGGTGGGGACACCATATGCGTCAATAACGTTATATATCCAAACCTAAGGCAACCTAACATCTCGGATGTAGTATTTTCCAAAATTCCTGGCGGGTCGGCCCCTACTTCTCGGTGGGCACATTATATACGTCCATAACGTAACATAACACAACCTAACCCATCTAGACTCTCGCTGGTAATGCTTTACAGAATCCCCGTCGTGTCGGCCCAACTTCTCGGTGGGAACATTATATACGTCTATAACATAATATAACCTACCCCTAACCCATCTAGCCGCTCGCTCGTAATGTTTTACAGAATCCAGTACGTGTCGTCTCGTTCGTCTCGGTAGGGACATTGTATGCGTCTATAACGTTATATATCCTAACCTAAGGCAAACTAACATCTGGGATGTTGTATTTTACAACATTCCTGGCGGGTCGGCCTCTACTTTTCGGTGGGAACATTATATACGTCTATAACGTTTTATATCCTCACCCAAGGGAAACTAACATCTCGAATGTAGTATTTTACAACATTCCTGGCGTGTCGGTCCCTACATCTCGGTGGGAACTTTCTATACGTCTATAACGTTGTATATCCTAACCTAAGGGAACCTAACATCTCGGGTGTAATATTTTACAACATTCCTGACGCGATGGGCCACTATTTCTCGGTGGGAACATTATATACGTCTATAAGGTTATATATCCTAACCTAAGGCAACCTAATATCTCGAATGTAGTATTTCACAACATTCCTGGCGGGTCAGCCCCACTTCTCGCTGGGAACATTATATACGTCTATAACGTAATATAACCTAACCTAACCCATCTAGCATCTCGCTGGTAATGTTTTACAGAATCCCGGTCGTGTCGTCCCGTACTTCTCGATGGGGACATTATATACGTTTATAACGTTATACATACTAACCTAAGGCAACTTAACATCTCGGATGTAGTATTTTCCAACATTCCTGGCGGGTCGGCCCCTAAACCTCGGTGGGCACATTATATACGTCCATAACGTAATATAACACAACCTAACCCATCTAGACTCTCGCTGGTAATGCTTCACAGAATCCCCGTCGTGTCGGCCCAACTTCTCGGTGGGAGCTTTCTATACGTCTATAACGTTGTATATCCTAACCTAAGGGAACCTAACATCTCGGGTGTAATATTTTACAACATTCCTGACGCGATGGGCCCGTATTTCTCGGTGGGAAAATTGTATACGTCTATAACGTTATATATCCTAACCGAAAGCAACCTAACATCTCGGATGTAATATTTTACCACATTCCTATCGTGTCGTCGCCTGCTTCTCGATGGGGATATTATATACGTCTATAACGTTGTATATCCTAACCTAACGCAACCTAACATCTGGTGATGTAATCTTTTACAACATTCCTGTCATCTCGGCCCCTACGCCTCGGTAGTAACATTCTATACGTCTATAACGTTGTATATCCTAACCTAAGGGAACCTAACATCTCGGGTGTAATATTATACAACATTCCTGACGCGTCGGCCCCTATTTCTCGGTGGGAACATTATATACGTCTATAACGTTATATACTAGCGTAAGGCGACCTAACATCTCGGATGTAATATTTTTCAACATTCCCGGTGTGTCGGCACTTAGTTCTCCGTGGGAACATTATATACGTCTCTAACGTTATATATCCTAACCTAAGGCAACCTAACATCTCGGATGTAATATTTTACTACATTCCGGGCACGTCGGCCCCTACTTCTCGGTGGGAATATTATATACGTCTATAACGTAATAGAACCTAATCTAACCCATCTAGACCCTCGCTGGTAATGTTTTACGGAATCCCGTTCGTGTCGCCCCGTACGTCACGTTGCGGACATTATATACGTCTATAACGTTATATATCCTAACCTAAGGCAACCTAATATCTCGAGTATAGTATTTTACAACATTCCAGGCGGGACGGCCCCTACTTCTCGGTGGGAAAATTATATACGTCTATAACGTTATATATCCTAGCCTAAGGCAACCTAACATGTCGAATGTAATATTTTGCTACATTCCTGGTACGTCGGACCCTACATCTCGGTGGGAACATTATATACGTCCATAACGCTATGTATCCTTGCCTAAGGCAACCTGACGTGTAGAATGTAAAATTTTACAACATTCGTGGCTCGTTGGCCCCTACTTCTCGGTGGGAACATTATATACGTCTATAGCGTTACATATCCTAGTCCAAGACAACCTAACATGTCGAATGTAATATTTAACAACATTCCTGGCGCATCGGCCACAACATCTCGGTGGGAACATTATGTACGTCTATAGCGCTATACATCCTAGTCTAAAGCAACCTAACATCTCGGATGTAAAATTTCACAACATTCCTGGCGCTTCGGCACCTACTTCTCGGTTGGAACATTATATACGTCTATAACGCTATATGTCCTAGCCTAAGGCAACCTAACATCTCGGATGTAATATTTTGCAACATTCCTGGCGCGTCGGCACCTAATTCTCGGCGGGAACATTATATACGTCTACAACGCTATATATCCTAGCCTAAGGTAAGCTATCATGTCGAGCGTAATATTTCACAACATTCGTGGCTCGTCGGCCCCTACTTCTCGGTGGGAATATTATATACGTCTATAACGTTGTATATCCTAACCTAACGCAACCTAACATGTGGGATGTAATATTATACAACATTCCTGGCATGTCGGTCTCTACGTCTCGGTGGGAAAATTCTATAAGTCTATAGCATTGTATATCCTAACCTAAGGGAAGCTAACATTTCGGGTGTAATATTTTACAACATTCCTGACGCGTCGGCCCCTATTTCTCCGTGTTAACATGATATACGTCTATAACGTTATATATCCTTGCCTAAGGCGACCTAACATGTCGAATGTAATGTTTTACATCATTCCTGGCGTGTCGGCACGTAGTTCTCGGTGGTAACATTATATACGTCTATAACGTTATATATCCTAGCCTAAGGCAACCTAACATGCCGAATGTAATGTTTTACAACATTCCTGGCGTGTCATCGCCTATTTCTCGATGGGGACATTATATACATCTATAACGCTATATATCCAAGCCTAAGGTAAGTTATCATGTCGAGCGTAATATTTTACAACATTCGTGGCTCGTCGGCCCCTACTTCTCGGTGGGAATATTATATACGTCTATAACATCATATACCATAACGTAAGGCAACATAACATCTCGGATGTAATATTTTACAACATTCCTGGCGCGTCGCCCCCAACTTCTCGGTGGGAACATTACATACGTCTATATCGCAATATAACCTAACCTAACCCATTTAGCCCCTCGCTGGTAATGTTTTACAGAATCCAGTTCGTGTCGTCCCGTACATCTCGGTGGGGACATTGTATGCGTCTGTAACGTTATATATCCTAACCTAAGGCAACTTAACATATCGAACGTAGTATTTTACAACATTCCTGGCGGGCTGAACCTACTTCTCGGTAGGGACATTATATAAGTCTATATCGTAATATATCCTAACCTAACCTATCTAGACCCTCGCTGGTAATGTTTTACAGAATTCCGTTCGTGTCGTCCCGTACGTCTCCGTGCGGACATTATATAAGTCTATAACGTTATATATCCTAACCTAAGGCAACCTAACATCTAGGATGTAATATTTTACAACATTCCTGACGCGTCGACCCCTATTTCTCGGTGGGAAAATTATATACCTCTATAACGTTATATATCCTAGCCTAAGGCAACCTAACATGTCGAAAGTAATATTTTACAAGATTCCTAGCGTGTCGTCGCCTACTTCTCGATGGGGACATTATATACATCTATAACGTTGTATATCCTAATGTAATGCAACCTAACATCTGGGATGTAATATTTTACAAGATTCCTGGCATGTCGGTCCCCACGTCTCGGTGGGAATATTATATAAGTCTATAACGATATATATCCTAACCTAAAGCAACCTAACAACTCGGATGTAATAGTTTACCACATTCCTGGCGGTCTCTACATCTCGGTGGGAACATTCTATACGTCTATAACGTTGTATATCCTAACCTAAGGGAAGCTAACATCTGGGATGTAATATTTTACAACATACCTGACGCATCGGCCCCTATTTCTCGGAGGAAACATTATATACGTCTATCATGTTATATATCCTAGCCTAAGGCAACCTAACATATCGGATGTAATATTTTACAACATTCTGGCGTGTCGTCGCCTGCTTCTCGATGGGGACATTAGATACGTCTATAACGTTGTATATCCTAACCTAAGGGAACCTAACATCTCGGACGTAATATTTGACAACATTCTGGCGTGTCGCCCCCTTCTTCTCGATGGGGACATTATATACGTCTATAACGCTGTATATCCTAACCCAAAGCAACCTAACTTCTGGGATATAATGTGTTACAACATTCCTGGCATGTCGGTCCCCACGTCTCGGTGGGAACATTATATAAGTCTATAACGATATATATCCTAACCTAAAACAACGTAACAACTCGGATGTAATAGTTTACAACATTCCTGGCATGTCGGTTCCTACATCTCGGTGGGAACATTCTATACGTCTATAACGTTGTATATACTAACCTAAGGGAACCTAACATCTCGGGTGTAATATTTTACAACATTCCTGACGCGTCGGCCCCTATTTCTCGGTGGGAACATTATATACGTCTATAACGTTATATACTAGCGTAAGGCGACCTAACATCTCGGATGTAATATTTTTCAACATTCCTGGTGTGTCGGCACTTAGCTCTCCGTGGGAACATTATATACGTCTATAACGTTATATATCCTAACCTAAGGCAACCTAACATCTGGGATGTTGTATTTTACAACATTCCTGGCGGGTCGGCCTCTACTTTTCGGTGGGAACATTATATACGTCTATAACGTTTTATATTCTCACCTAAGGCAAACTAACATCTCGAATGTAGTATTTTACAACATTCCTGGCATGTCGGTCCCTACATCTCGGTGGGAACTTTCTATACGTCTATAACGTTGTATATCCTAACCTAAGGGAACCTAACATCTCGGATGTAGTATTTTCCAAATTCCTGGCGGGTCGGCCCCTACTTCTTGGTGGGCACATTATATACGTCCATAACGTAATATAACACAACCTAACCCATCTAGACTCTCACTGGTAATGCTTTACAGAATCCCCGTCGTGTCGGCCCAACTTCTCGGTGGGAACATTATATACGTCTATAACATAATATAACCTACCCTAACCCATCTAGCCGCTCGCTGGTAATGTTTTACAGAATCCAGTACGTGTCGTCTCGTTCGTCTCGGTAGGGACATTGTATGCGTCTATAACGTTATATATCCTAACCTAAGGCAACCTAACATCTGGGATGTTGTATTTTACAACATTCCTGGCGGGTCGGCCTCTACTTTTCGGTGGGAACATTGTATACGTCTATAACGTTTTATATCCTCACCTAAGGCAAACTAACATCTCGAATGTAGTATTTTACAACATTCCTGGCATGTCGGTCCCTACATCTCGGTGGGAACTTTCTATACGTCTATAACGTTGTATATCCTAACCTAAGGGAACCTAACATTTCGGGTGTAATATTTTACAACATTCCTGACGCGTCGGCCCCTATTCCTCGGTGGGAATATTATATTCGTCTATAACGTTACATATCCTAGCCTAAGGAAACCTAACATATCGGATGTAATATTTTACAACATTCTGGCGTGTCGTCGCCTGCTTCTTGAAGGGGACATTATATACGTCTATAACGTTGTATATCCTAACCTAACGCAACCTAACATCTGGGTTGTTTTATTTTACAACATTCCTGACGCGTCGGTCCCTACTTCTCGGTGGGAATATTGTATACGTCTATAACGATATATGTCCTAGCCTAAGGTAACCTAACATCTCGCATGTAATATTTTACAACATTCCTGTCGTGTCGGTCCGTAGTTCTAGGTGATAACATTATATGCGTGTATAACATTATATATCTTAGCCTAAGGAAACCTAACATGTCAAATGTAAAATTTTACAACACTCCTGGCGTGTCGTCGCCTACTTCTGGATGAGGACATTATATACATCTATAACTTTGTATATCCTAACCTAAAGCAACCTATCAACTCGGATGTAATAGTTTACTACATTCCTGGCGGTCCCTACATCTCCGTGGGAACGCTCTATACGTCTATAACGTTGTATATCCTAACCCAAGGGAACCTAACATTTCGGGTGTAATATTTTACAACATTCCTGACGCGTCGGCCCCTATTTCTCGTTGTTAATATTATATACGTCTATAACGTTACATATCCTAGCCTAAGGCAACCTAACATGTCGAATGTAATATTTTACAACATTCTGGCGTGTCGTCGCCTGCTTCTCGAAGGGGACATTATATACGTCTATAACGTTGTATATCCCAACCTGACGTAACCTAACATCTGGGATGTAATATTTAACACATTCCTGACGCGTCGGCCCCTATTTCTCGGTGGGAACATTATATACGTCTATCACGTTACATATCCTAGCATAAGGCAACCTAACATATCGGATGTAATATTTTACAACATTCTGGCGTGTCGTCGCCTGCTTCTCGATGGGGACATTAGATACGCCTATAACGTTGTATATCCTAACCTAAGGGAACCCAACATCTCGGACGTAATATTTGACAACATTCTGGCGTGTCATCGCCTACTTCTCGATGGGGACATTATATACGTCTACAACCTTGTATATCCTAACCCAAAGCAACCTAACTTCTGGGATATAATGTGTTACAACATTCCTGGCATGTCGGTCCCCACGTCTCGGTGGGAACATTATATAAGTCTATAACGATATATATCCTAACCTAAAACAACCTAACAACTCGGATGTAATAGTTTACAACATTCCTGGCATGTCGGTTCCTACATCTCGGTGGGAACATTCTATACGTCTATAACGTTGTATATACTAACCTAAGGGAACCTAACATCTCGGGTGTAATATTTTACAACATTCCTGACGCGTCGGCACCTGCTTCTCAAAGGGGACATTATATACGTCTATAGCGTTGTATATCCTAACCCAAAGCAACCTAACTTCTGGCATGTAATATTTTACAACATTCCTGGCATGTCGGTCCCCACGTCTCGGTGGGAACATTATATGAGTCTATGACGATATATATCCTAACCTAAAGCAACCTAACAACTCGGATGTAATAGTTTACCACATTCCTGGCGGTCCCTACATCTCGGTGGGAACATTCTATACGTCTATAACGTTGTATATCCTAACCTAAGGGAACCTAACATCTCGGGTGTAATATTTTACAACATTCCTGACGCGCCGGCCCCTATTTCTCGGTGGGAATATTATATACGTCTATAACGTTATATATCCTAGCCTAAGGCAACCTAACATGTCGAATGTAATATTTTACAACATTCTGGCGTGTCGTCGCCTGCTTCTCGAAGGGGACATTATATACGTCTATAACGTTGTATATCCTAACCTGACGTAACCTAACATCTGCGTTGTTTTATTTTACAACATTCCTGACGTGTCGGTCCCTACTTCTCGGTGGGAACATTGTATACGTCTATAACGATATATGTCCTAACCTAAAGCAACCTAACAACTCGGATGTAATATTTTACAACATTCTGGCGTGTCGTCGCCTGCTTCTCGATGGGGACATTAGATACGTCTATAACGTTGTATATCCTAACCTAAGGGAACCTAACATCTCGGGTGTAATATTTTACAACATTCCTGACGCGTCGGCCCCTATTTCTCGGTGGGAATATTATATACGTCTATAACGTTATACATCCTAACGTAAGGAAACATAACATCTCGGATGTAATATTTTACAACATTCCTGGCGTGTCGTCGCCTGCATCTCGATGGGGACATTTTATACGTCTATAACGTTATATATCCTAGCCTAAGGCAACCTAACATGTCGAATGTAATATTTTACAACATTCTGGCGTGTCGTCGCCTGCTTCTCGATGGGGACATTAGATACGTCTATAAAGTTGTATATCCTAATCTAAGGGAACCTAACATCTCGGACGTAATATTTTACAACATTCTGGCGTGTCGTCGCCTTCTTCTTGATGGGGACATTATATACGTCTATAACGTTGTATATCCTAACCCAAAGCAACCAAACTTCTGGGATGTAATATTTTACAACATTCCTGGCATGTCGGTCCCCACGTCTCGGTGGGAACATTATATAAGTCTATGACGATATATATCCTAACCTAAAGAAACCAAACAACTCGAATGTAATATTTTAGAACATTCCTGGCATGTCGGTCCCTACATCTCGGTGGGAACATTCTATACGTCTATAACGTTGTATATCCTAACCTAAGGGAACCTAACATTTCGGGTGTAATATTTTACAACATTTCTGACGCGTCGGCCCCTATTTCTCGGTGGGAATATTATATACGTCTATAACGTTGTATATCCTAACCTAAGGGAACCTAACAGTTCGGGTGTAATATTTTGCAACATTCCTGACGCGTCGGTCCCTATTTCTCGGGGGGAATATTATATACGTCTATAACGTTACATATCCTAGCCTAAGGCAACCTAACATGTCGAATGTAATATTTTACAACATTCTGGTGTGTCGTCGCCTGCTTCTCAAACGGGACATTATATACGTCTATAACGTTGTATATCCTAACCCAACGCAACCTAACATCTGGGATGTAATATTTTACAGCATTCATGACGCGTCGGCCCCTATTTCTCGGTGGGAACATTATATACGTCTATCACGTTATATATCCTAGCATAAGGCAACCTAGCATCTCGGGTGTAATATTTTACAACATTCCTGACGCGTCGGCCCCTACTTCTCGGTGGGAATATTATATACGTCTATAACGTTATATATCCTAGCCTAAGGCAACCTAACATGTCGAAAGTAATATTTTACAACATTCTGGCGTGTCGTCACCTACTTCTGGATGGGGACATTGTATACATCTATAACTTTGTACATCCTAACCTAAGGCAACCTAACATATCGGATGTAATATTTTACAACATTCCTGACGCGTCGGCCCCTATTTCTCGGTGGGAATAGTATATACGTCTATAACGTTATATATCCTAGCCTAAGGCAACCTAACATGTCGTATGTAATATTTCACAACATTCTGGCGTGTCGTAGCCTGCTTCTCAAAGGGGACATTATATACGTCTATAACATTGTATATCCTAACCCAAAGCAACCTAACTTCTGGGATGTAATATTTTACAACATTCCTGGCATGTCGGTCCCCACGTCTCGGTGGGAACATTATATAAGTCTATAACGATATATATCCTAACCTAAAGCAACCTAACAACTCGAATGTAATATTTTAGAATATTCCTGGCATGTCGGTCCCTACATCTCGGTGGGAACATTCTATACGTCTATAACGTCGTATATCCTAACCTAAGGGAACCTAACATTTCGGGTGTAATATTTTACAACATTCCTGACGCGCCGGCCCCTATTTCTCGGTGGGAATATTATATACGTCTATAACGTTATATATCCTAGCCTAAGGGAACCTAACAAGTCGAATGTAATATTTTACAACATTCTGGCGTGTCGTCGCCTGCTTCTCAAAGGGGACATTATATACGTCTATAACGTTGTATATCCTAACCCAACGCAACCTAACATCTGGGATGTAATATTTTACAACACTCATGACGCGTCGGCACCTATTTCTCTGTGGGAACATTATATACGTCTATCACGTTATATATCCTAGCCTAAGGCAACGTAACATATCGGATGTAATATTTTACAACATTCCTGACGCGTCGGCCCCTATTTCTCGGTGGGAATATTATATACGTCTATAACGTTATATATCCTAACGTAAGGCAACATAACACCTCGGATGTAATATTTTACAACATTCCTGACCCGTCGGCCCCTATTTCTCGGTGGGAATATTATATACTTCTATAACGTTATATATCCTAGCCTAAGGCAACCTAACATCTCGGATGTAATATTTTACAACATTCCTGGCTTGTCGTCGCCTGCTTCTCGATGGGGACATTATATACGTCTATAACGTTGTATATTCTAACCCAAAGCAACCTAACTTCTGGGATGTAATATTTTACAACATTCCTGGCATGTCGGTCCCCACGTCTCGGTGGGAACATTATATGAGTCTATGACGATATATATCCTAACCTAAAGCAACCTAACAACTCGGATGTAATAGTTTACCACATTCCTGGCGGTCCCTACATCTCGGTGGGAACATTCTATACGTCTATAACGTTGTATATCCTAACCTAAGGGAACCTAACATCTCGGGTGTAATATTTTACAACATTCCTGACGCGTCGGCCCCTATTTCTCGGGGGGAATATTATATACGTCTATAACGTGACATATCCTGGCCTAAGGCAACCTAACATGTCGAATGTAATATTTTACAACACTCCTGGCGTGTCGTCACCTACTTCTGGATGGGGACATTATATACATCTATAACGTTGTACATCCTAACCTAAGGCAACCTAACATATCGGATGTAATATTTTACAACATTCCTAACGCGTCGGCCCCCATATCTCGGTGGGAATATTATATACGTCTATCACGTTATATATCCTAGCCTAAGGCAACGTAACATATCGGATGTAATATTTTACAACATTCCTGACGCGTCGGCCCCTATTTCTCGGTGGGAATATTATATACGTCTATAACGTTATATATCCTAACGTAAGGCAACATAACACCTCGGATGTAATATTTTACAACATTCCTGGCGTGTCGTCGCCTGCTTCTCGTTGGGGACATTATATATGTCTATATCGTTGTATATCCTAACCCAAAGCAACTTAACTTCTGGGATGTAATATTTTGCAACATTCCTGGCATGTCGGTCCCCACGTCTCGGTGGGAACATTATATAAGTCTATAACGATATATATCCTAACCTAAAGCAACCTAACATCTCGGATGTCATATTTTACAACATTCCTGGCAAGTCGGTCCCTACATCTCGGTGGGAACATTCTATACGTCTATAACGTCGTATATCCTAACCTAAGGCAACCTAACATATCGGATGTAATATTTTACAACATTCCTGGCGTGTCGTCGCCTGCTTCTCGATGGGGACATTATATACGTCTATAACGTTGTATATCCTAACCCAAAGCAACCTAACTTCTGGGATGTAATATTTTACAACATTCCTGGCATGTCGGTACCCACGTCTCGGTGGGAACATTATATAAGTCTATAACGATATATATCCTAACCTAAAGGAACCTAACAACTCGGATGTAATATTTTAGAACATTCCTGGCATGTCGGTCCCTACATCTCGGTGTGGACATTCTATACGTCTATAACGTTGTATATCCTAACCTAAGGGAACCTAACATTTCTGGTGTAATATATTGCAACATTCCTGACGCGTCGGCCCCTATTTCTCGGTGGGAATATTATATGCGTCTATAACGTTATATATCCTAGCCTAAGGCAACCTAACATATCTGATGTAATATTTTACAACATTCCTGACGCGTCGGCCCCTATTTCTCGGTGGGAATATTATATACGTCTATAACGTTATATATCCTAGCCTAAGGCAACCTAACATGTCGAATGTAATATTTTACAACATTCTGGCGTGTCGTCGCCTGCTTCTCAAAGGGGACATTATATACGTCTATAACGTTGTATATCCTAACCTAAGGCAACCTAACATATCGGATGTAATATTTTTCAACATTCCTGGCGTGTCGTCGCCTGCTTCTCGATGGGGACATTATATACGTCTATAACGTTGTATATCCTAACCCAAAGCAACCTAACTTCTGGGATGTAATATTTTACAACATTCCTGGCATGTCGGTCCCCACGTCTCGGTGGGAACATTATATAAGTCTATAACGATATATATCCTAACCTAAAGCAACCTAACAACTCGAATGTAATATTTTAGAATATTCCTGGCATGTCGGTCCCTACATCTCGGTGGGAACATTCTATACGTCTATAACGTCGTATATCCTAACCTAAGGGAACCTAACATTTCGGGTGTAATATTTTACAACATTCCTGACGCGCCGGCCCCTATTTCTCGGTGGGAATATTATATACGTCTATAACGTTATATATCCTAGCCTAAGGGAACCTAACAAGTCGAATGTAATATTTTACAACATTCTGGCGTGTCGTCGCCTGCTTCTCAAAGGGGACATTATATACGTCTATAACGTTGTATATCCTAACCCAACGCAACCTAACATCTGGGATGTAATATTTTACAACACTCATGACGCGTCGGCACCTATTTCTCTGTGGGAACATTATATACGTCTATCACGTTATATATCCTAGCCTAAGGCAACGTAACATATCGGATGTAATATTTTCCAACATTCCTGACGCGTCGGCCCCTATTTCTCGGTGGGAATATTATATACGTCTATAACGTTATATATCCTAACGTAAGGCAACATAACACCTCGGATGTAATATTTTACAACATTCCTGACCCGTCGGCCCCTATTTCTCGGTGGGAATATTATATACTTCTATAACGTTATATATCCTAGCCTAAGGCAACCTAACATCTCGGATGTAATATTTTACAACATTCCTGGCTTGTCGTCGCCTGCTTCTCGATGGGGACATTATATACGTCTATAACGTTGTATATTCTAACCCAAAGCAACCTAACTTCTGGGATGTAATATTTTACAACATTCCTGGCATGTCGGTCCCCACGTCTCGGTGGGAACATTATATGAGTCTATGACGATATATATCCTAACCTAAAGCAACCTAACAACTCGGATGTAATAGTTTACCACATTCCTGGCGGTCCCTACATCTCGGTGGGAACATTCTATACGTCTATAACGTTGTATATCCTAACCTAAGGGAACCTAACATCTCGGGTGTAATATTTTACAACATTCCTGACGCGTCGGCCCCTATTTCTCGGGGGGAATATTATATACGTCTATAACGTGACATATCCTGGCCTAAGGCAACCTAACATGTCGAATGTAATATTTTACAACACTCCTGGCGTGTCGTCACCTACTTCTGGATGGGGACATTATATACATCTATAACGTTGTACATCCTAACCTAAGGCAACCTAACATATCGGATGTAATATTTTACAACATTCCTAACGCGTCGGCCCCCATATCTCGGTGGGAATATTATATACGTCTATCACGTTATATATCCTAGCCTAAGGCAACGTAACATATCGGATGTAATATTTTACAACATTCCTGACGCGTCGGCCCCTATTTCTCGGTGGGAATATTATATACGTCTATAACGTTATATATCCTAACGTAAGGCAACATAACACCTCGGATGTAATATTTTACAACATTCCTGGCGTGTCGTCGCCTGCTTCTCGTTGGGGACATTATATATGTCTATATCGTTGTATATCCTAACCCAAAGCAACTTAACTTCTGGGATGTAATATTTTGCAACATTCCTGGCATGTCGGTCCCCACGTCTCGGTGGGAACATTATATAAGTCTATAACGATATATATCCTAACCTAAAGCAACCTAACATCTCGGATGTCATATTTTACAACATTCCTGGCAAGTCGGTCCCTACATCTCGGTGGGAACATTCTATACGTCTATAACGTCGTATATCCTAACCTAAGGCAACCTAACATATCGGATGTAATATTTTACAACATTCCTGGCGTGTCGTCGCCTGCTTCTCGATGGGGACATTATATACGTCTATAACGTTGTATATCCTAACCCAAAGCAACCTAACTTCTGGGATGTAATATTTTACAACATTCCTGGCATGTCGGTACCCACGTCTCGGTGGGAACATTATATAAGTCTATAACGATATATATCCTAACCTAAAGGAACCTAACAACTCGGATGTAATATTTTAGAACATTCCTGGCATGTCGGTCCCTACATCTCGGTGTGGACATTCTATACGTCTATAACGTTGTATATCCTAACCTAAGGGAACCTAACATTTCTGGTGTAATATATTGCAACATTCCTGACGCGTCGGCCCCTATTTCTCGGTGGGAATATTATATGCGTCTATAACGTTATATATCCTAGCCTAAGGCAACCTAACATATCTGATGTAATATTTTACAACATTCCTGACGCGTCGGCCCCTATTTCTCGGTGGGAATATTATATACGTCTATAACGTTATATATCCTAGCCTAAGGCAACCTAACATGTCGAATGTAATATTTTACAACATTCTGGCGTGTCGTCGCCTGCTTCTCAAAGGGGACATTATATACGTCTATAACGTTGTATATCCTAACCTAAGGCAACCTAACATATCGGATGTAATATTTTTCAACATTCCTGGCGTGTCGTCGCCTGCTTCTCGATGGGGACATTATATACGTCTATAACGTTGTATATCCTAACCCAAAGCAACCTAACTTCTGGGATGTAATATTTTACAACATTCCTGGCATGTCGGTCCCCACGTTTCGGTAGGAACATTATATAAGTCTATAACGATATATATCGTAACCTAAAGCAACCTAACAACTCGTGTGTAATATTTTACAACATTCCTGGCATGTCGGTCCATACATCTCGGTGGGAACATTCTATACGTTTATAACGTTGTATATCCTAACCTAAGGGAACCTAACATTTCGGGTGTAATATTTTGCAACATTCCTGACGCGTCGGCCCCTATTTCTCGGTGTGAACATTATATACGTCTATAACGTTATATATCCTAGCCTAAGGCAACCCAACTTGTCGAATGTAATATTTTACAACATTCTGGCGTGTCGTCGCCTGCTTCTCGAAGGGGACATTATATACGCCTATAACGTTCTATATCCTAACGTAACGCAACCTAACATCTGGGATGTATTATTTTACAACATTCTTGACGCGTCGGCCCCTATTTCTCGGTGTGAACATTATATACGTCTATAACGTTACATATCCTAGCCTAAGGCAACCTAACATGTCGAAAGTAATATTTTACAACATTCCTGGCGTGTCGTCGCCTACTTCGCGATGGGGACATTATAAACATCTATAACGTTGTATATCCTAACCTAAGGCAACCTAAAATCTCGGATGTAATATTTTACAACATTCCTGTCGTGTCGTCGCCTGCTTCTCGATGGGGACATTATATATGGCTATAACGTTGTATATCCTAACCCAAAGCAACCTAACTTCTGGGATGTAATATTTTACAACATTCCTGGCATGTCGGTCCCCACGTCTCGGTGGGAACATTATATAAGTCTATAACGATATATATCCTAACCTAAAGCTACCTAACAACTCGGCTGTAATATTTTAGAACATTCCTGGCATGTCGGTCCCTACATCTCGGTGGGGACATTCTATACGTCTATAACGTTGTATATACTAACCTAAGGGAACCTAACATCTCGGGTCTAATATTTTACAACATTCCTGACGCGTCGGCCCCTATTTCTCGGTGGGAATATTATATACGTCTATAACGTTATATATCCTAGCCTAAGGCATCCCAACATGTCGAATGTAATAATTTACAACATTCTGGCGTGTCGTCGCCTGCTTCTCGAAGGGGACATTATATACGTCTATAACGTTGTATATCCTAACCTAACGCAACCTTACATCTGGGATGTAATATTTTACAACATTCCTGGCATGTCGTTCCCCACGTCTCGGTGGGAACATTATATAAGTCTATAACGATATATATACTAACCTAAAGCAACCTAACAACTCGTGTGTACTATTTTATAACATTCCTGGCGTGTCGTCGCCTGCTTCTCGATGGGGACATTATATACGTCTATAACGTTATATATCCTAGCCTAAGGCAACCTAACATATCGGATGTAACATTTTACTACATTCCTGGCACGTCGGCCCCTACTTCTCGGTGGGAATATTATATACGTATATAACGTAATAGAACCTAATCTAACCCATCTAGACCCTCGCTGGTAATGTTTTACGGAATCCCGTTCGTGTCGCCCCGTACGTCACGGTGCGGACATTATATACGTCTATAACGTTATATATCCTAACCTAAGGCAACCTAATATCTCGAATGTTGTATTTCACAACATTCCTGGCGGGTCAGACCCACTTCTCGCTGGGAACATTATATACGTCTATAACGTAATATAACCTAACCTAACCCATGTAGCATCTCGCTGGTAATGTTTTACAGAATCCCGGTCGTGTCGTCCCGTACTTCTCGATGGGGACATTATATACGTTTATAACGTTATACATACTAAGCTAAGGCAACTTAACATCTCGGATGTAGTATTTTCCAAAATTCCTGCCGGGTCGGCCCCTAAACCTCGGTGGGCACATTATATACGTCTATAACGTTGTATATATTACCATAAGGCAACCTAACATCTCGAATGTAGTATTTCACAACATTCCTGTCGGGTCGGCCCCACTTCTCGGTGGGAACATTATATACGTCTATAACGTAATATAAACTAACCTAACCCATCTAGTCCCTCGCTGGTAATGTTTTACAGAATCCCTGTCGTGTCGGCCCGTACTTCTCGGTGGGGACACTATATACGTCTATAACGTTGTATATAATACCATAAGGATACCTAACATCTCGAATGTAGTATTTCACAACATTCTTGCCGGGTCGGCACCACTTCTCGGTGGGAACATTATATACGTCTATAACGTAATATGACCTAACCTAACCCATCTAGCCCCTCCCTGATAATGTTTTACAGAATCCCGGTGGTGTCGGACCGTACTTCTCGGTGGCGACATTATATACGTCTATAACGCTATATATCCCAACCTAAGGCAACCTAACATCTCGGATGTAGTATTTTCCAACATTCCTGGCGAGTCGGACCCTAAACATCGGTGGGCACATTATATACGTCTATAACGTTGTATATATTACCATAAGGCAACCTAACATCTCGAATGTAGTATTTCACAACATTCCTGGCGGATCGGCCTCTACTTTTCGGTGGGAACATTATATACGTCCATAACGTAATATAACCTAACCTAACCCATCTAGCCCCTCGGTGGTAATGTTTTACAGAATCCCGTTCGTGTCGTCCCGTACGTCACGGTGCGGACATTATATACGTCTATACCGTTGTATATCCTAACCTAAGTAACCTAACATCTCGGATGTAGTATTTTCCAACATTCCTGGCGGGTCGGCCCCTACTTCTCGGGAGGAACATTATATACGTCTATAACCTAATATAACCTAACCTAACGCATTTAGACTCTCGCTGGTAATGTTTTACAGAATCTCGTTCGTGTTGTCCCGTACATCACTTTGCGGTCATTATGTAGGTCTATAACGTTATATATCCTAACCTAAGGCAACCTAACATCTCGATTGTAGTATTTTAAAAATTCCAGACGGGTCGGCCCCTACTTCTCAGTGGGAACATTATATACGTCTGTAACTTTATATATCGCAACCTAAGGCAACATAACTTCTCGGATGTAGTATTTGCCAACATTCCGAGCAGGTCGGCCCCACTTCTCGGTGGGAACATTATATACGTCAATAACGTAATATAACCTAACCTAATCCATCTAGCCCCTCGCTGGTAATGTTTTATAGAATCCTGGTCATGTCGTCCCGTACTTCTCGGTGGGGACACTATATAGATCTCTAACGTTAAACATCCTAACCTAAGGCAATCTAAAATCTCGAATCTAGTATTTTACAACATTCCATGAGGTTCGGCCCCTACTTCTGAGTGGGAACATTATATACGTCTATATCGTAATATAACCTAACCTAACCCATTTTGCCCCTCGGTGGTAATGTTTTACAGAATCCCCGTCGTGTCGGCCCGTACTTCTCGGTGGGGACATCATATGCGTCAATAACGTTTAATATCCAAACCTAAGGCAACCTAACATCTCGGATGTAGTATTTTCCAAATTCCTGGCGGGTCGGCCCCTACTTCTCGGTGGGCACATTATATACGTCCATAACGTAATATAACACAACCTAACCCATCTAGACTCTCACTAGTAATGCTTTACAGAATCCCCGTCGTGTCGGCCCAACTTCTCGGTGGGAACATTATATACGTCTATAACATAATATAACCTACCCTAACCCATCTAGCCGCTCGCTGGTAATGTTTTACAGAATCCAGTACGTGTCGTCTCGTTCGTCTCGGTAGGGACATTGTATGCGTCTATAACGTTATATATCCTAACCTAAGGCAACCTAACATCTGGGATGTTGTATTTTACAACATTCCTGGCGGGTCGGCCTCTACTTTTCGGTGGGAACATTGTATACGTCTATAACGTTTTATATCCTCACCTAAGGCAAACTAACATCTCGAATGTAGTATTTTACAACATTCCTGGCATGTCGGTCCCTACATCTCGGTGGGAACATTCTATACGTCTATAACGTTGTATATCCTAACCTAAGGGAACCTAACATTTCGGGTGTAATATTTTACAACATTCCTGACGCGTCGGCCCCTATTTCTCGGTGGGAATTTATATACGTCTATAACGTTACATATCCTAGCCTAAGGCAACCTAACATGTCGAATGTAATATTTTACAACATTCTGGCGTGTCGTCGCCTGCTTCTCGAAGGGGACATTATATACGTCTATAACGTTGTATATCCTAACCTGACGTAACCTAACATCTGTGTTGTTTTATTTTACAACATTCCTGACGCGTCGGTCCCTACTTCTCGGTGGGAACATTGTATACGTCTATAACGATATATGTCCTAACCTAAAGCAACCTAACAACTCGGATGTAATATTTTACAACATTCTGGCGTGTCGTCGCCTGCTTCTCGATGGGGACATTAGATACGTCTATAACGTTGTATATCCTAACCTAAGGGAACCTAACATCTCGGGTGTAATATTTTACAACATTCCTGACGCGTCGGCCCCTATTTCTCGGTGGGAATATTATATACGTCTATAACGTTATATATCCTAACGTAAGGAAACATAACATCTCGGATGTAATATTTTACAACATTCCTGGCGTGTCGTCGCCTGCTTCTCGATGGAGACGTTTTATACGTCTATAACGTTATATATCCTAGCCTAAGGCAACCTAACATGTCGAATGTAATATTTTACAACATTCTGGCGTGTCGTCGCCTGCTTCTCGATGGGGACATTACATACGTCTATAACGTTGTATATCCTAATCTAAGGGAACCTAACATCTCGGACGTAATATTTTACAACATTCTGGCGTGTCGTCGCCTTCTTCTTGATGGGGACATTATATACGTCTATAACGTTGTATATCCTAACCCAAAGCAACCAAACTTCTGGGATGTAATATTTTACAACATTCCTGGCATGTCGGTCCCCACGTCTCGGTGGGAACATTATATAAGTCTATAACGATATATATCCTAACCTAAAGAAACCAAACAACTCGAATGTAATATTTTAGAACATTCCTGGCATGTCGGTCCCTACATCTCGGTGGGAACATTCTATACGTCTATAACGTTGTATATCCTAACCTAAGGGAACCTAACATTTCGGGTGTAATATTTTACAACATTTCTGACGCGTCGGCCCCTATTTCTCGGTGGGAATATTATATACGTCTATAACGTTGTATATCCTAACCTAAGGGAACCTAACAGTTCGGGTTTAATATTTTGCAACATTCCTGACGCGTCGGTCCCTATTTCTCGGGGGGAATATTGTATACGTCTAGAACGTTACATATCCTAGCCTAAGGCAACCCAACTTGTCGAATGTAATATTTTACAACATTCTGGCGTGTCGTCGCCTGCTTCTCGAAGGGGACATTATATACGTCTATAACGTTGTATATCCTAACCCAAAGCAACCTAACTTCTGGGATGTAATATTTTGCAACATTCCTGGCATGTCGGTCCCCGCGTCTCGGTGGGAACGTTATATAAGTCTATAACGATATATATCCTCACCTAAAGCAAGCTAACATGTCGGATGTAATATTTTACAACATTCCTGGCATGTCGGTCCCTACTTCTCGGTGGGAACATTATATACGTCTATAACGTTGTATATACTAACCTAAGGGAACCTAACATCTCGGGTCTAATATTTTACAACATTCCTGACGCGTCGGCCCCTATTTCTCGGTGGGAATATTATATACGTCTATAACGTTATATATCCTAGCCTAAGGCATCCCAACATGTCGAATGTAATAATTTACAACATTCTGGCGTGTCGTCGCCTGCTTCTCGAAGGGGACATTATATACGTCTATAACGTTGTATATCCTAACCTAACGCAACCTAACATCTGGGTTGTTTTATTTTACAACATTCCTGACGCGTCGGTCCCTACTTCTCGGTGGGAACATTGTATACGTCTATAACGATATATGTCCTAGCCTAAGGTAACCTAACATCTCGGATGTAATATTTTACAACATTCCTGGCGTGTCGTCGCCTGCTTCTCGATGGGGACATTATATACGTCTATAACGTTGTATATCCTAACCCATAGCAACCTAACTTCTGGGATGTAATATTTTACAACATTCCTGACGCGTCGGCCCCCACGTCTTGGTGGGAACATTATATAAGTCTATAACGATATATATCCCAACCGAAAGCAACGTAACAACTCGGAGGTAATATTTTAGAACATTCCTGGCTTGTCGGTCCCTACATCTCGGTGGGGACATTCTATACGTCTATAACGTTGTATATCCTAACCTAAGGGAACCTAACATTTCGGGTGTGATATTTTACAACATTCCTGACGCGTCGGCCCCTATTTCTCGCTGGGAATATTATATACGTCTATAACGTTATATATCCTAACGTAAGGCAACATAACATCTCGGATGTAATATTTTACAACATTCTGGCGTGTCGTCGCCTGCTTCTCGAAGGGGACATTATATACGTCTATAACGTTGTATATCCTAACCTAACGCAACGTAACATCTGGGATGTAATATTTTACAACATTCCTGACGCGTCGGCCCCTATTTCCCGGTGTGAACATTATATACGTCTATAACGTTATATATCCTAGCCTAAGGCAACCTAACATGTCGAAAGTAATATTTTACAACATTCCTGGCGTGTCGTCGCCTACTTCGCGATGGGGACATTATATACATCTATAACGTTGTATATCCTAACCTAAGGGAACCTAACATCTCGGATGTAATATTTTACAACATTCCTGGCATGTCGGTCCCTACTTCTCGGTGGGAACATTCTATACGTCTATAACGATGTATATCCTAACCTAAGGGAACCTAACATCTCGGGTGTAATATTTTACATCATTCCTGACGTGTCGGCCCGTAGTTCCCGGTGGTAACATTATATACGTCTATAAGGTTAGATATCCTAGCCTAAGGCAAACTAACATGTCGCATGTAATATTGTACAACATTCCTGGTGTGTCGTCACCTACTTCTGGATGGGGACATTATATACATCTATAACGTTGTACATCCTAACCTAAGGCAACCTAACATATCGGATGTAATATTTTACAACATTCCTGACGCGTCGGCCCTTATTTCTCGGTGGGAATATTATATACGTCTATAACGTTATATATCCTAGCGTAAGGCAACCTAACATCTCGGATGTAATATTTTACAACATTCTGGCGTGTCGTCGCCTGCTTCTCGAAGGGGACATTATATACGTCTATAACGTTGTATATCCTAATCTGACGCAACCTAACATCTGGGATGTAACATTTTACAACATTCCTGACGCGTCGGCCCCTATTTCTCGGTGTGAACATTATATGCGTGTATAACATTATATATCCTAGCCTAAGGCAACCTAACATGTCGAAAGTAATATTTTACAACATTCCTGGCGTGTCGTCGCCTACTTCGCGATGGGGACATTATATACATCTATAACGTTGTATATCCTAACCTAAGGGAACCTAACATATCGTATGTAATATTCTACAACATTCCTGACGCGTCGGCCCCTATTTCTCGGTGGGAATATTATATACGTCTATAACGTTATATATCCTAACGTAAGGCAACATAACATCTCGGATGTAATATTTTACAACATTCCTGGCGTGTCGTCGCCTGCTTCTCGATGGGGACATTATATACGTCTATACCGTTGTATATCCTAACCCAAAGTAACTTAACTTCTGGGATGTAATATTTTGCAACATTCCTGGCATGTCGGTCCCCGCGTCTCGGTGGGAACATTATATAAGTCTATAACGATATATATCCTAACCTAACGCAACCTAACATCTCGGATGTCATATTTTACAACATTCCTGGCATGTCGGTCCCTACATCTCGGTGGGAACATTCTATACGTCTATAACGTCGTATATCCTAACCTAAGGGAACCTAACATTTCGGGTGTAATATTTTAAAACATGCCTGACGCGTCGGCCCCTATTTCGCGGTGGGAATATTATATACGTCTATAACGTTATATATCCTAGCCTAAGGCAACCTAACATCTCGGATGTAATATTTTACAACATTCCTGGCGTGTCGTCGCCTGCTTCTCAATGGGGACATTATATACGTCTATAACGTTGTATATCCTAACCCAAAGCAACCTAACTTCTGGGATGTAATATTTTACAACATTCATGACGCGTCGGCCCCTATTTCTCGGTGGGAATATAATATACGTCTATAACGTTATATATCCTAGCCTAAGGCAACCCAACATGTCGAATGTAATATTTTACAACATTCTGGCGTGTCGTCGCCTGCTTCTCGAAGGGGACATTATATACGTCTATAACGTTGTATATCCTAACCTAACGCAACCTAACATCTGGGATGTAATATTTTACATCATTCCTGGCGTGTCGGCCCGTAGTTCTCGGTGATAACATTATATGCGTGTATAACATTATGTATCCTAGCGTAAGGAAACCTAACATGTCAAATGTAATATTTTACAACATTCCTGGCGTGTCGTCGCCTACTTCGCGATGGGGACATTATATACATCTATAACGTTGTATATCCTAACCTAAGGCAACCTAACATCTCGGATGTAATATTTTACAACATTCCTGGCATGTCGGTCCCTACTTCTCGGTGGGAACATTCTATACGTCTATAACGTTGTATATGCTAACCTATGGGAACCTAACATCTCGGGTGTAATATTTTACCACATTCCTGACGCGTCGGCCCCTATTTCTTGGTGGGAATATTATAAACGTCTATAACGTTATATATCCTAGCCTAAGGCAACCTAACATGTCGAATGTAATATTTTACAACATTCTGGCGTGTCGTCGCCTGCTACTCGAAGGGGACATTATATACGTCTATAACGTTGTATATCCTAACCTACCGCAACCTAACATCTGGGATGTAATATTTTACAACATTCCTGGCATGTCGGTCCCCACGTCTCGGTGGGAACATTATATAGGTCTATAACGATATATATCCTAACCTAAAGCAACCTAACACCTCGAATGTAATATTTTAGAATATTCCTGGCATGTCGGTCCCTACATCTCGGTGGGAACATTCTATACGTCTATAACGTCGTATATCCTAACCTAAGGGAACCTAAGATTTCGGGTGTAATATTTTACAACATTCCTAACGCGTCGGCCCCTATTTCTCGGTGGGAATATTATATACTTCTATCACGTTATATATCCTAACGTAAGGCAACATAACATCACGGATGTAATATTTTACAACATTCCTGTCGCGTCGGCCCCTATTTCTCAGTGGGAATATTATATACGTCTATAACGTTATACATCCTAGCCTAAGGCAACTTAACATGTCGAATGTAATATTTTACAACATTCTGGCGTGTCGTCGCCTGCTTCGCGATGGGGACATTAGATACGTCTATAACTTTGTATATCCTAACCTAAGGGAACCTAACATCTCGGACGTAATATTTTACAACATTCTGGCGTGTCGTCGCCTTCTTCTTGATGGGGACATTATATACGTCTATAACGTTGTATATCCTAACCTAAGGCAACCTAACATATCGGATGTAATATTTTACAACATTCCTGGCGTGTCGTCGCCTGCTTCTCTATGGGGACATTATATACGTCTATAACGTTGTATATCCTAACCCAAAGCAACCTAACTTCTGGGATGTAATATTTTAGAACATTCCTGGCATGTCGGTCCCTACATCTCGGTGGGGACATTCTATACGTCTATAGCGTTGTATATACTAACCTAAGGGAACCTAACATCTCGGGTGTAATATTTTACAACATTCCTGAAGCGTCGGCCCCTATTTCTCGGTGGGAATATTATATACGTCTATAACGTTATATATCCTAGCCTAAGGCAACCCAACATGTCGAATGTAATAATTTACAACATTCTGGCGTGTCGTCGCCTGCTTCTCGAAGGGGAGATTATATACGTCTATAACGTTGTATATCCTAACCTAACGCAACCTAACATCTGGGATGTAATATTGTACAACATTCCTGGCATGTCGGTCCCCACGTCTCGGTGGGAACATTATATAAGTCTATAACGATATATATCCTAACCTAAAGCTACCTAACAACTCGGATGTAATATTTTAGAACATTCCTGGCATGTCGGTCCCTACATCTCGGTGGGAACATTCTATACGTCTATAACGTCGTATATCCTAACCCAAAGCAACCTAACTTCTGGGATGTAATATTTTGCAACATTCCTGGCATGTCGGTCCCCACGTCTGGGTGGGAACATTATATAAGTCTATAACGATATATATCCTGTCCTAAAGCAACCTAACAATTCGGATGTAATATTTTAGAACATTCCTGGCATGTCGATCCCTACATCTCGGTGGGGACATTCTATACGTCTATAACGTTGTATATCCTAACCTAACGGATCCTAACATTTCGGATGTAATATTTTACAACATTCCTGGCATGTCGGTCCCTACTTCTCGGTGGGAACATTCTATACGTCTATAACGTTGTATATCCTAACCTAAGGGAACCTAACATCTCGGGTGTAATATTTTACATCATTCCTGACGTGTCGGCCTGTAGTTCTCGGTGGTAACATTATATACGTCTATAAGGTTAGATATCCTAGCCTAAGGCAACCTAACATGTCGCATGTAATACTGTACAACATTCCTGGTGTGTCGTCACCTACTTCTGGATGGGGACATTATATACATCTATAACGTTGTACATCCCAACCTAAGGCAACCTAACATATCGGATGTAATATTGTACAACATTCCTGGTGTGTCGTCACCTACTTCTGGATGGGGACATTATATACGTCTATAACGTTATATATCCTAGCCTAAGGCAACCTAACATCTCGGATGTAATATTTTACAACATTCCTGGCGTGTCGTCGCCTGCTTCTCGATGGGGACATTATATACGTCTATAACGTTGTATATCCTAACCCAAAGCAACCTAACTTCTGGGATGTAATATTTTACAACATTCCTGGCATGTCGGCCCCACGTCTCGGTGGGAACATTATATAAGTCTATAACGATATATATCCTAACCTAAAGCAACATAATAACTCGGATGTAATATTTTAGAACATTCCTGGCATGTCGGTCCCTACATCTCGGTGTGGACATTCTATACGTCTATAACGTTGTATATCCTAACCTAAGGGAACCTAACATTTCGGGTGTAATATTTTGCGTCATTCCTGACGCGTCGGCCCCTATTTCACGGTGGGAATATTATATACGTCTATAACGTTATATTTCCTAGCCTAAGGCAACCTAACATGTCGAATGTAATATTTTACAACATTCTGCCGTGTCGTCGCCTGCTTCTCAAAGGGGACATTATATACGTTTATAACATTGTATATCCTAACCCAAAGCAACCTAACTTCTGGGATGTAATATTTTACAACATTCCTGGCATGTCGGTCCCCACGTCTCGGTGGGAACATTATATAAGTCTATAACGATATATATCCTAACCTAAAGCAAGCTAACATCTCGGATGTAATATTTTACAACATTACTGGCATGTCGGTCCCTACATCTCGGTGGGGACATTCTATACGTCTATAACGATA
The DNA here is from genome assembly GCA_963969225.1 of Xylocopa violacea. Classification (NCBI taxonomy): domain Eukaryota; kingdom Metazoa; phylum Arthropoda; class Insecta; order Hymenoptera; family Apidae; genus Xylocopa; species Xylocopa violacea. Next base: position 4,762,218 of record CAXAJV010000678.1, read on the forward strand.
TATATCCTAACCTAAAGCAACCTAACAACTCGTGTGTAATATTTTATAACATACCTGGCGTGTCGTCGCCTGCTTCTCGATGGGGACATTATATACGTCTATAACGTTGTATATCCTAACCCAAAGCAACCTAACTTCTGGGATGTAATATTTTACAACATTTCTGGCATGTCGGTCCCCACGTCTCGGTGGGAACATTATATAAGTCTATAACGATATATATCCTGTCCTAAAGCAACCTAACAACTCGGATGTAATATTTTAGAACATTCCTGGCATGTCGATCCCTACATCTCGGTGGGGACATTCTATACGTCTATAACGTTGTATATCCTAACCTAAGGGATCCTAACATTTCGGATGTAATATTTTACAACATTCCTGGCATGTCGGTCCCTACTTCTCGGTGGGAACATTCTATACGTCTATAACGTTGTATATCCTAACCTAAGGGAACCTAACATCTCGGGTGTAATATTTTACATCATTCCTGACGTGTCGGCCTGTAGTTCTCGGTGGTAACATTATATACGTCTATAAGGTTAGATATCCTAGCCTAAGGCAACCTAACATGTCGCATGTAATACTGTACAACATTCCTGGTGTGTCGTCACCTACTTCTGGATGGGGACATTATATACATCTATAACGTTGTACATCCCAACCTAAGGCAACCTAACATATCGGATGTAATATTGTACAACATTCCTGGTGTGTCGTCACCTACTTCTGGATGGGGACATTATATACGTCTATAACGTTATATATCCTAGCCTAAGGCAACCTAACATCTCGGATGTAATATTTTACAACATTCCTGGCGTGTCGTCGCCTGCTTCTCGATGGGGACATTATATACGTCTATAACGTTGTATATCCTAACCCAAAGCAACCTAACTTCTGGGATGTAATATTTTACAACATTCCTGGCATGTCGGCCCCACGTCTCGGTGGGAACATTATATAAGTCTATAACGATATATATCCTAACCTAAAGCAACATAATAACTCGGATGTAATATTTTACAACATTCCTGACGCGTCGGCCCCTATTTCTCGGTGGGAATATTATATACTTCTATAACGTTATATATCCTAACGTAAGGCAACATAACATCACGGATGTAATATTTTACAACATTCCTGACGCGTCGGCCCCTATTTCTCAGTGGGAATATTATATACGTCTATAACGTTATACATCCTAGCCTAAGGCAACTTAACATGTCGAATGTAATATTTTACAACATTCTGGCGTGTCGTCGCCTGCTTCTCGATGGGGACATTAGATACGTCTATAACTTTGTACATCCTAACATAAGGGAACCTAACATCTCGGACGTAACATTTTACAACATTCTGGCGTGTCGTCGCCTTCTTCTTGATGGGGACATTATATACGTCTATAACGTTGTATATCCTAACCTAAAGCAACCTAACAACTCGGATGTAATATTTCAGAACATTCCTGGCATGTCGGTCCCTACATCTCGGCGTGGACATTCTATACGTCTATAACGTTGTATATCCTAACCTAAGGGAACCTAACATTTCGGGTGTAATATTTTGCAACATTCCTGACGCGTCGGCCCCTATTTCTCGGTGGGAATATTATATACGTCTATAACGTTATATATCCTAGCCTAAGGCAACATAACATCTCGGATGTAATATTTTACAACATTCCTGGCGTGTCGTCTCCTGCTTCTCGATGGGGACATTATATACGTCTATAACGTTGTATATCCTAACCCAAAGCAACCTAACTTCTGGGATGTAATATTTTACAACATTCCTGGCATGTCGGTCCCCACGTCTGGGTGGGAACATTATATAAGTCTATAACGATATATATCCTAACCTAAAGCAACCTAACAACTCGTGTGTAATATTTTATAACATTCCTGGCGTGTCGTCGCCTGCTTCTCGATGGGGACATTATATACGTCTATAACGTTGTATATCCTAACCCAAAGCAACCTAACTTCTGGGATGTAATGTTTTACAACATTCCTGGCATGTCGGTCCCCACGTCTCGGTGGGAACATTATATAAGTCTATAACGATATATATCCTGTCCTAAAGCAACCTAACAACTCGGATGTAATATTTTAGAACATTCCTGGCATGTCGGTCCCTACATCTCGGTGGGGACATTCTATACGTCTATAACGTTGTATATCCTAACCTAAGGGATCCTAACATTTCGGATGTAATATTTTGCAACATTCCTGGCATGTCGGTCCCTACTTCTCGGTGGGAACATTCTACACGTCTATAAAGTTGTATATCCTAACCTAAGGGAACCTAACATCTCGGGTGTAATATTTTACATCATTCCTGACGTGTCGGCCCGTAGTTCTCGGTGGTAATATTATATACGTCTATAAGGTTAGATATCCTAGCCCAAGGCAACCTAACATGTCGCATGTAATATTGTACAACATTCCTGGCGTGTCGTCACCTACTTCTGGATGGGGACATTATATACATCTATAACGTTGTACATCCTAACCTAAGGCAACCTAACATATCGGATGTAATATTTTACAACATTCCTGACGCGTCGGCCCCTATTTCTCGGTGGGAATATTATATACTTCTATAACGTTATATATCCTAACGTAAGGCAACATAACATCACGGATGTAATATTTTACAACATTCCTGACGCGTCGGCCCCTATTTCTCAGTGGGAATATTATATACGTCTATAACGTTATACATCCTAGCCTAAGGCAACTTAACATGTCGAATGTAATATTTTACAACATTCTGGCGTGTCGTCGCCTGCTTCTCGATGGGGACATTAGATACGTCTATAACTTTGTACATCCTAACATAAGGGAACCTAACATCTCGGACGTAATATTTTACAACATTCTGGCGTGTCGTCGCCTTCTTCTTGATGGGGACATTATATACGTCTATAACGTTGTATATCCTAACCTAAAGCAACCTAACAACTCGGATGTAATATTTCAGAACATTCCTGGCATGTCGGTCCCTACATCTCGGTGTGGACATTCTATACGTCTATAACGTTGTATATCCTAACCTAAGGGAACCTAACATTTCGGGTGTAATATTTTGCAACATTCCTGACGCGTCGGCCCCTATTTCTCGGTGGGAATATTATATACGTCTATAACGTTATATATCCTAGCCTAAGGCAACATAACATCTCGGATGTAATATTTTACAACATTCCTGGCGTGTCGTCTCCTGCTTCTCGATGGGGACATTATATACGTCTATAACGTTGTATATCCTAACCCAAAGCAACATAACTTCTGGGATGTAATATTTTAGAACATTCCTGGCATGTCGGTCCCTACATCTCGGTGGGGACATTCTATACGTCTATAACGTTGTATATCCTAACCTAAGGGATCCTAACATTTCGGATGTAATATTTTACAACATTCCTGGCATGTCGGTCCCTACTTCTCGGTGGGAACATTCTATACGTCTATAACGTTGTATGTCCTAACCTAAGGGAACCTAACATTTCGGGTGTAATATTTTGCAACATTCCTGACGCGTCGGCCCCTATTTCTCGGTGGGAATATTATATACGTCTATAACGTTATATATCCTAGCCTAAGGCAACCTAACATATCGGATGTTATATTTTACAACATTCCTGACGCGTCGGCCCCTATTTCTCGGTGGGAATATTATATACGTCTATAACGTTATATTTCCTAGCCTAAGGCAACCCAACATGTCGAATGTAATATTTTACAACATTCTGGCGTGTCGTCGCCTGCTTCTCGAAGGGAACATTATATACGTCTATAAGGTTCTATATCCTAACCTAACGCAACCTAACATCTGGGATGTAATATTTTACAACATTCCTGACGCGTCGGCCCCTATTTCTCGGTGTGAACATTATATACGTCTATAACGTTACATATCCTAGCCTAAGGCAAGCTAACATGTCGAAAGTAATATTTTACAACATTCCTGGCGTGTCGTCGCCTACTTCGCGATGGGGACATTATAAACATCTATAACGTTGTATATCCTAACCTAAGGCAACCTAACATCTCGGATGTAATATTTTACAACATTCCTGGCGTGTCGTCGCCTGTTTCTCGATGGGGACATTATATACGTCTATAACGTTGTATATCCTAACCCAAAGCAACCTAACTTCTGGGATGTAATATTTTACAACATTCCTGGCATGTCGGTCCCCACGTCTGGGTGGGAACATTATATAAGTCTATAACGATATATATCCTAACCTAAAGCAACCTAACAACTCGTGTGTAATATTTTATAACATTCCTGGCGTGTCGTCGCCTGCTTCTCGATGGGGACATTATATACGTCTATAACGTTGTATATCCTAACCCAAAGCAACCTAACTTCTGGGATGTAATGTTTTACATCATTCCTGGCATGTCGGTCCCCACGTCTCGGTGGGAACATTATATAAGTCTATAACGATATATATCCTAACCTAAAGCAACCTAACACCTCGAATGTAATATTTTAGAATATTCCTGGCATGTCGGTCCCTACATCTCGGTGGGAACATTCTATACGTCTATAACGTCGTATATCCTAACCTAAGGGAACCTAAGATTTCGGGTGTAATATTTTACAACATTCCTAACGCGTCGGCCCCTATTTCTCGGTGGGAATATTATATACTTCTATCACGTTATATATCCTAACGTAAGGCAACATAACATCACGGATGTAATATTTTACAACATTCCTGTCGCGTCGGCCCCTATTTCTCAGTGGGAATATTATATACGTCTATAACGTTATACATCCTAGCCTAAGGCAACTTAACATGTCGAATGTAATATTTTACAACATTCTGGCGTGTCGTCGCCTGCTTCGCGATGGGGACATTAGATACGTCTATAACTTTGTATATCCTAACCTAAGGGAACCTAACATCTCGGACGTAATATTTTACAACATTCTGGCGTGTCGTCGCCTTCTTCTTGATGGGGACATTATATACGTCTATAACGTTGTATATCCTAACCTAAGGCAACCTAACATATCGGATGTAATATTTTACAACATTCCTGGCGTGTCGTCGCCTGCTTCTCTATGGGGACATTATATACGTCTATAACGTTGTATATCCTAACCCAAAGCAACCTAACTTCTGGGATGTAATATTTTAGAACATTCCTGGCATGTCGGTCCCTACATCTCGGTGGGGACATTCTATACGTCTATAGCGTTGTATATACTAACCTAAGGGAACCTAACATCTCGGGTGTAATATTTTACAACATTCCTGAAGCGTCGGCCCCTATTTCTCGGTGGGAATATTATATACGTCTATAACGTTATATATCCTAGCCTAAGGCAACCCAACATGTCGAATGTAATAATTTACAACATTCTGGCGTGTCGTCGCCTGCTTCTCGAAGGGGAGATTATATACGTCTATAACGTTGTATATCCTAACCTAACGCAACCTAACATCTGGGATGTAATATTGTACAACATTCCTGGCATGTCGGTCCCCACGTCTCGGTGGGAACATTATATAAGTCTATAACGATATATATCCTAACCTAAAGCTACCTAACAACTCGGATGTAATATTTTAGAACATTCCTGGCATGTCGGTCCCTACATCTCGGTGGGAACATTCTATACGTCTATAACGTCGTATATCCTAACCCAAAGCAACCTAACTTCTGGGATGTAATATTTTGCAACATTCCTGGCATGTCGGTCCCCACGTCTGGGTGGGAACATTATATAAGTCTATAACGATATATATCCTGTCCTAAAGCAACCTAACAATTCGGATGTAATATTTTAGAACATTCCTGGCATGTCGATCCCTACATCTCGGTGGGGACATTCTATACGTCTATAACGTTGTATATCCTAACCTAACGGATCCTAACATTTCGGATGTAATATTTTACAACATTCCTGGCATGTCGGTCCCTACTTCTCGGTGGGAACATTCTATACGTCTATAACGTTGTATATCCTAACCTAAGGGAACCTAACATCTCGGGTGTAATATTTTACATCATTCCTGACGTGTCGGCCTGTAGTTCTCGGTGGTAACATTATATACGTCTATAAGGTTAGATATCCTAGCCTAAGGCAACCTAACATGTCGCATGTAATACTGTACAACATTCCTGGTGTGTCGTCACCTACTTCTGGATGGGGACATTATATACATCTATAACGTTGTACATCCCAACCTAAGGCAACCTAACATATCGGATGTAATATTGTACAACATTCCTGGTGTGTCGTCACCTACTTCTGGATGGGGACATTATATACGTCTATAACGTTATATATCCTAGCCTAAGGCAACCTAACATCTCGGATGTAATATTTTACAACATTCCTGGCGTGTCGTCGCCTGCTTCTCGATGGGGACATTATATACGTCTATAACGTTGTATATCCTAACCCAAAGCAACCTAACTTCTGGGATGTAATATTTTACAACATTCCTGGCATGTCGGCCCCACGTCTCGGTGGGAACATTATATAAGTCTATAACGATATATATCCTAACCTAAAGCAACATAATAACTCGGATGTAATATTTTAGAACATTCCTGGCATGTCGGTCCCTACATCTCGGTGTGGACATTCTATACGTCTATAACGTTGTATATCCTAACCTAAGGGAACCTAACATTTCGGGTGTAATATTTTGCGTCATTCCTGACGCGTCGGCCCCTATTTCACGGTGGGAATATTATATACGTCTATAACGTTATATTTCCTAGCCTAAGGCAACCTAACATGTCGAATGTAATATTTTACAACATTCTGGCGTGTCGTCGCCTGCTTCTCAAAGGGGACATTATATACGTTTATAACATTGTATATCCTAACCCAAAGCAACCTAACTTCTGGGATGTAATATTTTACAACATTCCTGGCATGTCGGTCCCCACGTCTCGGTGGGAACATTATATAAGTCTATAACGATATATATCCTAACCTAAAGCAAGCTAACATCTCGGATGTAATATTTTACAACATTACTGGCATGTCGGTCCCTACATCTCGGTGGGGACATTCTATACGTCTATAACGATATATATCCTAACCTAAAGCAACCTAACAACTCGTGTGTAATATTTTATAACATACCTGGCGTGTCGTCGCCTGCTTCTCGATGGGGACATTATATACGTCTATAACGTTGTATATCCTAACCCAAAGCAACCTAACTTCTGGGATGTAATATTTTACAACATTTCTGGCATGTCGGTCCCCACGTCTCGGTGGGAACATTATATAAGTCTATAACGATATATATCCTGTCCTAAAGCAACCTAACAACTCGGATGTAATATTTTAGAACATTCCTGGCATGTCGATCCCTACATCTCGGTGGGGACATTCTATACGTCTATAACGTTGTATATCCTAACCTAAGGGATCCTAACATTTCGGATGTAATATTTTACAACATTCCTGGCATGTCGGTCCCTACTTCTCGGTGGGAACATTCTATACGTCTATAACGTTGTATATCCTAACCTAAGGGAACCTAACATCTCGGGTGTAATATTTTACATCATTCCTGACGTGTCGGCCTGTAGTTCTCGGTGGTAACATTATATACGTCTATAAGGTTAGATATCCTAGCCTAAGGCAACCTAACATGTCGCATGTAATACTGTACAACATTCCTGGTGTGTCGTCACCTACTTCTGGATGGGGACATTATATACATCTATAACGTTGTACATCCCAACCTAAGGCAACCTAACATATCGGATGTAATATTGTACAACATTCCTGGTGTGTCGTCACCTACTTCTGGATGGGGACATTATATACGTCTATAACGTTATATATCCTAGCCTAAGGCAACCTAACATCTCGGATGTAATATTTTACAACATTCCTGGCGTGTCGTCGCCTGCTTCTCGATGGGGACATTATATACGTCTATAACGTTGTATATCCTAACCCAAAGCAACCTAACTTCTGGGATGTAATATTTTACAACATTCCTGGCATGTCGGCCCCACGTCTCGGTGGGAACATTATATAAGTCTATAACGATATATATCCTAACCTAAAGCAACATAATAACTCGGATGTAATATTTTACAACATTCCTGACGCGTCGGCCCCTATTTCTCGGTGGGAATATTATATACTTCTATAACGTTATATATCCTAACGTAAGGCAACATAACATCACGGATGTAATATTTTACAACATTCCTGACGCGTCGGCCCCTATTTCTCAGTGGGAATATTATATACGTCTATAACGTTATACATCCTAGCCTAAGGCAACTTAACATGTCGAATGTAATATTTTACAACATTCTGGCGTGTCGTCGCCTGCTTCTCGATGGGGACATTAGATACGTCTATAACTTTGTACATCCTAACATAAGGGAACCTAACATCTCGGACGTAACATTTTACAACATTCTGGCGTGTCGTCGCCTTCTTCTTGATGGGGACATTATATACGTCTATAACGTTGTATATCCTAACCTAAAGCAACCTAACAACTCGGATGTAATATTTCAGAACATTCCTGGCATGTCGGTCCCTACATCTCGGCGTGGACATTCTATACGTCTATAACGTTGTATATCCTAACCTAAGGGAACCTAACATTTCGGGTGTAATATTTTGCAACATTCCTGACGCGTCGGCCCCTATTTCTCGGTGGGAATATTATATACGTCTATAACGTTATATATCCTAGCCTAAGGCAACATAACATCTCGGATGTAATATTTTACAACATTCCTGGCGTGTCGTCTCCTGCTTCTCGATGGGGACATTATATACGTCTATAACGTTGTATATCCTAACCCAAAGCAACCTAACTTCTGGGATGTAATATTTTACAACATTCCTGGCATGTCGGTCCCCACGTCTGGGTGGGAACATTATATAAGTCTATAACGATATATATCCTAACCTAAAGCAACCTAACAACTCGTGTGTAATATTTTATAACATTCCTGGCGTGTCGTCGCCTGCTTCTCGATGGGGACATTATATACGTCTATAACGTTGTATATCCTAACCCAAAGCAACCTAACTTCTGGGATGTAATGTTTTACAACATTCCTGGCATGTCGGTCCCCACGTCTCGGTGGGAACATTATATAAGTCTATAACGATATATATCCTGTCCTAAAGCAACCTAACAACTCGGATGTAATATTTTAGAACATTCCTGGCATGTCGGTCCCTACATCTCGGTGGGGACATTCTATACGTCTATAACGTTGTATATCCTAACCTAAGGGATCCTAACATTTCGGATGTAATATTTTGCAACATTCCTGGCATGTCGGTCCCTACTTCTCGGTGGGAACATTCTACACGTCTATAAAGTTGTATATCCTAACCTAAGGGAACCTAACATCTCGGGTGTAATATTTTACATCATTCCTGACGTGTCGGCCCGTAGTTCTCGGTGGTAATATTATATACGTCTATAAGGTTAGATATCCTAGCCCAAGGCAACCTAACATGTCGCATGTAATATTGTACAACATTCCTGGCGTGTCGTCACCTACTTCTGGATGGGGACATTATATACATCTATAACGTTGTACATCCTAACCTAAGGCAACCTAACATATCGGATGTAATATTTTACAACATTCCTGACGCGTCGGCCCCTATTTCTCGGTGGGAATATTATATACTTCTATAACGTTATATATCCTAACGTAAGGCAACATAACATCACGGATGTAATATTTTACAACATTCCTGACGCGTCGGCCCCTATTTCTCAGTGGGAATATTATATACGTCTATAACGTTATACATCCTAGCCTAAGGCAACTTAACATGTCGAATGTAATATTTTACAACATTCTGGCGTGTCGTCGCCTGCTTCTCGATGGGGACATTAGATACGTCTATAACTTTGTACATCCTAACATAAGGGAACCTAACATCTCGGACGTAATATTTTACAACATTCTGGCGTGTCGTCGCCTTCTTCTTGATGGGGACATTATATACGTCTATAACGTTGTATATCCTAACCTAAAGCAACCTAACAACTCGGATGTAATATTTCAGAACATTCCTGGCATGTCGGTCCCTACATCTCGGTGTGGACATTCTATACGTCTATAACGTTGTATATCCTAACCTAAGGGAACCTAACATTTCGGGTGTAATATTTTGCAACATTCCTGACGCGTCGGCCCCTATTTCTCGGTGGGAATATTATATACGTCTATAACGTTATATATCCTAGCCTAAGGCAACATAACATCTCGGATGTAATATTTTACAACATTCCTGGCGTGTCGTCTCCTGCTTCTCGATGGGGACATTATATACGTCTATAACGTTGTATATCCTAACCCAAAGCAACATAACTTCTGGGATGTAATATTTTAGAACATTCCTGGCATGTCGGTCCCTACATCTCGGTGGGGACATTCTATACGTCTATAACGTTGTATATCCTAACCTAAGGGATCCTAACATTTCGGATGTAATATTTTACAACATTCCTGGCATGTCGGTCCCTACTTCTCGGTGGGAACATTCTATACGTCTATAACGTTGTATGTCCTAACCTAAGGGAACCTAACATTTCGGGTGTAATATTTTGCAACATTCCTGACGCGTCGGCCCCTATTTCTCGGTGGGAATATTATATACGTCTATAACGTTATATATCCTAGCCTAAGGCAACCTAACATATCGGATGTTATATTTTACAACATTCCTGACGCGTCGGCCCCTATTTCTCGGTGGGAATATTATATACGTCTATAACGTTATATTTCCTAGCCTAAGGCAACCCAACATGTCGAATGTAATATTTTACAACATTCTGGCGTGTCGTCGCCTGCTTCTCGAAGGGAACATTATATACGTCTATAAGGTTCTATATCCTAACCTAACGCAACCTAACATCTGGGATGTAATATTTTACAACATTCCTGACGCGTCGGCCCCTATTTCTCGGTGTGAACATTATATACGTCTATAACGTTACATATCCTAGCCTAAGGCAAGCTAACATGTCGAAAGTAATATTTTACAACATTCCTGGCGTGTCGTCGCCTACTTCGCGATGGGGACATTATAAACATCTATAACGTTGTATATCCTAACCTAAGGCAACCTAACATCTCGGATGTAATATTTTACAACATTCCTGGCGTGTCGTCGCCTGTTTCTCGATGGGGACATTATATACGTCTATAACGTTGTATATCCTAACCCAAAGCAACCTAACTTCTGGGATGTAATATTTTACAACATTCCTGGCATGTCGGTCCCCACGTCTGGGTGGGAACATTATATAAGTCTATAACGATATATATCCTAACCTAAAGCAACCTAACAACTCGTGTGTAATATTTTATAACATTCCTGGCGTGTCGTCGCCTGCTTCTCGATGGGGACATTATATACGTCTATAACGTTGTATATCCTAACCCAAAGCAACCTAACTTCTGGGATGTAATGTTTTACAACATTCCTGGCATGTCGGTCCCCACGTCTCGGTGGGAACATTATATAAGTCTATAACGATATATATCCTGTCCTAAAGCAACCTAACAACTCGGATGTAATATTTTAGAACATTCCTGGCATGTCGGTCCCTACATCTCGGTGGGGACATTCTATACGTCTATAACGTTGTATATCCTAACCTAAGGGATCCTAACATTTCGGATGTAATATTTTGCAACATTCCTGGCATGTCGGTCCCTACTTCTCGGTGGGAACATTCTACACGTCTATAAAGTTGTATATCCTAACCTAAGGGAACCTAACATCTCGGGTGTAATATTTTACATCATTCCTGACGTGTCGGCCCGTAGTTCTCGGTGGTAATATTATATACGTCTATAAGGTTAGATATCCTAGCCCAAGGCAACCTAACATGTCGCATGTAATATTGTACAACATTCCTGGCGTGTCGTCACCTACTTCTGGATGGGGACATTATATACATCTATAACGTTGTACATCCTAACCTAAGGCAACCTAACATATCGGATGTAATATTTTACAACATTCCTGACGCGTCGGCCCCTATTTCTCGGTGGGAATATTATATACGTCTATAACGCTATATATCCTAGCCTAAGGCAACGTAACATCTCGCATGTAATATTTTACAACATTCCTGGCGTGTCGTCGCCTGCTTCTCGATGGGGACATTATATACGTCTATAACGTTGTATATCCTAACCCAAAGCAACATAACTTCTGGGATGTAATATTTTACAACATTCCTGGCATGTCGGTCCCCACGTCTCGGTGGGAACATTATATAAGTCTATAACGATATATATCCTAACCTAAAGCAACCTAACATCTCGGAGGTAATATTTTCGAACATTCCTGGCATGTCGGTCCCTACATCTCGGTGGGGACATTCTATACGTCTATAACGTTGTATATCCTAACCTAAGGGAACCTAACATTTCGGGTGTAATATTTTGCAACATTCCTGACGCGTCGGCCCCTATTTCTCGGTGGGAATATTATATACGTCTATAACGTTATATATCCTAGCCTAAGGCAACCTAACATATCGGATGTAATATTTTACAACATTCCTGACGCGTCGGCCCCTATTTCTCGGTGGGAATATTATATACGTCTATAACGTTATATATCTTAGCCTAAGGCAACCCAACATGTCGAATGTAATATTTTACAACATTCTGGCGTGTCGTCGCCTGCTTCTCGAAGGGAACATTATATACGTCTATAACGTTCTATATCCTAACCTAACGCAACCTAACATCTGGGATGTAATATTTTACAACATTCCTGACGCGTCGGCCCCTATTTCTCGGTGTGAACATTATATACGTCTATAACGTTACATATCCTAGCCTAAGGCAAGCTAACATGTCGAAAGTAATATTTTACAACATTCCTGGCGTGTCGTCGCCTACTTCGCGATGGGGACATTATAAACATCTATAACGTTGTATATCCTAACCTAAGGCAACCTAACATCTCGGATGTAATATTTTACAACATTCCTGGCGTGTCGTCGCCTGCTTCTCGATGGGGACATTATATACGTCTATAACGTTGTATATCCTAACCCAAAGCAACCTAACTTCTGGGATGTAATATTTTACAACATTCCTGGCATGTCGGTCCCCACGTCTGGGTGGGAACATTATATAAGTCTATAACGATATATATCCTAACCTAAAGCAACCTAACAACTCGTGTGTAATATTTTATAACATTCCTGGCGTGTCGTCGCCTGCTTCTCGATGGGGACATTATATACGTCCATAACGTTGTATATCCTAACCCAAAGCAACCTAACTTCTGGGATGTAATGTTTTACAACATTCCTGGCATGTCGGTCCCCACGTCTCGGTGGGAACATTATATAAGTCTATAACGATATATATCCTGTCCTAAAGCAACCTAACAACTCGGATGTAATATTTTAGAACATTCCTGGCATGTCGGTCCCTACATCTCGGTGGGGACATTCTATACGTCTATAACGTTGTATATCCTAACCTAAGGGATCCTAACATTTCGGATGTAATATTTTACAACATTCCTGGCATGTCGGTCCCTACTTCTCGGTGGGAACATTCTACACGTCTATAAAGTTGTATATCCTAACCTAAGGGAACCTAACATCTCGGGTGTAATATTTTACATCATTCCTGACGTGTCGGCCCGTAGTTCTCGGTGGTAATATTATATACGTCTATAAGGTTAGATATCGTAGCCCAAGGCAACCTAACATGTCGCATGTAATATTGTACAACATTCCTGGCGTGTCGTCACCTACTTCTGGATGGGGACATTATATACATCTATAACGTTGTACATCCTAACCTAAGGCAACCTAACATCTCGGATGTAATATTTGACAACATTCCTGGCGTGTGGGCCCGTACTTCTCGCTGGGAATATCATATACGTCTATAACGTTATATATCCTAGCGTAAGGCAATGCTAACAGGTCGAATGTAATATTTTACAACATTCCTAGCGCGTCGGCCCCTACTTCTCGGTTGGAACATTATATAAGTCAATAACGTTATATATCCTAGCCTAAGGCAACCTAACATGTCGAATGTAATATTTTACAACATTCCTGGCTCGTCCGCTCTTACTTCTCGGTGGGAACATTATATACGTCTATAACGTTATATATCCTAACCTAAGGCAACCTAACATCTCGGATGTAATATTTTACTACATTCCTCGCACGTCGGCCCCTACTTCTCGGTGGGAACATTATATACGTCTATAACGCTATATATCCTAACCTAAGGCAACCTAACATCTCTACCGTACAATTTTACAACATTCCTGGCATGCAAGTACCTATATCTCTGTGGTAACATTATATACGTCTATAACGTTATATATCCTAGCCTATGGCAACCTAACATCTCGGGTGTAATATTTTACTATATTCCTGGCACGTCGGCCCCTACTCCTCGGTGGGAACATTATATACGTCTATAACGCTATATATCCTAGCCTAAGGCAACCTAACATCTAAGATGTAATATTTTACTACATTCCTGGCGCGCTGGCCCCTACTTCTCGGTGGGAACATTGTATACGTCTATAACGCTATATATCCTAGACTAAGACAAGCTAACGTGTCGAATGTAATATTTTACAACATTCCTGGCGCTTCGGCACCTACTTCCCGGTGGGAATATTATATACGTCTATAAATCTATATATCCTAGCTTAAGGCAACCTAACATGTCGAATGTAATATTTTACAACATTCTTGGCGCGTCGGCCCCTACTTACGGTGGGAACATTATATAAGTCAATAACGTAATATATCCTAAACTAAGGCAACCTATCATCTCTACCGTAATAATTTACAACATTCCTGGCATGCAAGTGCCTAGTTCTCTATGGTAACATTATATACGTCTATAACGTTATATATCCTAACCTAAGGCATCCTAACATCTCGGATGTAATATTTTACTACATTCCTCGCACGTAGGCCCCTACTTCTCGGTGGGAACATTATATACGTCTATAACGCTATATATCATAACCTAAAGCAACCTAACATCTCGGATGTAATATTTTACAACATTCCTGGCATGTCGGTCCCTACTTCTCGGTGGAAACAATGTATACGTCTATAACGATATATATCCTAGCCTAAGGCAACACAACATGTAGAATGTAATATTTTACAACATTCCTGTCGTGTCGTCGCCTACTTCTCGATGGGGACATTATATACATCTATAACGTTGTATATTCTAACCTAACGCAACCTAACATCTGGGATGTAATATTTTACAACATTCCTGGCATGTCGGTCACTACATCTCGGTAGGAACATTATATACGTCTGTAGCGATATATACCCTAACCTAAGGCAACCTAACATCTCGGATGTAATATTTTACAACATTCCTGGCATGTCGGTCCCTACTTCTCGGTGGGAACATTCTATACGTCTATAACGTTGTATATCCTAACCTAAGGGAACCTAACATCTCGTGTGTAATATTTTACAACATTGCTGACACGTCGGCCCCTATTTCTCGGTCGGAACATTCTATACGTCTATAACGTTGTATATCATAACCTAAGGGAACCTAACTTGTAGAATGTAATATTTTACAACATTCCTGGCGTGTCGTCGCCTACTTCTGGATGTGGACATTATATACATCTATAACGTCATATATCCTAACCTAACGGAACCTAACATCTCGGGTGTAATATTTTACAACATTCCTGGCGTGTCGTCGCCTACTTCTCGATGGGGACTTTATGTACGTCTATAACGTTGTATATCCTAACCTAACGCAACCTAACATCTGGGATGTAATATTTTACAACATTCCTGGCATGTCGGTCCCTACGTCTCGGTGGGAACGTTATATACGTCTATATCGATATATATCCTAACCTAAGGGAACCTTACATCTGGGATGTAATATTTTGCAACATTCCTGGCATGTCGGGCCCTACTTCTCGGTGGGAACATTGTATACGTCTATAACGATATATATACTAGCCTAAGGCAACCTAACATGTCGAATGTAATATTTTACAACATTCCTGTCGTGTCGTCGCCTGCTTCTCGATGGAGACATTATATACGTCTATAACGTTGTATATTCTAACCTAACGCAACCTAACATCTGGGAAGTAATATTTTACAACATTCCTGACGTGTCGCCGCCTACTTCTGGATGGGGACATTATATACATCTATAACGTCATATATCCTAACCTAAGGGAACCTAACATCTCGGGTGTAATATTTTACAACATTCCTGACGCGTCGGCCGCTATTCTTCGGTGGGAATATTGTATACGTCTATAACGTTATATATCCTAGCCTAAGGCGACCTAACATCTCGGACGTAATATTTGATAACATTCCTGGCGTGTTAACCCGCACTTCTCGGTGGGAACATCATATACGTTTATAGCGATATATATCCTAGCCTAAGGCGACCTAACATGTCGAATGTAATATTTTACATCATTCCTGACGTGTCGGCCCGTAGTTCACGGTGGTAACATTATATACGCTTACAACGTTATATATGCTAGCCTAACGCAACCTAACGTGTCGAATGTAATATTTTACAACATTCCTGGCGTGTCGTCGCCTACTTCTCGATGGGGACATTATATACATCTATAACGTCATATATCCTAACCTAAAGGAACCTAACATATCGGATGTAATATTTTACAACATTCCTGGCGTGCCGTCGCCTACTTCTCGATGGGGACATTATATACGTCTATAACGTTGTATATCCTAACCCAAAGCAACCTAACATCTGGGATGTAATATTTTACAACATTCCTGGCATGTCGGTCCCTACTTCTCGGTGGGAACATTATATACGTCTATAACGTTGTATATGCTAACCTCAGGGAACCTAACATCTCGGGTGTAATATTTAAAACATTCCTGACGCGTCGGCCCCTATTTCTTGGTGGGAATATTATATACGTCTATAACGTTATATATCCTAGCCTAAGGCAACCTAACATGTCGAATGTAATATTTTACAACATTCTGGCGTGTCGTCGCCTGCTACTCGAAGGGGACATTATATACGTCTATAACGTTGTATATCCTAACCTAACGCAACCTATCATCTGGGATGTAATATTTTACAACATTCCTGACGCGTCGGTCCCTACTTCTCGGTGGGAACATTGTATACGTCTATAACGGAATATGTCCTAGCCTAAGGCAACCTAACATCTCGGATGTAATATTTTACAACATTCCTGGCGTGTCGTCGCCTGCTTCTCGATGGGGACATTATATACGTCTATAACGTTGTATATCCTAACCCAAAGCAACCTAACATCTGGGATGTAATATTTTACAACATTCCTGGCATGTCGGTCCCCACGTCTCGGTGGGAACATTATATAAGTCTATAACGATATATATCCTAACCTAAAGCTACCTAACAACTCGGATGTAATATTTTAGAACATTCCTGGCATGTCGGTCCCTACATCTCGGTGGGGACATTCTATACGTCTATAACGATATATATCCTAACCTAAGGGAACCTAACATCTCGGATGTAATATTTGACAACATTCCTGGCGTGTGGGCCCGTACTTCTCGCTGGGAATATCATATACGTCTATAACGTTATATATCCTAGCGTAAGGCAATCCTAACAGGTCGAATGTAATATTTTACAACATTCCTCGCACGTCGGCCCCTACTTCTCGGTGGGAACATTATATACGTCTATAACGCTATATATCCTAACCTAAGGCAACCTAACATCTTTACCGTACAATTTTACAACATTCCTGGCATGCAAGTACCTATATCTCTGTGGTAACATTATATACGTCTATAACGTTATATATCCTAGCCTATGGGAACCTAACATCTCGGGTGTAATATTTTACTATATTCCTGGCACGTCGGCCCCTACTCCTCGGTGGGAACATTATATAAGTCTATAACGCTATATATCCTAGCCTAAGGCAACCTAACATCTAAGATGTAATATTTTACTACATTCCTGGCGCGCTGGCCCCTACTTCTCGGTGGGAACATTATATACGTCTATAACGCTATATATCCTAGACTAAGACAAGCTAACGTGTCGAATGTAATAGTTTACAACATTCCTGGCGCTTCGGCACCTACTTCCCGGTGGGAATATTATATACGTCTATAAATCTATATATCCTAGCTTAAGGCAACCTAACATGTCGAATGTAATATTTTACAACATTCCTGGCGCGTCGGCCCCTACTTACGGTGGGAACATTATATAAGTCAATAACGTAATATATCCTAAACTAAGGCAACCTATCATCTCTACCGTAATAATTTACAACATTCCTGGCATGCAAGTGCCTAGTTCTCTATGGTAACATTATATACGTCTATAACGTTATATATCCTAACCTAAGGCATCCTAACATCTGGGATGTAATATTTTACAACATTCCTGGCATGTCGGTCACTACATCTCGGTAGGAACATTATATACGTCTGTAGCGATATATACCCTAACCTAAGGCAACCTAACATCTCGGATGTAATATTTTACAACATTCCTGGCATGTCGGTCCCTACTTCTCGGTGGGAACATTCTATACGTCTATAACGTTGTATATCCTAACCTAAGGGAACCTAACATCTCGTGTGTAATATTTTACAACATTGCTGACGCGTCGGCCCCTATTTCTCGGTCGGAACATTCTATACGTCTATAACGTTGTATATCATAACCTAAGGGAACCTAACTTGTAGAATGTAATATTTTACAACATTCCTGGCGTGTCGTCGCCTACTTCTGGATGTGGACATTATATACATCTATAACGTCATATATCCTAACCTAACGGAACCTAACATCTCGGGTGTAATATTTTACAACATTCCTGGCGTGTCGTCGCCTACTTCTCGATGGGGACTTTATGTACGGCTATAACGTTGTATATCCTAACCTAACGCAACCTAACATTTGGGATGTAATATTTTACAACATTCCTGGCATGTCGGTCCCTACGTCTCGGTGGGAACATTATATACGTCTATATCGATATATATCCTAACCTAAGGGAACCTTACATCTGGGATGTAATATTTTACAACATTCCTGGCATGTCGGGCCCTACTTCTCGGTGGGAACATTGTATACGTCTATAACGATATATATACTAGCCTAAGGCAACCTAACATGTCGAATGTAATATTTTACAACATTCCTGTCGTGTCGTCGCCTGCTTCTCGATGGAGACATTATATACGTCTATAACGTTGTATATTCTAACCTAACGCAACCTAACATCTGGGAAGTAATATTTTACAACATTCCTGACGTGTCGCCGCCTACTTCTGGATGGGGACATTATATACATCTATAACGTCATATATCCTAACCTAAGGGAACCTAACATCTCGGGTGTAATATTTTACAACATTCCTGACGCGTCGGCCGCTATTCTTCGGTGGGAATATTGTATACGTCTATAACGTTATATATCCTAGCCTAAGGCGACCTAACATCTCGGACGTAATATTTGATAACATTCCTGGCGTGTTAACCCGCACTTCTCGGTGGGAACATCATATACGTTTATAGCGATATATATCCTAGCCTAAGGCGACCTAACATGTCGAATGTAATATTTTACATCATTCCTGACGTGTCGGCCCGTAGTTCACGGTGGTAACATTATATACGCTTACAACGTTATATATGCTAGCCTAACGCAACCTAACGTGTCGAATGTAATATTTTACAACATTCCTGGCGTGTCGTCGCCTACTTCTCGATGGGGACATTATATACATCTATAACGTCATATATCCTAACCTAAAGGAACCTAACATATCGGATGTAATATTTTACAACATTCCTGGCGTGTCGTCGCCTACTTCTCGATGGGGACATTATATACGTCTATAACGTTGTATATCCTAACCCAAAGCAACCTAACATCTGGGATGTAATATTTTACAACATTCCTGGCATGTCGGTCCCTACTTCTCGGTGGGAAAATTATATACGTCTATAACGTTGTATATGCTAACCTCAGGGAACCTAACATCTCGGGTGTAATATTTAAAACATTCCTGACGCGTCGGCCCCTATTTCTTGGTGGGAATATTATATACGTCTATAACGTTATATATCCTAGCCTAAGGCAACCTAACATGTCGAATGTAATATTTTACAACATTCTGGCGTGTCGTCGCCTGCTACTCGAAGGGGACATTATATACGTCTATAACGTTGTATATCCTAACCTAACGCAACCTATCATCTGGGATGTAATATTTTACAACATTCCTGACGCGTCGGTCCCTACTTCTCGGTGGGAACATTGTATACGTCTATAACGGAATATGTCCTAGCCTAAGGCAACCTAACATCTCGGATGTAATATTTTACAACATTCCTGGCGTGTCGTCGCCTGCTTCTCGATGGGGACATTATATACGTCTATAACGTTGTATATCCTAACCCAAAGCAACCTAACATCTGGGATGTAATATTTTACAACATTCCTGGCATGTCGGTCCCCACGTCTCGGTGGGAACATTATATAAGTCTATAACGATATATATCCTAACCTAAAGCTACCTAACAACTCGGATGTAATATTTTAGAACATGCCTGGCATGTCGGTCCCTACATCTCGGTGGGGACATTCTATACGTCTATAACGATATATATCCTAACCTAAGGGAACCTAACATCTCGGATGTAATATTTGACAACATTCCTGGCGTGTGGGCCCGTACTTCTCGCTGGGAATATCATATACGTCTATAACGTTATATATCCTAGCGTAAGGCAATCCTAACAGGTCGAATGTAATATTTTACAACATTCCTAGCGGGTCGGCCCCTACTTCTCGGTTGGAACATTATATAAGTCAATAACGTTATATATCCTAGCCTAAGGCAACCTAACATGTCGAATGTAATATTTTACAACATTCCTGGCTCGTCCGCTCTTACTTCTCGGTGGGAACATTATATACGTCTATAACGTTATATATCCTAACCTAAGGCAACCTAACATCTCGGATGTAATATTTTACTACATTCCTCGCACGTCGGCCCCTACTTCTCGGTGGGAACATTATATACGTCTATAACGCTATGTATCCTAACCTAAGGCAACCTAACATCTTTACCGTACAATTTTACAACATTCCTGGCATGCAAGTACCTATATCTCTGTGGTAACATTATATACGTCTATAACGTTATATATCCTAGCCTATGGCAACCTAACATCTCGGGTGTAATATTTTACTATATTCCTGGCACGTCGGCCCCTACTCCTCGGTGGGAACATTATATAAGTCTATAACGCTATATATCCTAGCCTAAGGCAACCTAACATCTAAGATGTAATATTTTACTACATTCCTGGCGCGCTGGCCCCTACTTCTCGGTGGGAACATTATATACGTCTATAACGCTATATATCCTTTTTTTTTTTTTTTTTTTTTTTTCGCAGGGAAATCCTCATGGATACCGTGGATTTTTTGGGAAATCCGCGGTTATGTCGGACTCTTACCGACTAAAACCCTGCGGTGGTCTTCCTACACTTGTAGCGGGTAGCCGGGAACTCTTTCGAACGCGTCCAGCATCCCGCCTCGTGTCTGAGTTCTTTGAACTCTCTGTTCATAGCTGGCGTGCGAGTTCATACTTTAGATTGGCAACGACTGCAACCACCACAGTCGTTTGCCTCTCCTCGGTCGAGCGCGTGCCGGATAGACTTGACCCAAATCCTGTCTAGCCGGCGCTCGGCTGCTCTTTCTGTTTTTTCTTATTTACTTTTTCTTTGCGCAATCTTTTCTATTACGCTTGTGTGCGAATGCATGCATTCCTCACGCGTACCTCTTTGTCGAATTTCTTGCGCCTGTCTTCAATCTTCGAAGTCGTCTTCCTCTTCTCCCGCTTGCGGCGTTTGAGATGGACGGCGACGGCGAAGCTCCGCTCCCCGGTGGGTACTTTGGAGCAACTCTCGCGCCCTGACGGACGAGAGTCCCCTACCTTGGAGTGGAACGTGGCAAACGTCTACAACGCCGACCACGTAAGGCTCGTCGAGCAGAAAGCGTGCGCTCTCTTTCGCGCTCGGCGGCTTCCTTCGCAGCCATCACTTTGTCGCAAAACAAGGTAACGGCTCGCCAGTATCTCTCCCCTTCCAGCATCTTCGGCAGGATGCTGGTCGGCGAGAGATCCCGTCCGATCTCTGCCACGAGAGCGTGGCGCAGCGTTTGCCACGCTGGACAGCGTTCCAACGTGTGCTGCGCAGAGTCGTCTCCGTCTCCGCAATGGTGACATTCAGCCGTGGCCTCTTTTCCGATCGTGCAGAGGTACTGACCGAAGCATCCATGTCCAGTCAGCACCTGCGTCACTCTGAAGGTGAGCTGCCCTCTCCTGTTTTCTACCCAGTTTTCCAAGATGGGTAGAATCGCTCCCACGATCCTGTGATTGGTCGCAGGTGCGAGTTTCTCCTTCCATTTAGAGAAAGTGAAGCGTCTCGCTTCTCTTCTAATCTCGTCCCTTGTCGGAGCAGGTGCACCTTCTTCTTCTACCTGGCGCGTTGTGCGAAGGGTTTCGTACACTATGAGGTCTTCCTGCGCCAGGTATTCCAGGGGTGCGAGACCCGCCAGCATTGTTGCCGCGTCGTAGGAAATCGTGCGATATCCTCTTATGACCCGAATGGCTATTCTTCGCCACGCGCTTCGCAGCAGCTGCAGCTTTCTGCCTCCTTTGTTAAGCGCGTCGCTCCATACCGGGGCTCCGTAAAGCGCAATGCTTTTTATCACCCCAGCATAGACTTTCCTTACTTTCTCGTCCGGTCCGTGCAGATTCGGCATGATGCGGCTTAGATAATTTGCCGCAGCATCCAGTCGAACGGCCTGACGAGCGAAGTGGAGACCAAAGTTCCATTTATCGTCGAGGAGCAGTCCGAGATACTTCATCTCGCTCCCCACTGTAACTTTGGATGGTCCAATGTTGACCACTTCGTTTCCTCCTCGCGGGTCTCTTCTTCGTCCCTTGAAGCACAGGATTTCAGATTTCTCCGGTGCCATCTGGAGCCCCATCTTCTTGATCGTATTAGCCACGACCGCAACTGCTACTTCGGCCCGGCAGATTGCGCGTTGCCGACACGTGTCGACTGCCAACACCATCGTGTCATCCGCGTAGCACGTGAGATGCACGCCGGACGGCATTGGCAGCTTCAGGACCGCGTCGTACCCGAGATTCCAGAGAAGCGGTCCGAGGACCGATCCCTGGGGAACGCCGCGATCAATCTTCTTTTTCTCGATTCCATGCCGGCTATCGTAGAGAACCGCGCGGTCGCTCAGGTAATTTTCCACGACCCTTCGCAGGTATAGCGGAAACCCGTGCTTTTCAAGCGCTCTACGAATCGTACTCCATTCGAGGGAGTTGAACGCATTCTTAATATCTAAAGATATCGCGATTACGACTCCCCCGGCGGCGATCGCGTTTTCGGCGAAACTTTTCACTTGTCGAATCGCGTCAATCGTCGATCGTCCTTCTCGGAAGCCGAATTGGTTCTCGGCTAAGTTCGGCCCGGTTCGCGACAGGTGCTCGATGAGGCGGTTGTGGATTATCCTTTCAAATAATTTTCCGACCTCGTCGAGCAAAACTATCGGCCTGTACGCTGCCGGTAAATCCTCCGATTTTCCCGGCTTTCGGAGCAATACTAATCTGCCGGTTTTCCATCTTGCTGGAAACGTACCCGTCTTCAAGCATGCTGTAAATAACTTCCGCAATCTTGAATTCAGGACACTGAGTGCCATCGACCAGGCACGGCCGGGAATTCCGTCCGGTCCGGGCGCGGTGTTCTTCTTTGTCATGCGCTTTATGGCGCGAGCCATTTCCTCCTCGGTGACGTCGTTGTCCAGCGACCAGATGATCGGGTCGATGTGTGCTGAAATTTGCGAGTTGCTCGCCGACGTAGCCTCTTCCGGTGGGAAGAGCGTGTCGACAACTCGCTTCAAGAACGGCGTCTCCATCGTCTCCGTTAACGGGGGCGCCCACGGTCGTAATTTATTCATTACTATCTTGTACGGCCGCCCCCACGGATCCTCGCGCAGTGTTTCCAGTAGCCCGTCCCATGCTCGTGCCTTTGATGTCTTTATGGCCGCCTGCAGCTCTATTTTCTTCTCCTTGTAAACTTCATAGAGCTGCGCTTTCCTCACCGAATCGGGATTCCTCCGTTTCCGGTATCTCGTATATTGTCTCCGTGCGTTTGTGCTCTCCGCACGGAGAAGAGCGATCTCGTTCCTCCACCAATATACGGGTTTACGAGTGGGGTTCGACCTTATTTTCGGCATGCTTGCGTTGCACACCGATGTCAACGTCCTCGTAAACCATTCTGCTTCTCGCTCGACTACGGCCGCTTCGGTCGGTTCGCTCGGCCAGGTAGCGGCGAGGGTTGCCGCCATAAACATATCTTCGTCGATTTTTCGCAACGACCATCTATTTTGCTTCTGGTCCGCTGCCCTTCTTCCTTGTACCGTGGATATGTCGATCCTTATATATAAGTGATCAGATAAAGTTTCGATCGGATCCACTTTCCAGCTCGTGACTCTTCGAGATGCTGCGTCGTTCGCGAACGAGAGGTCGACCTTGCTCTCGCCCTGTGGACGCACGCACGTACTGGCAGATCCTTGATTCAACAGTCTGAGATTCGCGGATGCTGCCCAGTCCATCGTCGAGTGTCCACGCTGAGTCGTTCTGGAAGAGCGCCACATAGTCGCGTGCGCGTTGAAATCTCCCAGTACGAATGTCGGTTGCGAGGCGTGATTTCGCACTACACCCTCCACTTCGTCCAGGAGCTGATCGAAATCTTGCAACGACCAACTCGGCGGCGCGTATATTCCAATGACGACGCAATCCGACCACGATACTGCGACGTAACCACGCCCTTGCGCGATGGCTGTGATCGGTCGGATGCGTGTCGGCGTCGCCTGAATTATTGCAACCGTCTTCTCCCTGTTTGCTATCCATGACGGCTTGTCGTGGATTAAATACGGCTCCGCGGCAACCACTAATTCAACCACGCCGCTTTGCAGGCTTTCGAGCATAAGATCTTGTGCTCTCGCGGCGTGATTTAAATTAGTTTGCAGGATCTGGCATTTCATATTGAAAGTTACGCCAGATCCATCGCCTCCTCGCGGCTGGTGCTCGCCTTCAGAGTTTCGCGCTCCTTCTCCTCTTCGTGGTTGTGTTTGGCTGCTGCTGCAGCTTTTTCCTTCTTTTCCTCAGGTTTCTTATCCTTACCTGAGGATTTAGCGCTCGATTGAGTAGCGTTCTTCTGTCCTTTTTTTGCCGGCGGCGGGACAGTGCAGGCTTTGCTACCTGCTCTGTGTCCATGCGGGCGGTTTGCCGACTTGCATACCGGGCACGTCGGTGCCTTCTCATTGCATTCCGCAGCGCGGTGTCCCTTCTCACCGCACCGGTAACACGCCTCCGTTCGGTCCACGGTCGCGGAGCATTTCGCGATTACGTGCCCGATTTCCCAACATTTGAAGCAGGTAAGTTGTCGTGCTTCGATGGGTTCAACGCGGACGGACGTCCATCCGACCTTTACTTTACCGTTTTCGGTAACCTTCTTTGCGGCGGCGACCGGGCATTGCATAAGCATCGTGCCCATGCCGTTATACGCCGTCCTCCTGGGACCGGTTTTTATCTCGTCGGCGGTGCAGCCGCCTTGTGCGGCGACTGCTTCAACGACCTCACCGACCGTGATCGAGTCTTCCATCCTGAAGACCCTCAGGGCCGCTCTCTTGCAGGGGCGCGTGATTTTTACACCCCTCGTGATCGCGAATAGCCCGGTTAACTTGTTGGCGAGCGCGTTCGCCTTCTCTTCTTTACCTTCGCCGCTTATTTCGAGAATAAGCGCTCCGGTCAGCGCTTTCCTGGGTTTGACCTCACCGATTCCCAGGTCCGACAGTTTGATCTTCTGCCGCGCCGTTGTCATAAGCTCGGCGTATGTCGATTTACTGCCCTCCTCTATAGTGATTACGACAGCGGCCGTGCTCGGGGTTTTCATCACTATCGGCTTTTCTTTTGGCATCGACTTCGCAGCTGCTACCTTCTTGCCTGCCCTCACGGTCTTGTTTACGGTGGCCGTCGTCTCCTTTTTCGACTTTTTGCCGAGGACTTTCGTCCACGGCGTCTCCGTCTCCTTCTTGTTCTGCGGAGCAGGTGCGCTCGCTGCTGGACACTTCCCTTCGCTCTCCTTCCGAACCTGCTCCTTTTGAATCTGTTCCATCCTCTTCTGGATGGGTGATTTCTTTGTTTCCGCTTTCGCGGATTTTTTCACCGGTGGAAGGGGCATTGCCTCTCTCTTCCCAGCGGACTTCTCCTTCTTTATGATTGCGGCGCTTGTTCCCTCTTTCGCGGGTTCTTCGCGTCGCGCAACATTTCGTGCCTCCGACCGCGGACGATCCTCCTTCGGAGCGAAGCGCTTCTCCGCCTTCTCCCAAAATTGTGTAAGCCGTTCGTTGACAACGGCCCCAATCTGCTCCATTAGCAGTACGAGACCGGTGTCGGGGATGCTGGCTTCCTCCTGCTTCGTAGTCAGCGATTGCCGTCGTGTTCTTTTATCACTACGCTCGGCGATCTCCATGCTTTTGATCGCCGGCGATAATTGGCTGTTTGCCGTATTTTCGAGGGCGGTCAGCCTCTCCTTGAGAAGGGCATTCTCCTTCTCCAGTTTTTCAGCCTTAGCTTTAATAAGGCTGAATTCCTGATCTCCTGCTGTTCCGGCGATGGCGCGGCTGGCGCGTTGTTCAGCTTCCGTAGTCGCCGCTCGCAGGATTCGAACGCTGACGCGCATCGACCGTTTAATTGTGCCTTTCAGCTGCGACGACTTCGCAGCGGCATATTCAATTTTGGCCGCCGATTCCAGAGCCCAGGCTGCCAGATCCTCTATCGGCATTTTCCTGGCCTCTTCGTCAAAAACTTCCTGGTCCGGAATAGGATTTGACGTCCTTGATGGTGGCGGCGGCATGCAATCACCGTAGAGGAGCTCTCGCTCTAGAGCGTCCTCTGCATCCTTCTCGGCAGCTTTATCGGCTAGCAGTTTGGCTTCCGCCAATTTTATGTATTCCTCCGTTGTGGGGGGGCGTCCCCTCTTCTTCAGATGCTTCGTTGACTCGGACGGCGTCGTCGAGAGCAACGAAGCGAGTGACGTGTCCGAATCGTATTCGGACGTCTCCGCCTTTGACCTCTTCACGCTCCTGCGCGTGCGTGGAATTCTCCTCTCTGGTTCCCGCAGCATCCTGCCTTCCGTCCTCTCCGACTTGCTGCTGCCGCCGGTTCTGCAACTGATAAGGCCACTCGGGCCGGCCCCCTCTCCCCCACTCGCCACGGTCGCGTAATCGCGCGTCGCCATGCTTGGTTACCCAAGCAGGGCTTCGCACGATAATTAATTTGCCGACGAGTCGGTCGCGCAAACGCTATTCTCCTCCGTGGAGAAAATCACACCGCGCACCTCACTTGCTCCGCCGTGTGGGAACGTTCGCACTTCCCACGTTCAGCGCAGACCGGTTGTCTGTCTCTGTCCCGCACACAGTTCAACCGTCACTCTCTCTTTGTCTCTCTATTCGTCCTCTCACTCGCTCTTGCGTTCGCTTCGATTTCCGCGAACAGTTCACGGAGCGACGCCAGAGTTCAAGATTCGCGCTTTAAGAGTCTCTAGCACTTACCTTTTTTGTCTTCTTTGTCGCAATCTCCTGGAATAATCCGAGATTGATTACGGCTGGTAGCCTCTTTCTCGCCGAGTTCCCGCGTCGCACTTTTACACCGTTTTTTGCACTAATGTTATCGAAAATCAGTGTTTCTTCAATCGTGCTTAACGCCCGGAAGCGCTGAAAGTGCGGGAACACGTCGAAAAGGCCGGGAGAAGCCCTTGTTTCGCGACTGCCGTCTCGACGCGGCGTACGTGCCACGCCTGACTGTCAAGATGGCGGCGGCGACGCCTCGTTTTCTCCCGATGCTTTTCCACGTATTATCGCACCTTTTTCTCCAGTGCCCGCAACCACGGGAGCCACCTCACAGTCACTTTTGGCGCAAAGAGCACTTTAAGTTCGCAAACAAGCAGCAATCGCCGGAAAGAACGCCCTAATCTCGGTGGAACGCGTACGTGCCACGGCTGCGCGGCAATATGGCGGCGGTGACGCCCTGTTCCTTTCCGCCGATTTCCACATGTTTTCGCACACTTTTGGCACTTTCCACTGCACAAACTGCGCACTGGTTGTGCCGCACGTGACACTGACTCTCAGGGAAGTGATCCAGACCACTTTCCAACTCCTTTTCTGCCGAAAACGCCGAATCAATTATCGACGCCACGTCACCGAAAGCGAACAAAGGGCACGCAGAGCGTATATTCCTTTCTATCGCGTTGTTCTTGCTACTAGCTTCTAGTTCTTACACTAGAAGTTTTCACAATCCTCCTCGGAAGGATATAAACCGAAGTATATATCCTTTATCGCCTAAAAAGTCGCGTCGTACAACTCAGGTAGCGGAGCGCACCGAAACACGTCCGCTCTCTACGGCTGCTCGAACGAGACTCCCAACGCTATATATCCTAGACTAAGACAAGCTAACGTGTCGAATGTAATAGTTTACAACATTCCTGGCGCTTCGGCACCTACTTCCCGGTGGGAATATTATATACGTCTATAAATCTATATATCCTAGCTTAAGGCAACCTAACATGTCGAATGTAATATTTTACAACATTCCTGGCGCGTCGGCCCCTACTTACGGTGGGAACATTATATAAGTCAATAACGTAATATATCCTAAACTAAGGCAACCTATCATCTCTACCGTAATAATTTACAACATTCCTGGCATGCAAGTGCCTAGTTCTCTATGGTAACATTATATACGTCTATAACGTTATATATCCTAACCTAAGGCATCCTAACATCTCGGATGTAATATTTTACTACATTCCTCGCACGTAGGCCCCTACTTCTCGGTGGGAACATTATATACGTCTATAACGCTATATATCATAACCTAAAGCAACCTAACATCTCGGATGTAATATTTTACAACATTCCTGGCATGTCGGTCCCTACTTCTCGGTGGAAACAATGTATACGTCTATAACGATATATATCCTAGCCTAAGGCAACACAACATGTAGAATGTAATATTTTACAACATTCCTGTCGTGTCGTGGCCTACTTCTCGATGGGGACATTATATACATCTATAACGTTGTATATTCTAACCTAACGCAACCTAACATCTGGGATGTAATATTTTACAACATTCCTGGCATGTCGGTCACTACATCTCGGTAGGAACATTATATACGTCTGTAGCGATATATACCCTAACCTAAGGCAACCTAACATCTCGGATGTAATATTTTACAACATTCCTGGCATGTCGGTCCCTACTTCTCGGTGGGAACATTCTATACGTCTATAACGTTGTATATCCTAACCTAAGGGAACCTAACATCTCGTGTGTAATATTTTACAACATTGCTGACGCGTCGGCCCCTATTTCTCGGTCGGAACATTCTATACGTCTATAACGTTGTATATCATAACCTAAGGGAACCTAACTTGTAGAATGTAATATTTTACAACATTCCTGGCGTGTCGTCGCCTACTTCTGGATGTGGACATTATATACATCTATAACGTCATATATCCTAACCTAACGGAACCTAACATCTCGGGTGTAATATTTTACAACATTCCTGGCGTGTCGTCGCCTACTTCTCGATGGGGACTTTATGTACGGCTATAACGTTGTATATCCTAACCTAACGCAACCTAACATTTGGGATGTAATATTTTACAACATTCCTGGCATGTCGGTCCCTACGTCTCGGTGGGAACGTTATATACGTCTATATCGATATATATCCTAACCTAAGGGAACCTTACATCTGGGATGTAATATTTTACAACTTTCCTGGCATGTCGGGCCCTACTTCTCGGTGGGAACATTGTATACGTCTATAACGATATATATACTAGCATAAGGCAACCTAACATGTCGAATGTAATATTTTACAACATTCCTGTCGTGTCGTCGCCTGCTTCTCGATGGAGACATTATATACGTCTATAACGTTGTATATTCTAACCTAACGCAACCTAACATCTGGGAAGTAATATTTTACAACATTCCTGACGTGTCGCCGCCTACTTCTGGATGGGGACATTATATACATCTATAACGTCATATATCCTAACCTAAGGGAACCTAACATCTCGGGTGTAATATTTTACAACATTCCTGACGCGTCGGCCGCTATTACTCGGTGGGAATATTGTATACGTCTATAACGTTATATGTCCTAGCCTAAGGCGACCTAACATCTCGGATGTAATATTTGATAACATTCCTGGCGTGTTAACCCGCACTTCTCGGTGGGAACATCATATACGTTTATAGCGATATATATCCTAGCCTAAGGCGACCTAACATGTCGAATGTAATATTTTACATCATTCCTGACGTGTCGGCCCGTAGTTCACGGTGGTAACATTATATACGCTTACAACGTTATATATGCTAGCCTAAGGCAACCTAACGTGTCGAATGTAATATTTTACAACATTCCTGGCGTGTCGTCGCCTACTTCTCGATGGGGACATTATATACATCTATAACGTCATATATCCTAACCTAAAGGAACCTAACAT
The DNA here is from genome assembly GCA_963969225.1 of Xylocopa violacea. NCBI lineage: Eukaryota > Metazoa > Arthropoda > Insecta > Hymenoptera > Apidae > Xylocopa > Xylocopa violacea. The sequence goes on from CAXAJV010000678.1 coordinate 4,792,917, forward strand.
ATCGGATGTAATATTTTACAACATTCCTGGCGTGTCGTCGCCTACTTCTCGATGGGGACATTATATACATCTATAACGTTGTATATCCTAACCTGAGGCAACCTAACATCTGGGATGTAATATTTTACAAGATCCCTGGCATGTCGGTCCCCACGTCTCGGTGGGAACATTATATAAGTCTATAACGATATATATCCTAACCTAAGGCAACCTTTCATCTCGGATGTAATATTTTACAACATTCCTGGCATGTCGGTCCCTACTTCTCGGTGGAAACAATGTATACGTCTATAACGATATATATCCTAGCCTAAGGCAACCCAAAATGTAGAATGTCATATTTTACAACATTCCTGGCGTGTCGTCGCCTACTTCTCGATGGGGACATTATATACATCTATAACGTTGTATATCCTAACCTAAAGCAACCTAACATCTCGGATGTAATATTTTACAACATTCCTGGCATGTCGGTCCCTACTTCTCGGTGGGAACATTGTATACGTCTATAACGATATATATTCTAGCCTAAGGCAACCTAACATGTCGAATGTAATATTTTACAACATTCCTGTCGTGTCGTCGCCTGCTTCTCGATGGGGACATTATATACGTCTATAACGTTGTATATTCTAACCTAACGCAACCTAACATCTGGGATGTAATATTTTACAACATTCCTGGCGTGTCGTCGCCTACTTCTGGATGGGGACATTATATACATCTATAACGTCATATATCCTAACCTAAGGGAACCTAACATCTCGGGTGTAATATTTTACAACATTCCTGGCGTGTCGTCGCCTGCTTCTCGATGGGGACATTATATACGGCTATAACGTTGTATATCCTAACCCAAAGCAACCTAACTTCTGGGATGTAATATTTTACAACATTCCTGGCATGTCGGTTCCCACGTCTCGGTGGGAACATTATATAAGTCTATAACGATATATATCCTAACCTAAAGCAACCTAACAACTCGGATGTAATATTTTAGAACATTCCTGGCATGTCGGTCCCTACATCTCGGTGTGGACATTCTATACGTCTATAACGTTGTATATCCTAACCTAAGGGAACCTAATATTTCGGGTGTAATATTTTGCAACATTCCTGACGCGTCGGCCCCTATTTCTCGTTGGGAATATTATATACGTCTATAACGTTATATATCCTAGCCTAAGGCAACCTAACATATCTGATGTAATATTTTACAACATTCCTGACGCGTCGGCCCCTATTTCTCGGTGGGAATATTATATACGTCTATAACGTTATATATCCTAGCCTAAGGCAACCTAACATGTAGAATGTAATATTTTATAACATTCTGGCGTGTCGTCGCATGCTTCTCAAAGGGGACATTATATACGTCTATAACGTTGTATATCCTAACCTAAGGCGACCTAACATATCGGATGTAATATTTTACAACATTCCTGGCGTGTCGTCGCCTGCTTCTCGATGGGGACATTATATACGTCTATAACGTTGTATATCCTAACCCAAAGCAACCTAACTTCTGGGATGTAATATTTTACAACATTCCTGGCATGTCGGTCCCCACGTCTCGGTAGGAACATTATATAAGTCTATAACGATATATATCCTAACCTAAAGCAACCTAACAACTCGTGTGTAATATTTTACAACATTCCTGGCATGTCGGTCCATACATCTCGGTGGGAACATTCTATACGTCTATAACGTTGTATATCCTAACCCAAAGCAACCTAACTTCTGGGATGTAATATTTTGCAACATTCCTGGCATGTCGGTCCCCACGTCTGGGTGGGAACATTATATAAGTCTATAACGATATATATCCTAACCTAAAGCAACCTAACAACTCGTGTGTAATATTTTATAACATACCTGGCGTGTCGTCGCCTGCTTCTCGATGGGGACATTATATACGTCTATAACGTTGTATATCCTAACCCAAAGCAACCTAACTTCTGGGATGTAATATTTTACAACATTCCTGGCATGTCGGTCCCCACGTCTCGGTGGGAACATTATATAAGTCTATAACGATATATATCCTGTCCTAAAGCAACCTAACAACTTGGATGTAATATTTTAGAACATTCCTGGCATGTCGGTCCCTACATCTCGGTGGGGACATTCTATACGTCTATAACGTTGTATATCCTAACCTAAGGGATCCTAACATTTCGGATGTAATATTTTACAACATTCCTGGCATGTCGGTCCCTACTTCTCGGTGGGAACATTATATAAGTTTATAACGATATATATCCTGTCCTAAAGCAACCTAACAACTCGGATGTAATATTTTAGAACATTCCTGGCATGTCGGTCCCTACATCTCGGTGGGGACATTCTATACGTCTATAACGTTGTATATCCTAACCTAAGGGATCCTAACATTTCGGATGTAATATTTTACAACATTCCTTGCATGTCAGTCCCTACTTCTCGGTGGGAACATTCTATACGTCTATAACGTTGTATATCCTAACCTAAGGGAACCTAACATCTCGGGTGTAATATTTTACATCATTCCTGACGTGTCGGCCCGTAGTTCTCGGTGGTAACATTATATAAGTCTATAAGGTTAGATATCCTAGCCTAAGGCAACCTAACATGTCGCATGTAATATTGTACAACATTCCTGGCGTGTCGTCACCTACTTCTGGATGGGGACATTATATACATCTATAACGTTGTACATCCTAACCTAAGGCAACCTAACATATCGGATGTAATATTTTACAACATTCCTGACGCTTCGGCGCCTATTTCTCGGTGGGAATATTATATACGTCTAAAACGTTATATATCCTAGCCTAAGGCAACCTAACATGTCGAATGTAATATTTTACAACATTCTGGCGTGTCGTCGCCTGCATCACAAAGGGGACATTATATACGTCTATAACGTTGTATATCCTAACCTAACGCAACCTAACATCTGGGATGTAATATTTTACAACATTCCTGACGCGTCGGCCCCTATTTCTCGGTGGGAATATTATATACGTCTACAACGTTATATATCCTAGCCTAAGGCGACCTAACATGTCGAATGTAATATTTTACATCATTCCTGTCGTGTCGGCCGATGGTCTCGGTTGTAACATTATATACGTCTATAAGGTTATATATCCTAGCCTAAGGCAACCTAACATGTCGCATGTAATATTGTACAACATTCCTGGTGTGTCGTCACCTACTTCTGGATGGGGACATTATATACATCTATAACGTTGTACATCCCAACCTAAGGCAACCTAACATATCGGATGTAATATTGTACAACATTCCTGGTGTGTCGTCACCTACTTCTGGATGGGGACATTATATACCTCTATAACGTTATATATCCTAACCTAAAGCAACCTAACAACTCGTGTGTAATATTTTATAACATTCCTGGCGTGTCGTCGCCTGCTTCTCGATGGGGACATTATATACGTCTATAACGTTGTATATCCTAACCCAAAGCAACCTAACTTCTGGGATGTAATGTTTTACAACATTCCTGGCATGTCGGTCCCCACGTCTCGGTGGGAACATTATATAAGTCTATAACGATATATATCCTGTCCTAAAGCAACCTAACAACTCGGATGTAATATTTTAGAACATTCCTGGCATGTCGGTCCCTACATCTCGGTGGGGACATTCTATACGTCTATAACGTTGTATATCCTAACCTAAGGGATCCTAACATTTCGGATGTAATATTTTACAACATTCCTGGCATGTCGGTCCCTACTCCTCGGTGGGAACATTCTATACGTCTATAAAGTTGTATATCCTAACCTAAGGGAACCTAACATCTCGGGTGTAATATTTTACATCATTCCTGACGTGTCGGCCCGTAGTTCTCGGTGGTAATATTATATACGTCTATAAGGTTAGATATCCTAGCCCAAGGCAACCTAACATGTCGCATGTAATATTGTACAACATTCCTGGCGTGTCGTCACCTACTTCTGGATGGGGACATTATATACATCTATAACGTTGTACATTCTAACCTAAGGCAACCTAACATATCGGATGTAATATTTTACAACATTCCTGACGCGTCGGCCCCTATTTCTCGGTGGGAATATTATATACGTCTATAACGTTATATATCCTAGCCTAAGGCAACATAACATCTCGGATGTAATATTTTACAATATTCTGGCGTGTCGTCGCCTGCTTCTCAAAGGGGACATTATATACGTCTATAACGTTGTATATCCTAACCCAACGCAACCTAACATCTGGGATGTAATATTTTACAACATTCCTGACGCGTCGGCCCCTATTTCTCGGTGGGAATATTATATACGTCTATAACGATATATATCCTAACCTAAAGCAACCTAACATCTCGGAGGTAATATTTTCGAACATTCCTGGCATGTCGGTCCCTACATCTCGGTGGGGACATTCTATACGTCTATAACGTTGTATATCCTAACCTAAGGGAACCTAACATTTCGGGTGTAATATTTTGCGTCATTCCTGACGCGTCGGCCCCTATTTCTCGGTGGGAATATTATATACGTCTATAACGTTATATATCCTAGCCTAAGGCAACCTAACATATCGGATGTAATATTTTACAACATTCCTGACGCGTCGGCCCCTATTTCTCGGTGGGAATATTATATACGTCTATAACGTTATATATCCTAGCCTAAGGCAACCCAACATGTCGAATGTAATATTTTACAACATTCTGGCGTGTCGTCGCCTGCTTCTCGAAGGGGACATTATATACGTCTATAACGTTCTATATCCTAAACTAACGCAACCTAACATCTGGGATGTAACATTTTACAACATTCCTGACGCGTCGGCCCCTATTTCTCGGTGTGAACATTATATACGTCTATAACGTTACATATCCTAGCCTAAGGCAACCTAACATGTCGAAAGTAATATTTTACAACATTCCTGGCGTGTCGTCGCATACTTCGCGATGGGGACATTATAAACATCTATAACGTTGTATATCCTAACCTAAGGCAACCTAACATCTCGGATGTAATATTTTACAACATTCCTGGCGTGTCGTCGCCTGCTTCTCGATGGGGACATTATATACGTCTATAACGTTGTATATCCTAACCCAATGCAACCTAACTTCTGGGATGTAATATTTTGCAACATTCCTGTCATGTCGGTCCCCACGTCTCGGTGGGAACATTATATAAGTCTATAACGATATATATCCTAACCTAAAGCAAGCTAACATCTCGGATGTAATATTTTACAACATTCCTGGCATGTCGGTCCCTACTTCTCGGTGGGAACATTATATACGTCTATAACGTTGTATATGCTAACCTCAGGGAACCTAACATCTCGGGTGTAATATTTAAAACATTCCTGACGCGTCGGCCCCTATTTCTTGGTGGGAATATTATATACGTCTATAACGTTATATATCCTAGCCTAAGGCAACCTAACATGTCGAATGTAATATTTTACAACATTCTGGCGTGTCGTCGCCTGCTACTCGAAGGGGACATTATATACGTCTATAACGTTATATATCCTAACCTAACGCAACCTATCATCTGGGATGTAATATTTTACAACATTCCTGACGCGTCGGTCCCTACTTCTCGGTGGGAACATTGTATACGTCTATAACGGAATATGTCCTAGCCTAAGGCAACCTAACATCTCGGATGTAATATTTTACAACATTCCTGGCGTGTCGTCGCCTGCTTCTCGATGGGGACATTATATACGTCTATAACGTTGTATATCCTAACCCAAAGCAACCTAACATCTGGGATGTAATATTTTACAACATTCCTGGCATGTCGGTCCCCACGTCTCGGTGGGAACATTATATAAGTCTATAACGATATATATCCTAACCTAAAGCTACCTAACAACTCGGATGTAATATTTTAGAACATTCCTGGCATGTCGGTCCCTACATCTCGGTGGGGACATTCTATACGTCTATAACGATATATATCCTAACCTAAGGGAACCTAACATCTCGGATGTAATATTTGACAACATTCCTGGCGTGTGGGCCCGTACTTCTCGCTGGGAATATCATATACGTCTATAACGTTATATATCCTAGCGTAAGGCAATGCTAACAGGTCGAATGTAATATTTTACAACATTCCTAGCGCGTCGGCCCCTACTTCTCGGTTGGAACATTATATAAGTCAATAACGTTATATATCCTAGCCTAAGGCAACCTAACATGTCGAATGTAATATTTTACAACATTCCTGGCTCGTCCGCTCTTACTTCTCGGTGGGAACATTATATACGTCTATAACGTTATATATCCTAACCTAAGGCAACCTAACATCTCGGATGTAATATTTTACTACATTCCTCGCACGGCGGCCCCTACTTCTCGGTGGGAACATTATATACGTCTATAACGCTATATATCCTAACCTAAGGCAACCTAACATCTCTACCGTACAATTTTACAACATTCCTGGCATGCAAGTACCTATATCTCTGTGGTAACATTATATACGTCTATAACGTTATATATCCTAGCCTATGGCAACCTAACATCTCGGGTGTAATATTTTACTATATTCCTGGCACGTCGGCCCCTACTCCTCGGTGGGAACATTATATACGTCTATAACGCTATATATCCTAGCCTAAGGCAACCTAACATCTAAGATGTAATATTTTACTACATTCCTGGCGCGCTGGCCCCTACTTCTCGGTGGGAACATTATATACGTCTATAACGCTATATATCCTAGACTAAGACAAGCTAACGTGTCGAATGTAATATTTTACAACATTCCTGGCGCTTCGGCACCTACTTCCCGGTGGGAATATTATATACGTCTATAAATCTATATATCCTAGCTTAAGGCAACCTAACATGTCGAATGTAATATTTTACAACATTCTTGGCGCGTCGGCCCCTACTTACGGTGGGAACATTATATAAGTCAATAACGTAATATATCCTAAACTAAGGCAACCTATCATCTCTACCGTAATAATTTACAACATTCCTGGCATGCAAGTGCCTAGTTCTCTATGGTAACATTATATACGTCTATAACGTTATATATCCTAACCTAAGGCATCCTAACATCTCGGATGTAATATTTTACTACATTCCTCGCACGTAGGCCCCTACTTCTCGGTGGGAACATTATATACGTCTATAACGCTATATATCATAACCTAAAGCAACCTAACATCTCGGATGTAATATTTTACAACATTCCTGGCATGTCGGCCCCTATTTCCCGGTCGGAACATTCTATACGTCTATAACGTTGTATATCATAACCTAAGGGAACCTAACTTGTAGAATGTAATATTTTACAACATTCCTGGCGTGTCGTCGCCTACTTCTGGATGTGGACATTATATACATCTATAACGTCATATATCCTAACCTAACGGAACCTAACATCTCGGGTGTAATATTTTACAACATTCCTGGCGTGTCGTCGCCTACTTCTCGATGGGGACTTTATGTACGGCTATAACGTTGTATATCCTAACCTAACGCAACCTAACATTTGGGATGTAATATTTTACAACATTCCTGGCATGTCGGTCCCTACGTCTCGGTGGGAACGTTATATACGTCTATATCGATATATATCCTAACCTAAGGGAACCTTACATCTGGGATGTAATATTTTACAACTTTCCTGGCATGTCGGGCCCTACTTCTCGGTGGGAACATTGTATACGTCTATAACGATATATATACTAGCATAAGGCAACCTAACATGTCGAATGTAATATTTTACAACATTCCTGTCGTGTCGTCGCCTGCTTCTCGATGGAGACATTATATACGTCTATAACGTTGTATATTCTAACCTAACGCAACCTAACATCTGGGAAGTAATATTTTACAACATTCCTGACGTGTCGCCGCCTACTTCTGGATGGGGACATTATATACATCTATAACGTCATATATCCTAACCTAAGGGAACCTAACATCTCGGGTGTAATATTTTACAACATTCCTGACGCGTCGGCCGCTATTCCTCGGTGGGAATATTGTATACGTCTATAACGTTATATGTCCTAGCCTAAGGCGACCTAACATCTCGGATGTAATATTTGATAACATTCCTGGCGTGTTAACCCGCACTTCTCGGTGGGAACATCATATACGTTTATAGCGATATATATCCTAGCCTAAGGCGACCTAACATGTCGAATGTAATATTTTACATCATTCCTGACGTGTCGGCCCGTAGTTCACGGTGGTAACATTATATACGCTTACAACGTTATATATGCTAGCCTAAGGCAACCTAACGTGTCGAATGTAATATTTTACAACATTCCTGGCGTGTCGTCGCCTACTTCTCGATGGGGACATTATATACATCTATAACGTCATATATCCTAACCTAAAGGAACCTAACATATCGGATGTAATATTTTACAACATTCCTGGCGTGTCGTCGCCTACTTCTCGATGGGGACATTATATACATCTATAACGTTGTATATCCTAACCTGAGGCAACCTAACATCTGGGATGTAATATTTTACAAGATCCCTGGCATGTCGGTCCCCACGTCTCGGTGGGAACATCATATAAGTCTATAACGATATATATCCTAACCTAAGGCAACCTTTCATCTCGGATGTAATATTTTACAACATTCCTGGCATGTCGGTCCCTACTTCTCGGTGGAAACAATGTATACGTCTATAACGATATATATCCTAGCCTAAGGCAACCCAAAATGTAGAATGTCATATTTTACAACATTCCTGGCGTGTCGTCGCCTACTTCTCGATGGGGACATTATATACATCTATAACGTTGTATATCCTAACCTAAAGCAACCTAACATCTCGGATGTAATATTTTACAACATTCCTGGCATGTCGGTCCCTACTTCTCGGTGGGAACATTGTATACGTCTATAACGATATATATTCTAGCCTAAGGCAACCTAACATGTCGAATGTAATATTTTACAACATTCCTGTCGTGTCGTCGCCTGCTTCTCGATGGGGACATTATATACGTCTATAACGTTGTATATTCTAACCTAACGCAACCTAACATCTGGGATGTAATATTTTACAACATTCCTGGCGTGTCGTCGCCTACTTCTGGATGGGGACATTATATACATCTATAACGTCATATATCCTAACCTAAGGGAACCTAACATCTCGGGTGTAATATTTTACAACATTCCTGGCGTGTCGTCGCCTGCTTCTCGATGGGGACATTATATACGTCTATAACGTTGTATATCCTAACCCAAAGCAACCTAACTTCTGGGATGTAATATTTTACAACATTCCTGGCATGTCGGTTCCCACGTCTCGGTGGGAACATTATATAAGTCTATAACGATATATATCCTAACCTAAAGCAACCTAACAACTCGGATGTAATATTTTAGAACATTCCTGGCATGTCGGTCCCTACATCTCGGTGTGGACATTCTATACGTCTATAACGTTGTATATCCTAACCTAAGGGAACCTAACATTTCGGGTGTAATATTTTGCAACATTCCTGACGCGTCGGCCCCTATTTCTCGGTGGGAATATTATATACGTCTATAACGTTATATATCCTAGCCTAAGGCAACCTAACATATCTGATGTAATATTTTACAACATTCCTGACGCGTCGGCCCCTATTTCTCGGTGGGAATATTATATACGTCTATAACGTTATATATCCTAGCCTAAGGCAACCTAACATGTAGAATGTAATATTTTATAACATTCTGGCGTGTCGTCGCATGCTTCTCAAAGGGGACATTATATACGTCTATAACGTTGTATATCCTAACCTAAGGCGACCTAACATATCGGATGTAATATTTTACAACATTCCTGGCGTGTCGTCGCCTGCTTCTCGATGGGGACATTATATACGTCTATAACGTTGTATATCCTAACCCAAAGCAAGCTAACTTCTGGGATGTAATATTTTACAACATTCCTGGCATGTCGGTCCCCACGTCTCGGTAGGAACATTATATAAGTCTATAACGATATATATCCTAACCTAAAGCAACCTAACAACTCGTGTGTAATATTTTACAACATTCCTGGCATGTCGGTCCATACATCTCGGTGGGAACATTCTATACGTCTATAACGTTGTATATCCTAACCCAAAGCAACCTAACTTCTGGGATGTAATATTTTGCAACATTCCTGGCATGTCGGTCCCCACGTCTGGGTGGGAACATTATATAAGTCTATAACGATATATATCCTAACCTAAAGCAAGCTAACAACTCGTGTGTAATATTTTATAACATACCTGGCGTGTCGTCGCCTGCTTCTCGATGGGGACATTATATACGTCTATAACGTTGTATATCCTAACCCAAAGCAACCTAACTTCTGGGATGTAATATTTTACAACATTCCTGGCATGTCGGTCCCCACGTCTCGGTGGGAACATTATATAAGTCTATAACGATATATATCCTGTCCTAAAGCAACCTAACAACTTGGATGTAATATTTTAGAACATTCCTGGCATGTCGGTCCCTACATCTCGGTGGGGACATTCTATACGTCTATAACGTTGTATATCCTAACCTAAGGGATCCTAACATTTCGGATGTAATATTTTACAACATTCCTGGCATGTCGGTCCCTACTTCTCGGTGGGAACATTCTATACGTCTATAACGTTGTATATCCTAACCTAAGGGAACCTAACATCTCGGGTGTAATATTTTACATCATTCCTGACGTGTCGGCCCGTAGTTCTCGGTGGTAACATTATATAAGTCTATAAGGTTAGATATCCTAGCCTAAGGCAACCTAACATGTCGCATGTAATATTGTACAACATTCCTGGCGTGTCGTCACCTACTTCTGGATGGGGACATTATATACATCTATAACGTTGTACATCCTAACCTAAGGCAACCTAACATATCGGATGTAATATTTTACAACATTCCTGACGCGTCGGCCCCTATTTCTCGGTGGGAATATTATATACGTCTATAACGTTATATATCCTAGCCTAAGGCAACCTAACATATCGGATGTAATATTTTACAACATTCCTGACGCTTCGGCGCCTATTTCTCGGTGGGAATATTATATACGTCTAAAACGTTATATATCCTAGCCTAAGGCAACCTAACATGTCGAATGTAATATTTTACAACATTCTGGCGTGTCGTCGCCTGCATCACAAAGGGGACATTATATACGTCTATAACGTTGTATATCCTAACCTAACGCAACCTAACATCTGGGATGTAATATTTTACAACATTCCTGACGCGTCGGCCCCTATTTCTCGGTGGGAATATTATATACGTCTACAACGTTATATATCCTAGCCTAAGGCGACCTAACATGTCGAATGTAATATTTTACATCATTCCTGTCGTGTCGGCCGATGGTCTCGGTTGTAACATTATATACGTCTATAAGGTTAGATATCCTAGCCTAAGGCAACCTAACATGTCGCATGTAATATTGTACAACATTCCTGGTGTGTCGTCACCTACTTCTGGATGGGGACATTATATACATCTATAACGTTGTACATCCCAACCTAAGGCAACCTAACATATCGGATGTAATATTGTACAACATTCCTGGTGTGTCGTCACCTACTTCTGGATGGGGACATTATATACGTCTATAACGTTATATATCCTAACCTAAAGCAACCTAACAACTCGTGTGTAATATTTTATAACATTCCTGGCGTGTCGTCGCCTGCTTCTCGATGGGGACATTATATACGTCTATAACGTTGTATATCCTAACCCAAAGCAACCTAACTTCTGGGATGTAATGTTTTACAACATTCCTGGCATGTCGGTCCCCACGTCTCGGTGGGAACATTATATAAGTCTATAACGATATATATCCTGTCCTAAAGCAACCTAACAACTCGGATGTAATATTTTAGAACATTCCTGGCATGTCGGTCCCTACATCTCGGTGGGGACATTCTATACGTCTATAACGTTGTATATCCTAACCTAAGGGATCCTAACATTTCGGATGTTATATTTTACAACATTCCTGGCATGTCGGTCCCTACTTCTCGGTGGGAACATTCTATACGTCTATAAAGTTGTATATCCTAACCTAAGGGAACCTAACATCTCGGGTGTAATATTTTACATCATTCCTGACGTGTCGGCCCGTAGTTCTCGGTGGTAATATTATATACGTCTATAAGGTTAGATATCCTAGCCCAAGGCAACCTAACATGTCGCATGTAATATTGTACAACATTCCTGGCGTGTCGTCACCTACTTCTGGATGGGGACATTATATACATCTATAACGTTGTACATTCTAACCTAAGGCAACCTAACATATCGGATGTAATATTTTACAACATTCCTGACGCGTCGGCCCCTATTTCTCGGTGGGAATATTATATACGTCTATAACGTTATATATCCTAGCCTAAGGCAACATAACATCTCGGATGTAATATTTTACAATATTCTGGCGTGTCGTCGCCTGCTTCTCAAAGGGGACATTCTATACGTCTATAACGTTGTATATCATAACCTAAGGGAACCTAACTTGTAGAATGTAATATTTTACAACATTCCTGGCGTGTCGTCGCCTACTTCTGGATGTGGACATTATATACATCTATAACGTCATATATCCTAACCTAACGGAACCTAACATCTCGGGTGTAATATTTTACAACATTCCTGGCGTGTCGTCGCCTACTTCTCGATGGGGACTTTATGTACGGCTATAACGTTGTATATCCTAACCTAACGCAACCTAACATTTGGGATGTAATATTTTACAACATTCCTGGCATGTCGGTCCCTACGTCTCGGTGGGAACGTTATATACGTCTATATCGATATATATCCTAACCTAAGGGAACCTTACATCTGGGATGTAATATTTTACAACTTTCCTGGCATGTCGGGCCCTACTTCTCGGTGGGAACATTGTATACGTCTATAACGATATATATACTAGCATAAGGCAACCTAACATGTCGAATGTAATATTTTACAACATTCCTGTCGTGTCGTCGCCTGCTTCTCGATGGAGACATTATATACGTCTATAACGTTGTATATTCTAACCTAACGCAACCTAACATCTGGGAAGTAATATTTTACAACATTCCTGACGTGTCGCCGCCTACTTCTGGATGGGGACATTATATACATCTATAACGTCATATATCCTAACCTAAGGGAACCTAACATCTCGGGTGTAATATTTTACAACATTCCTGACGCGTCGGCCGCTATTCCTGGGTGGGAATATTGTATACGTCTATAACGTTATATGTCCTAGCCTAAGGCGACCTAACATCTCGGATGTAATATTTGATAACATTCCTGGCGTGTTAACCCGCACTTCTCGGTGGGAACATCATATACGTTTATAGCGATATATATCCTAGCCTAAGGCGACCTAACATGTCGAATGTAATATTTTACATCATTCCTGACGTGTCGGCCCGTAGTTCACGGTGGTAACATTATATACGCTTACAACGTTATATATGCTAGCCTAAGGCAACCTAACGTGTCGAATGTAATATTTTACAACATTCCTGGCGTGTCGTCGCCTACTTCTCGATGGGGACATTATATACATCTATAACGTCATATATCCTAACCTAAAGGAACCTAACATATCGGATGTAATATTTTACAACATTCCTGGCGTGTCGTCGCCTACTTCTCGATGGGGACATTATATACATCTATAACGTTGTATATCCTAACCTGAGGCAACCTAACATCTGGGATGTAATATTTTACAAGATCCCTGGCATGTCGGTCCCCACGTCTCGGTGGGAACATTATATAAGTCTATAACGATATATATCCTAACCTAAGGCAACCTTTCATCTCGGATGTAATATTTTACAACATTCCTGGCATGTCGGTCCCTACTTCTCGGTGGGAACATTGTATACGTCTATAACGATATATATTCTAGCCTAAGGCAACCTAACATGTCGAATGTAATATTTTACAACATTCCTGTCGTGTCGTCGCCTGCTTCTCGATGGGGACATTATATACGTCTATAACGTTGTATATTCTAACCTAACGCAACCTAACATCTGGGATGTAATATTTTACAACATTCCTGGCGTGTCGTCGCCTACTTCTGGATGGGGACATTATATACATCTATAACGTCATATATCCTAACCTAAGGGAACCTAACATCTCGGGTGTAATATTTTACAACATTCCTGGCGTGTCGTCGCCTGCTTCTCGATGGGGACATTATATACGTCTATAACGTTGTATATCCTAACCCAAAGCAACCTAACTTCTGGGATGTAATATTTTACAACATTCCTGGCATGTCGGTTCCCACGTCTCGGTGGGAACATTATATAAGTCTATAACGATATATATCCTAACCTAAAGCAACCTAACAACTCGGATGTAATATTTTAGAACATTCCTGGCATGTCGGTCCCTACATCTCGGTGTGGACATTCTATACGTCTATAACGTTGTATATCCTAACCTAAGGGAACCTAACATTTCGGGTGTAATATTTTGCAACATTCCTGACGCGTCGGCCCCTATTTCTCGGTGGGAATATTATATACGTCTATAACGTTATATATCCTAGCCTAAGGCAACCTAACATATCTGATGTAATATTTTACAACATTCCTGACGCGTCGGCCCCTATTTCTCGGTGGGAATATTATATACGTCTATAACGTTATATATCCTAGCCTAAGGCAACCTAACATGTAGAATGTAATATTTTATAACATTCTGGCGTGTCGTCGCATGCTTCTCAAAGGGGACATTATATACGTCTATAACGTTGTATATCCTAACCTAAGGCGACCTAACATATCGGATGTAATATTTTACAACATTCCTGGCGTGTCGTCGCCTGCTTCTCGATGGGGACATTATATACGTCTATAACGTTGTATATCCTAACCCAAAGCAACCTAACTTCTGGGATGTAATATTTTACAACATTCCTGGCATGTCGGTCCCCACGTCTCGGTAGGAACATTATATAAGTCTATAACGATATATATCCTAACCTAAAGCAACCTAACAACTCGTGTGTAATATTTTACAACATTCCTGGCATGTCGGTCCATACATCTCGGTGGGAACATTCTATACGTCTATAACGTTGTATATCCTAACCCAAAGCAACCTAACTTCTGGGATGTAATATTTTGCAACATTCCTGGCATGTCGGTCCCCACGTCTGGGTGGGAACATTATATAAGTCTATAACGATATATATCCTAACCTAAAGCAACCTAACAACTCGTGTGTAATATTTTATAACATACCTGGCGTGTCGTCGCCTGCTTCTCGATGGGGACATTATATACGTCTATAACGTTGTATATCCTAACCCAAAGCAACCTAACTTCTGGGATGTAATATTTTACAACATTCCTGGCATGTCGGTCCCCACGTCTCGGTGGGAACATTATATAAGTCTATAACGATATATATCCTGTCCTAAAGCAACCTAACAACTTGGATGTAATATTTTAGAACATTCCTGGCATGTCGGTCCCTACATCTCGGTGGGGACATTCTATACGTCTATAACGTTGTATATCCTAACCTAAGGGATCCTAACATTTCGGATGTAATATTTTACAACATTCCTGGCATGTCGGTCCCTACTTCTCGGTGGGAACATTCTATACGTCTATAACGTTGTATATCCTAACCTAAGGGAACCTAACATCTCGGGTGTAATATTTTACATCATTCCTGACGTGTCGGCCCGTAGTTCTCGGTGGTAACATTATATAAGTCTATAAGGTTAGATATCCTAGCCTAAGGCAACCTAACATGTCGCATGTAATATTGTACAACATTCCTGGCGTGTCGTCACCTACTTCTGGATGGGGACATTATATACATCTATAACGTTGTACATCCTAACCTAAGGCAACCTAACATATCGGATGTAATATTTTACAACATTCCTGACGCGTCGGCCCCTATTTCTCGGTGGGAATATTATATACGTCTATAACGTTATATATCCTAGCCTAAGGCAACCTAACATATCGGATGTAATATTTTACAACATTCCTGACGCTTCGGCGCCTATTTCTCGGTGGGAATATTATATACGTCTAAAACGTTATATATCCTAGCCTAAGGCAACCTAACATGTCGAATGTAATATTTTACAACATTCTGGCGTGTCGTCGCCTGCATCACAAAGGGGACATTATATACGTCTATAACGTTGTATATCCTAACCTAACGCAACCTAACATCTGGGATGTAATATTTTACAACATTCCTGACGCGTCGGCCCCTATTTCTCGGTGGGAATATTATATACGTCTACAACGTTATATATCCTAGCCTAAGGCGACCTAACTTGTCGAATGTAATATTTTACATCATTCCTGTCGTGTCGGCCGATGGTCTCGGTTGTAACATTATATACGTCTATAAGGTTAGATATCCTAGCCTAAGGCAACCTAACATGTCGCATGTAATATTGTACAACATTCCTGGTGTGTCGTCACCTACTTCTGGATGGGGACATTATATACATCTATAACGTTGTACATCCCAACCTAAGGCAACCTAACATATCGGATGTAATATTGTACAACATTCCTGGTGTGTCGTCACCTACTTCTGGATGGGGACATTATATACGTCTATAACGTTATATATCCTAACCTAAAGCAACCTAACAACTCGTGTGTAATATTTTATAACATTCCTGGCGTGTCGTCGCCTGCTTCTCGATGGGGACATTATATACATCTATAACGTTGTATATCCTAACCCAAAGCAACCTAACTTCTGGGATGTAATGTTTTACAACATTCCTGGCATGTCGGTCCCCACGTCTCGGTGGGAACATTATATAAGTCTATAACGATATATATCCTGTCCTAAAGCAACCTAACAACTCGGATGTAATATTTTAGAACATTCCTGGCATGTCGGTCCCTACATCTCGGTGGGGACATTCTATACGTCTATAACGTTGTATATCCTAACCTAAGGGATCCTAACATTTCGGATGTAATATTTTACATCATTCCTGGCATGTCGGTCCCTACTTCTCGGTGGGAACATTCTATACGTCTATAAAGTTGTATATCCTAACCTAAGGGAACCTAACATCTCGGGTGTAATATTTTACATCATTCCTGACGTGTCGGCCCGTAGTTCTCGGTGGTAATATTATATACGTCTATAAGGTTAGATATCCTAGCCCAAGGCAACCTAACATGTCGCATGTAATATTGTACAACATTCCTGGCGTGTCGTCACCTACTTCTGGATGGGGACATTATATACATCTATAACGTTGTACATTCTAACCTAAGGCAACCTAACATATCGGATGTAATATTTTACAACATTCCTGACGCGTCGGCCCCTATTCTTCGGTGGGAATATTATATACGTCTATAACGTTATATATCCTAGCCTAAGGCAACATAACATCTCGGATGTAATATTTTACAATATTCTGGCGTGTCGTCGCCTGCTTCTCAAAGGGGACATTCTATACGTCTATAACGTTGTATATCATAACCTAAGGGAACCTAACTTGTAGAATGTAATATTTTACAACATTCCTGGCGTGTCGTCGCCTACTTCTGGATGTGGACATTATATACATCTATAACGTCATATATCCTAACCTAACGGAACCTAACATCTCGGGTGTAATATTTTACAACATTCCTGGCGTGTCGTCGCCTACTTCTCGATGGGGACTTTATGTACGGCTATAACGTTGTATATCCTAACCTAACGCAACCTAACATTTGGGATGTAATATTTTACAACATTCCTGGCATGTCGGTCCCTACGTCTCGGTGGGAACGTTATATACGTCTATATCGATATATATCCTAACCTAAGGGAACCTTACATCTGGGATGTAATATTTTACAACTTTCCTGGCATGTCGGGCCCTACTTCTCGGTGGGAACATTGTATACGTCTATAACGATATATATACTAGCATAAGGCAACCTAACATGTCGAATGTAATATTTTACAACATTCCTGTCGTGTCGTCGCCTGCTTCTCGATGGAGACATTATATACGTCTATAACGTTGTATATTCTAACCTAACGCAACCTAACATCTGGGAAGTAATATTTTACAACATTCCTGACGTGTCGCCGCCTACTTCTGGATGGGGACATTATATACATCTATAACGTCATATATCCTAACCTAAGGGAACCTAACATCTCGGGTGTAATATTTTACAACATTCCTGACGCGTCGGCCGCTATTCCTCGGTGGGAATATTGTATACGTCTATAACGTTATATGTCCTAGCCTAAGGCGACCTAACATCTCGGATGTAATATTTGATAACATTCCTGGCGTGTTAACCCGCACTTCTCGGTGGGAACATCATATACGTTTATAGCGATATATATCCTAGCCTAAGGCGACCTAACATGTCGAATGTAATATTTTACATCATTCCTGACGTGTCGGCCCGTAGTTCACGGTGGTAACATTATATACGCTTACAACGTTATATATGCTAGCCTAAGGCAACCTAACGTGTCGAATGTAATATTTTACAACATTCCTGGCGTGTCGTCGCCTACTTCTCGATGGGGACATTATATACATCTATAACGTCATATATCCTAACCTAAAGGAACCTAACATATCGGATGTAATATTTTACAACATTCCTGGCGTGTCGTCGCCTACTTCTCGATGGGGACATTATATACATCTATAACGTTGTATATCCTAACCTGAGGCAACCTAACATCTGGGATGTAATATTTTACAAGATCCCTGGCATGTCGGTCCCCACGTCTCGGTGGGAACATTATATAAGTCTATAACGATATATATCCTAACCTAAGGCAACCTTTCATCTCGGATGTAATATTTTACAACATTCCTGGCATGTCGGTCCCTACTTCTCGGTGGAAACAATGTATACGTCTATAACGATATATATCCTAGCCTAAGGCAACCCAAAATGTAGAATGTCATATTTTACAACATTCCTGGCGTGTCGTCGCCTACTTCTCGATGGGGACATTATATACATCTATAACGTTGTATATCCTAACCTAAAGCAACCTAACATCTCGGATGTAATATTTTACAACATTCCTGGCATGTCGGTCCCTACTTCTCGGTGGGAACATTGTATACGTCTATAACGATATATATTCTAGCCTAAGGCAACCTAACATGTCGAATGTAATATTTTACAACATTCCTGTCGTGTCGTCGCCTGCTTCTCGATGGGGACATTATATACGTCTATAACGTTGTATATTCTAACCTAACGCAACCTAACATCTGGGATGTAATATTTTACAACATTCCTGGCGTGTCGTCGCCTACTTCTGGATGGGGACATTATATACATCTATAACGTCATATATCCTAACCTAAGGGAACCTAACATCTCGGGTGTAATATTTTACAACATTCCTGGCGTGTCGTCGCCTGCTTCTCGATGGGGACATTATATACGTCTATAACGTTGTATATCCTAACCCAAAGCAACCTAACTTCTGGGATGTAATATTTTACAACATTCCTGGCATGTCGGTTCCCACGTCTCGGTGGGAACATTATATAAGTCTATAACGATATATATCCTAACCTAAAGCAACCTATCAACTCGGATGTAATATTTTAGAACATTCCTGGCATGTCGGTCCCTACATCTCGGTGTGGACATTCTATACGTCTATAACGTTGTATATCCTAACCTAAGGGAACCTAACATTTCGGGTGTAATATTTTGCAACATTCCTGACGCGTCGGCCCCTATTTCTCGGTGGGAATATTATATACGTCTATAACGTTATATATCCGAGCCTAAGGCAACCTAACATATCTCATGTAATATTTTACAACATTCCTGACGCGTCGGCCCCTATTTCTCGGTGGGAATATTATATACGTCTATAACGTTATATATCCTAGCCTAAGGCAACCTAACATGTAGAATGTAATATTTTATAACATTCTGGCGTGTCGTCGCATGCTTCTCAAAGGGGACATTATATACGTCTATAACGTTGTATATCCTAACCTAAGGCGACCTAACATATCGGATGTAATATTTTACAACATTCCTGGCGTGTCGTCGCCTGCTTCTCGATGGGGACATTATATGCGTCTATAACGTTGTATATCCTAACCCAAAGCAACCTAACTTCTGGGATGTAATATTTTACAACATTCCTGGCATGTCGGTCCCCACGTCTCGGTAGGAACATTATATAAGTCTATAACGATATATATCCTAACCTAAAGCAACCTAACAACTCGTGTGTAATATTTTACAACATTCCTGGCATGTCGGTCCATACATCTCGGTGGGAACATTCTATACGTCTATAACGTTGTATATCCTAACCCAAAGCAACCTAACTTCTGGGATGTAATATTTTGCAACATTCCTGGCATGTCGGTCCCCACGTCTGGGTGGGAACATTATATAAGTCTATAACGATATATATCCTAACCTAAGGCAACCTAACATCTCGGATGTAATATTTTACAACATTCCTGGCGTGTCGTCGCCTGCTTCTCGATGGGGACATTATATACGTCTATAACGTTGTATATCCTAACCCAATGCAACCTAACTTCTGGGATGTAATATTTTGCAACATTCCTGTCATGTCGGTCCCCACGTCTCGGTGGGAACATTATATAAGTCTATAACGATATATATCCTAACCTAAAGCAAGCTAACATCTCGGATGTAATATTTTACAACATTCCTGGCATGTCGGTCCCTACTTCTCGGTGGGAACATTATATACGTCTATAACGTTGTATATGCTAACCTCAGGGAACCTAACATCTCGGGTGTAATATTTAAAACATTCCTGACGCGTCGGCCCCTATTTCTTGGTGGGAATATTATATACGTCTATAACGTTATATATCCTAGCCTAAGGCAACCTAACATGTCGAATGTAATATTTTACAACATTCCTGTCGTGTCGTCGCCTGCTTCTCGATGGGGACATTATATACGTCTATAACGTTGTATATTCTAACCTAACGCAACCTAACATCTGGGATGTAATATTTTACAACATTCCTGGCATGTCGGTCACTACATCTCGGTGGGAACATTACATACGTCTGTAACGATATATACCCGACCTAAGGCAACCTAACATCTCGGATGTAATATTTTACAACATTCCTGGCATGTCGGTCCCTACTTCTCGGTGGGAACATTCTATACGTCTATAACGTTGTATATCCTAACCTAAGGGAACCTAACATCTCGGGTGTAATATTTTACAACATTGCTGACGCGTCGGCCCCTACTTCTCGGTGGGAACATTCTATACGTCTATAACGATATATATCCTAACCTAAGGCAACCTAACATCTCGGATGTAATATTTTACAACATTCCTGGCGCTTCGGCTGCTACTTTTCGGTGGGAACATTATATACGTCTATAACGTTACATATCCTAACCTATGGCAACATAACATCTCGGATGTTATATATTACAACATTCCTGGCGTGTCGTCGCCTGCTTCTCGATGGGGACTTTATGTACGTCTATAACGTTGTATATCCTAACCTAACGCAACCTAACATCTGGGATGTAATATTTTACAACATTCCTGGCATGTCGGTCACTACATCTCGGTGGGAACATTATATACGTCTGTAACGATATATACCCTAACCTAAGGCAACCTAACATCTCGGATGTAATATTTTACAACATTCCTGTCATGTCGGTGCCTACTTCTCGGTGGAAACAATGTATACGTCTATAACGATATATATCCTAGCCTAAGGCAACCCAACATGTAGAATGTAATATTTTACAACATTCCTGGCGTGTCGTCGCCTACTTCTCGATGGGGACATTATACACATCTATAACGTTGTATATCCTAACCTAAGGCAACCTAACATCTCGGATGTAATATTTTACAAAATTCCTGGCATGTCGGTCCCTACTTCTCGGTGGGAACATTGTATACGTCTATAACGATATATATTCTAGCCTAAGGCAACCTAACATGTCGAATGTAATATTTTACAACATTCCTGTCGTGTCGTCGCCTGCTTCTCGAAGGGGACATTATATACGTCTATAACGTTGTATATTCTAACCTAACGCAACCTAACATCTGGGATGTTATATTTTACAACATTCCTGGCATGTCGGTCACTACATCTCGGTGGGAACACTATATACGTCTGTAACGATACATACCCTAACCTAAGGCAACCAAACATCTCGGATGTAATATTTTACAACATTCCTGGCATGTCGGTCCCTACTTCTCGGTGGGAACATTCTATACGTCTATAACGTTGTATATCCTAACCTAAGGGAACCTAACATCTCGGGTGTAATATTTTACAACATTGCTGACGCGTCGGCCTCTACTTCTCGGTGGGAACATTCTATACGTCTATAACGATATATATCCTAACCTAAGGCAACCTAACATCTCGGATGTAATATTTTACAACATTCCTGGCGCTTCGGCTGCTACTTTTCGGTGGGAACATTATATACGTCTATAACGTTACATATCCTAACGTATGGCAACATAACATCTCGGATGTTATATATTACAACATTCCTGGCGTGTCGTCGCCTGCTTCTCGATGGGGACTTTATGTACGTCTATAACGTTGTATATCCTAACCTAACGCAACCTAACCTCTGGGATGTAATATTTTACAACATTCCTGGCATGTCGGGCCCTACTTCTCGGTGGGAACATTGTATACGTCTATAACGATATATATACTAGCCTAAGGCAACCTAACGTGTCGAATGTAATATTTTACAACATTCCTGGCATGTCGGTCACTACATCTCGGTGGGAACATTATATACGTCTATAACCATATATATCCTAACCTAAGGCAACCTAACATCTCGGATGTAATATTTTACAACATTCCTGGCATGTCGGTCACTACATCTCGGTGGGAACATTATATACGTCTGTAACGATATATACCCTAACCTAAGGCAACCTAACATCTCGGATGTAATATTTTACAACATTCCTGGCATGTCGGTCCCTACTTCTCGGTGGGAACATTCTATACGTCTATAACGTTGTATATCCTAACGTATGGCAACATAACATCTCGGATGTTATATATTACAACATTCCTGGCGTGTCGTCGCCTGCTTCTCGATGGGGACTTTATGTACGTCTATAACGTTGTATATCCTAACCTAACGCAACCTAACATCTCGGATGTAATATTTTACAACATTCCTTGCAAGTCGGTCACTACATCTCGGTGGGAATATTATATACGTCTATAACGATATATATCCTAACCTAAGGCAACCTAACATCTCGGATGTAATATTTTACAACATTCCTGGCATGTCGGTCCCTACTTCTCGGTGGGAACATTGTATACGTCTATAGCGATATATATTCTAGCCTAAGGCTACCTAACATGTCGAATGTAATATTTTACAACGTTCCTGTCGTGTCGTCGCCTGCTTCTCGATGGGGACATTATATACGTCTATAACGTTGTATATTCTAACCTAACGCAACCTAACATCTGGGATGTTATATTTTACAACATTCCTGGCGTGTCGTCGCCTACTTCTGGATGTGGACATTGTATACATCTATAACGTCATATATCCTAACTTAAAGGAACCTAACCTATCGGATGTAATATTTTGATACTTTCCTGGCATGTCGATCCCTACGTCTCGGTGGGATCATTATATACGTCTATAACCATATATATCCTAACCTAAGGCAACCTAACATCTCGGATGTAATATTTTACATCATTCCTGGCATGTCGGTCACTACATCTCGGTGGGAACATTATATACGTCTGTAACGATATATACCCTAACCTAAGGCAACCTAACATCTCGGATGTAATATTTTACAACATTCCTGGCATGTCGGTCCCTACTTCTCGGTGGGAACATTCTATACGTCTATAACGTTGTATATCCTAACCTAAGGGAACCTCACATCTCGGGTGTAATATTTTACAACATTGCTGACGCGTCGGCCCCTACTTCTCGGTGGGAACATTCTATACGTCTATAACGATATATATCCTATCCTAAGGCAACCTAACATCTCGGATGTAATATTTTACAACATTCCTGGCGCTTCGGCTGCTACTTTTCGGTGGGAACATTATATACGTCTATAACGTTACATATCCTAACGTATGGCAACATAACATCTCGGATGTTATATATTACAACATTCCTGGCGTGTCGTCGCCTGCTTCTCGATGGGGACTTTATGTACGTCTATAACGTTGTATATCCTAACCTAACGCAACCTAACATCTGGGATGTAATATTTTACAACATTCCTGGCATGTCGGTCCCTACGTCTCGGTGGGAACGTTATATACGTCTATAACGATATATATCCTAACCTAAGGGAACCTTACATCTCGGATGTAATATTTTACAACATTCCTGGCATGTCGGGCCCTACTTCTCGGTGGGAACATTGTATACGTCGATAACGATATATATACTAGCCTAAGGCAACCTAACGTGTCGAATGTAATATTTTACAACATTCCTGGCGTGTCGTCGCCTACTTCTCGATGGGGACATTATATACATCTATAACGTTGTATATCCTAACCTAAGGCAACCTAACATCTCGGATGTAATATTTTACAACATTCTGGCGTGTCGTCGCCTACTTCTCGATGGGGACATTATATACATCTATAACGTTGTATATCCTAACCTAAGGCAACCTAACATCTCGGATGTAATATTTTACAACATTCCTGGCATGTCGGGCCCTACTTCTCGGTGGGAACATTGTATACGTCGATAACGATATATATACTAGCCTAAGGCAACCTAACGTGTCGAATGTAATATTTTACAACATTCCTGGCGTGTCGTCGCCTACTTCTCGATGGGGACATTATATACATCTATAACGTTGTATATCCTAACCTAAGGCAACCTAACATCTCGGATGTAATATTTTACAACATTCTGGCGTGTCGTCGCCTACTTCTCGATGGGGACATTATATACATCTATAACGTTGTATATCCTAACCTAAGGCAACCTAACATCTCGGATGTAATATTTTACAACATTCCTGGCATGTCGGGCCCTACTTCTCGGTGGGAACATTGTATACGTCTATAACGATATATATCCTAGCCTAAGGCAACCTAACATGTCGAATGTAATATTTTACAACATTCCTGTCGTGTCGCCGCCTGCTTCTCGATGGGGACATTATATACATCTATAACGTTGTATATCCTAACCTAAGGCAACCTAACATGTCGAATGTAATATTTTACAACATTCCTGTCGTGTCGTCGCCTGCTTCTCGATGGGGACATTATATACGTCTATAACGTTGTATATTCTAACCTAACGCAACCTAACATCTGGGATGTTATATTTTACAACATTCCTGGCGTGTCGTCGCCTACTTCTGGATGGGGACATTATATACATCTATAACGTCATATATCCTAACCTACGGGAACCTAACATCTCGGATGTAATATTTTACAACATTCCTGGCGTGTCGTCGCCTACTTCTCGATGGGGACATTATATACATCTATAACGTTGTATATCCTAACCTAAGGCAACCTAATATCTCGGATGCAATATTTTACAACATTCCCGTCATGTCGGTCCCTACTTCTCTGTGGGAACATTGTATACGTCTATAACGATATATATCCTAGCCTAAGGCAACCTAAGATGTCGAATGTAATATTTTACAACATTCCTGTCGTGTCGTCGCCTGCTTCTCAATGGGGACATTATATACGTCTATAACGTTGTATATTCTAACCTAACGCAACCTAACATCTGGGATGTAATATTTTACAACATTCCTGGCGTGTCGTCGCCTACTTCTGGATGGGGACATTATATACATCTATAACGTCATATATCCTAACCTAAGGGAACCTAACATCTCGGGTGTAATATTTTACAACATTCCTGGCGTGTCGTCGCCTACTTCTCGATGGGGACATTATATACATCTATAACGTTGTATATCCTAACTTAAGGCAACCTAACATCTCGGATGTAATATTTTACAACATTCTGGCGTGTCGTCGCCTGCTTCTCGATGGGGACATTATATACGTCTATAACCTTGTATATACTAACCTAACGCAACCTAACATCTGGGATGTAATATTTTAATTCATTCCTGGTGGGTCGTCGCCCGCTTCTCGATGGGGACATTATATACGTCTATAACGTTGAATATCCTAACCTAAAGCAACCTAACATATGGGATGTAATATTTTACAAGATCCCTGGCATGTCGGTCCCCACGTCTCGGTGGGAACATTATATACGTCTATAACGATATATATCCAAACATAAGGCAACCTAACATCTCGGATGTAATATTTTAAAACATTCCTGTCATGTCGGTCCCTACTTCTCGGTGGAAACAATGTATACGTCTATAACGATATATATCCTAGCCTAAGGCAACCCAACATGTAGAATGTAATATTTTACAACATTCCAGGCGTGTCGTCGCCTACTTCTCGATGGGGACATTATATACATCTATAACGTTGTATATCCTAACCTAAGGCAACCTAACATCTCGGATGTAATATTTTACAACATTCCTGGCATGTCGGTCCCTACTTCTCGGTGGGAACATTGTATACGTCCATAACGATATATATTCTAGCCTAAGGCTACCTAACATGTCGAATGTAATATTTTACAACGTTCCTGTCGTGTCGTCGCCTGCTTCTCGATGAGGACATTATATACGTCTATAACGTTGTATATTCTAACCTAACGCAACCTAACATCTGGGATGTTATATTTTACAACATTCCTGGCGTGTCGTCGCCTAATTCTGGATGGGGACATTATATACATCTATAACGTCATATATCCTAACCTAAGGGAACCTAACATCTCGGGTGTAATATTTTACAACATTCCTGGCGTGTCGTCGCCTGCTTCTCGATGGGGGCATTATATACGTCTATAACGTTGTATATTCTAACCTAACACAACCTAACATCTGGAATGTTATATTTTACAATATTCCCTGCGTGTCGTCGCCTACTTCTGGATGGGGACATTATATACATCTATAACGTCATATATCCTAACCTAAGGGAACCTAACATCTCGGGTGTAATATTTTACAACATTCCTGGCGTGCCGTCGCCTA
This sequence comes from Xylocopa violacea, assembly GCA_963969225.1. Lineage (NCBI taxonomy): Eukaryota > Metazoa > Arthropoda > Insecta > Hymenoptera > Apidae > Xylocopa > Xylocopa violacea. The sequence goes on from CAXAJV010000678.1 coordinate 4,820,081, forward strand.
CTTCTCGATGGGGACATTATATACATCTATAACTTTGTATATCCTAGCCTAAGGCAACCTAACATCTCGGATGTAATATTTTACAACATTCTGGCGTGTCGTCGCCTGCTTCTCGATGGGGACATTATATACGTCTATAACCTTGTATATACTAACCTAACGCAACCTAACATCTGGGATGTAATATTTTACAACATTCCTGGTGGGTCGTCGCCCGCTTCTCGATGGGGACATTATATACGTCTATAACGTTGAATATCCTAACCTAAAGCAACCTAAATCTGGGATGTAATATTTTACAAGATCCCTGGCATGTCGGTCCCCACGTCTCGGTGGGAACATTATATACGTCTATAACGATATATATCCTAACCTAAGGCAACCTAACATCTCGGATGTAATATTTTACAACATTCCTGGCGTGTCGTCGCCTACTTCTGGATGGGGACATTATATACATCTATAACGTCATATATCCCAACCTAAGGCAACCTAACATCTCGGATGTAATATTTTACAACATTCCTGGCGTGTCGTCGCCTACTTCTCGATGGGGACATTATATACGTCTATAACGTTGTATATCCTAACCTAAGGCAACCTAACATGTCGGATGTAATATTTTACAACATTCTGGCGTGTCGTCGCCTACTTCTCGATGGGGACATTATATACATCTATAACGTTGTATATCCTAACCTAAGGCAACCTAACATCTCGGATGTAATATTTTACAACATTCCTGGCATGTCGGGCCCTACTTCTCGGTGGGAACATTGTATACGTCGATAACGATATATATACTAGCCTAAGGCAACCTAACGTGTCGAATGTAATATTTTACAACATTCCTGGCGTGTCGTCGCCTACTTCTCGATGGGGACATTATATACATCTATAACGTTGTATATCCTAACCTAAGGCAACCTAACATCTCGGATGTATATTTTACAACATTCTGGCGTGTCGTCGCCTACTTCTCGATGGGGACATTATATACATCTATAACGTTGTATATCCTAACCTAAGGCAACCTAACATCTCGGATGTAATATTTTACAACATTCCTGGCATGTCGGGCCCTACTTCTCGGTGGGAACATTGTATACGTCTATAACGATATATATCCTAGCCTAAGGCAACCTAACATGTCGAATGTAATATTTTACAACATTCCTGTCGTGTCGCCGCCTGCTTCTCGATGGGGACATTATATACATCTATAACGTTGTATATCCTAACCTAAGGCAACCTAACATGTCGAATGTAATATTTTACAACATTCCTGTCGTGTCGTCGCCTGCCTCTCGATGGGGACATTATATACGTCTATAACGTTGTATATTCTAACCTAACGCAACCTAACATCTGGGATGTAATATTTTACAACATTCCTGGCGTGTCGTCGCCTACTTTTGGATGTGGACATTATATAGATCTATAACGTCATATATCCTAACCTAAAGGAACCTAACATATCGGATGTAATATTTTGATACTTTCCTGGCATGTCGGTCCCGACGTCTCGGTGGGATCATTATATACGTCTATAACGATATATATCCTAACCTAAGGCAACCTAACATCTCGGATGTAATACTTTACAACATTCCTGGCATGTCGGTCACTACATCTCGGTGGGAACATTATATACGTCTATAACGATATATATCCTAACCTAAGGCAACCTAACATCTCGGATGTAATATTTTACAACATTCCTGGCATGTCGGTCCCTACTTCTCGGTGGAAACAATGTATACGTCTATAACGATATATATCCTAGCCTAAGGCAACCCAACATGTAGAATGTAATATTTTACAACATTCCTGGCGTGTCGTCGCCTACTTCTCGATGGGGACATTATACACATCTATAACGTTGTATATCCTAACCTAAGGCAGCCTAACATCTCGGATGTAATATTTTACAACATTCCTGGCATGTCGGTCCCTACTTCTCGGTGGGAACATTGTATACGTCTCTAACGATATATATTCTAGCCTAAGGCAACCTAACATGTCGAATGTAATATTTTACAACATTCCTGCCGTGTCGTCGCCTGCTTCTCGATGGGGACATTATATACGTCTATAACGTTGTATATTCTAACCTAACGCAACCTAACATCTGGGATGTTATATTTTACAACATTCCTGGCGTGTCGTCGCCTACTTCTGGATGGGGACATTATATACATCTATAACGTCATATATCCTAACCTACGGGAACCTAACATCTCGGATGTAATATTTTACAACATTCCTGGCGTGTCGTCGCCTACTTCTCGATGGGGACATTATATACATCTATAACGTTGTATATCCTAACCTAAGGCAACCTAATATCTCGGATGCAATATTTTACAACATTCCTGTCATGTCGGTCCCTACTTCTCTGTGGGAACATTGTATACGTCTATAACGATATATATCCTAGCCTAAGGCAACCTAACATGTCGAATGTAATATTTTACAACATTCCTGTCGTGTCGTCGCCTGCTTCTCAATGGGGACATTATATACGTCTATAACGTTGTATACTCTAACCTAACGCAACCTAAAATCTGGGATGTAATATTTTACAACATTCCTGGCGTGTCGTCGCCTACTTCTGGATGGGGACATTATATACATCTATAACGTCATATATCCTAACCTAAGGGAACCTAACATCTCGGGTGTAATATTTTACAACATTCCTGGCGTGTCGTCGCCTACTTCTCGATGGGGACATTATATACATCTATAACGTTGTATATCCTAACCTAAGGCAACCTAACATCTCGGATGTAATATTTTACAACATTCCTGGCATGTCGGTCCCTACTTCTCGGTGGGAACATTGTATACGTCCATAACGATATATATTCTAGCCTAAGGCTACCTAACATGTCGAATGTAATATTTTACAACGTTCCTGTCGTGTCGTCGCCTGCTTCTCGATGAGGACATTATATACGTCTATAACGTTGTATATTCTAACCTAACGCAACCTAACATCTGGGATGTTATATTTTACAACATTCCTGGCGTGTCGTCGCCTACTTCTGGATGGGGACATTATATACATCTATAACGTCATATATCCTAACCTAAGGGAACCTAACATCTCGGGTGTAATATTTTACAACATTCCTGGCGTGCCGTCGCCTACTTCTCGATGGGGACATTATATACATCTATAACTTTGTATATCCTAGCCTAAGGCAACCTAACATCTCGGATGTAATATTTTACAACATTCTGGCGTGTCGTCGCCTGCTTCTCGATGGGGACATTATATACGTCTATAACCTTGTATATACTAACCTAACGCAACCTAACATCTGGGATGTAATATTTTACAACATTCCTGGTGGGTCGTCGCCCGCTTCTCGATGGGGACATTATATACGTCTATAACGTTGAATATCCTAACCTAAAGCAACCTAAATCTGGGATGTAATATTTTACAAGATCCCTGGCATGTCGGTCCCCACGTCTCGGTGGGAACATTATATACGTCTATAACGATATATATCCTAACCTAAGGCAACCTAACATCTCGGATGTAATATTTTACAACATTCCTGGCGTGTCGTCGCCTACTTCTGGATGGGGACATTATATACATCTATAACGTCATATATCCCAAACTAAGGGAACCTAACATCTCGGGTGTAATATTTTACAACATTCCTGGCGTGTCGTCGCCTACTTCTCGATGGGGACATTATATACGTCTATAACGTTGTATATCCTAACCTAAGGCAACCTAACATCTCGGATGTAATATTTTACAACATTCCTGGCATGTCGGTCCCTACTTCTCGGTGGGAACATTGTATACGTCTATAACGATATATATTCTAGTCTAAGGCAACCTAACATGTCGAATGTAATATTTTACAACATTCCTGTCGTGTCGTCGCCTACTTCTCGATGGGGACATTATACACATCTATAACGTTGTATATCCTAACCTAAGGCAACCTAACATCTCGGATGTAATATTTTACAACATTCCTGGCATGTCGGTCCCTACTTCTCGGTGGGAACATTGTATACGTCTATAACGATATATATTCTAGCCTAAGGCAACCTAACATGTCGAATGTAATATTTTACAACATTCCTGTCGTGTCGTCGCCTGCTTCTCGATGGGGACATTATATACGTCTATAACCTTGTATATTCTAACCTTACGCAACCTAACATCTGGGATGTTATATTTTACAACATTCCTGGCGTGTCGTCGCCTACTTCTGGATGGGGACATTATATACATCTATAACGTCATATATCCTAACCTACGGGAACCTAACATCTCGGATGTAATATTGTACAACATTCCTGGCGTGTCGTCGCCTACTTCTCGATGGGGACATTATATACATCTATAACGTTGTATATCCTAACCTAAGGCAACCTAATATCTCGGATGCAATATTTTACAACATTCCTGTCATGTCGGTCCCTACTTCTCTGTGGGAACATTGTATACGTCTATAACGATATATATCCTAGCCTAAGGCAACCTAACATGTCGAATGTAATATTTTACAACATTCCTGTCGTGTCGTCGCCTGCTTCTCGATGGGGACATTATATACGTCTATAACGTTGTATATTCTAACCTAACGCAACATAACATCTGGGATGTAATATTTTACAACATTCCTGGCGTGTCGTCGCCTACTTCTGGATGGGGACATTATATACATCTATAACGTCATATATCCTAACCTAAGGGAACCTAACATCTCGGGTGTAATATTTTACAACATTCCTGGCGTGTCGTCGCCTACTTCTCGATGGGGATATTATATACATCTATAACGTTGTATATCCTAACCTAAGGCAACCTAACATCTCGGATGTAATATTTTACAACATTCTGGCGTGTCGTCGCCTGCTTCTCGATGGGGACATTATATACGTCTATAACCTTGTATATACTAACCTAACGCAACCTAACATCTGGGATGTAATATTATACATCATTCCTGGTGTGTCGTCGCCCGCTTCTCGATGGGGACATTATATACGTCTATAACGTTGAATATCCTAACCAAAAGCAACCTAACATCTGGGATGTAATATTTTACAAGATCCCTGGCATGTCGGTCCCCACGTCTCGGTGGGAACATTATATACGTCTATAACGATATATATCCAAACATAAGGCAACCTAACATCTCGGATGTAATATTTTACAACATTCCTGGCATGTCGGTCCCTACTTCTCGGTGGAAACAATGTATACGTCTATAACGATATATATCCTAGCCTAAGGCAACCCAACATGTAGAATGTAATATTTTACAACATTCCTGGCGTGTCGTCGCCTACTTCTCGATGGGGACATTATATACATCTATAACGTTGTATATCCTAACCTAGGGCAACCTAACATCTCTGATGTAATATTTTACAACATTCCTGGCTTGTCGGTCCCTACTTCTCGGTGGGAACATTGTATACGTCTATAACGATATATATTCTAGCCTAAGGCTACCTAACATGTCGAATGTAATATTTTACAACGTTCCTGTCGTGTCGTCGCCTGCTTCTCGGTGGGAACATTGTATACGTCTATAACGATATATATCCTAGCCTAAGGCAACCTAACATGTCGAATGTAATATTTTACAACATTCCTGTCGTGTCGTCGCCTGCTTCTCGATGGGGACATTATATACGTCTATAACGTTGTATATTCTAACCTAACGCAACATAACATCTGGGATGTAATATTTTACAACATTCCTGGCGTGTCGTCGCCTACTTCTGGATGGGGACATTATATACATCTATAACGTCATATATCCTAACCTAAGGGAACCTAACATCTCGGGTGTAATATTTTACAACATTCCTGGCGTGTCGTCGCCTACTTCTCGATGGGGACATTATATACATCTATAACGTTGTATATCCTAACCTAAGGCAACCTAACATCTCGGATGTAATATTTTACAACATTCTGGCGTGTCGTCGCCTGCTTCTCGATGGGGACATTATATACGTCTATAACCTTGTATATACTAACCTAACGCAACCTAACATCTGGGATGTAATATTATACATCATTCCTGGTGTGTCGTCGCCCGCTTCTCGATGGGGACATTATATACGTCTATAACGTTGAATATCCTAACCAAAAGCAACCTAACATCTGGGATGTAATATTTTACAAGATCCCTGGCATGTCGGTCCCCACGTCTCGGTGGGAACATTATATACGTCTATAACGATATATATCCAAACATAAGGCAACCTAACATCTCGGATGTAATATTTTACAACATTCCTGGCATGTCGGTCCCTACTTCTCGGTGGAAACAATGTATACGTCTATAACGATATATATCCTAGCCTAAGGCAACCCAACATGTAGAATGTAATATTTTACAACATTCCTGGCGTGTCGTCGCCTACTTCTCGATGGGGACATTATATACATCTATAACGTTGTATATCCTAACCTAGGGCAACCTAACATCTCTGATGTAATATTTTACAACATTCCTGGCTTGTCGGTCCCTACTTCTCGGTGGGAACATTGTATACGTCTATAACGATATATATTCTAGCCTAAGGCTACCTAACATGTCGAATGTAATATTTTACAACGTTCCTGTCGTGTCGTCGCCTGCTTCTCGGTGGGAACATTGTATACGTCTATAACGATATATATTCTAGCCTAAGGCAACCTAACATGTCGAATGTAATATTTTACAACATTCCTGTCGTGTCGTCTTCTGCTTCTCGATGGGGACAATATATACGTTTATAACGTTGTATATTCTAACCTAACGCAACCTAACATCTGGGATGTTATATTTTACAACATTCCTGGCGTGTCGTCGCCTACTTCTGGATGGGGACATTATATACATCTATAACGTCATATATCCTAACCTAAGGCAACCTAACATCTCGGATGTAATATTTTACAACATTCCTGGCATGTCGGGCCCTACTTCTCGGTGGGAACATTGTATACGTCGATAACGATATATATACTAGCCTAAGGCAACCTAACGTGTCGAATGTAATATTTTACAACATTCCTGGCGTGTCGTCGCCTACTTCTCGATGGGGACATTATATACATCTATAACGTTGTATATCCTAACCTAAGGCAACCTAACATCTCGGATGTAATATTTTACAACATTCTGGCGTTTCGTCGCCTACTTCTCGATGGGGACATTATATACATCTATAACGTTGTATATCCTAACCTAAGGCAACCTAACATCTCGGATGTAATATTTTACAACATTCCTGGCATGTCGGGCCCTACTTCTCGGTGGGAACATTGTATACGTCTATAACGATATATATCCTAGCCTAAGGCAACCTAACATGTCGAATGTAATATTTTACAACATTCCTGTCGTGTCGCCGCCTGCTTCTCGATGGGGACATTATATACATCTATAACGTTGTATATCCTAACCTAAGGCAACCTAACATGTCGAATGTAATATTTTACAACATTCCTGTCGTGTCGTCGCCTGCCTCTCGATGGGGACATTATATACGTCTATAACGTTGTATATTCTAACCTAACGCAACCTAACATCTGGGATGTAATATTTTACAACATTCCTGGCGTGTCGTCGCCTACTTTTGGATGTGGACATTATATAGATCTATAACGTCATATATCCTAACCTAAAGGAACCTAACATATCGGATGTAATATTTTGATACTTTCCTGGCATGTCGGTCCCGACGTCTCGGTGGGATCATTATATACGTCTATAACGATATATATCCTAACCTAAGGCAACCTAACATCTCGGATGTAATACTTTACAACATTCCTGGCATGTCGGTCACTACATCTCGGTGGGGACATTATATACGTCTATAACGTTGTATATCCTAACCTAAGGCAACCTAACATCTCGGATGTAATATTTTACAACATTCCTGGCATGTCGGTCCCTACTTCTCGGTGGGAACATTGTATACGTCTATAACGATATATATTCTAGTCTAAGGCAACCTAACATGTCGAATGTAATATTTTACAACATTCCTGTCGTGTCGTCGCCTACTTCTCGATGGGGACATTATACACATCTATAACGTTGTATATCCTAACCTAAGGCAACCTAACATCTCGGATGTAATATTTTACAACATTCCTGGCATGTCGGTCCCTACTTCTCGGTGGGAACATTGTATACGTCTATAACGATATATATTCTAGCCTAAGGCAACCTAACATGTCGAATGTAATATTTTACAACATTCCTGTCGTGTCGTCGCCTGCTTCTCGATGGGGACATTATATACGTCTATAACCTTGTATATTCTAACCTTACGCAACCTAACATCTGGGATGTTATATTTTACAACATTCCTGGCGTGTCGTCGCCTACTTCTGGATGGGGACATTATATACATCTATAACGTCATATATCCTAACCTACGGGAACCTAACATCTCGGATGTAATATTGTACAACATTCCTGGCGTGTCGTCGCCTACTTCTCGATGGGGACATTATATACATCTATAACGTTGTATATCCTAACCTAAGGCAACCTAATATCTCGGATGCAATATTTTACAACATTCCTGTCATGTCGGTCCCTACTTCTCTGTGGGAACATTGTATACGTCTATAACGATATATATCCTAGCCTAAGGCAACCTAACATGTCGAATGTAATATTTTACAACATTCCTGTCGTGTCGTCGCCTGCTTCTCGATGGGGACATTATATACGTCTATAACGTTGTATATTCTAACCTAACGCAACATAACATCTGGGATGTAATATTTTACAACATTCCTGGCGTGTCGTCGCCTACTTCTGGATGGGGACATTATATACATCTATAACGTCATATATCCTAACCTAAGGGAACCTAACATCTGGGGTGTAATATTTTACAACATTCCTGGCGTGTCGTCGCCTACTTCTCGATGGGGACATTATATACATCTATAACGTTGTATATCCTAACCTAAGGCAACCTAACATCTCGGATGTAATATTTTACAACATTCTGGCGTGTCGTCGCCTGCTTCTCGATGGGGACATTATATACGTCTATAACCTTGTATATACTAACCTAACGCAACCTAACATCTGGGATGTAATATTATACATCATTCCTGGTGTGTCGTCGCCCGCTTCTCGATGGGGACATTATATACGTCTATAACGTTGAATATCCTAACCAAAAGCAACCTAACATCTGGGATGTAATATTTTACAAGATCCCTGGCATGTCGGTCCCCACGTCTCGGTGGGAACATTATATACGTCTATAACGATATATATCCAAACATAAGGCAACCTAACATCTCGGATGTAATATTTTACAACATTCCTGGCATGTCGGTCCCTACTTCTCGGTGGAAACAATGTATACGTCTATAACGATATATATCCTAGCCTAAGGCAACCCAACATGTAGAATGTAATATTTTACAACATTCCTGGCGTGTCGTCGCCTACTTCTCGATGGGGACATTATATACATCTATAACGTTGTATATCCTAACCTAGGGCAACCTAACATCTCTGATGTAATATTTTACAACATTCCTGGCTTGTCGGTCCCTACTTCTCGGTGGGAACATTGTATACGTCTATAACGATATATATTCTAGCCTAAGGCTACCTAACATGTCGAATGTAATATTTTACAACGTTCCTGTCGTGTCGTCGCCTGCTTCTCGGTGGGAACATTGTATACGTCTATAACGATATATATTCTAACCTAACGCAACCTAACATGTGGGATGTTATATTTTACAACATTCCTGGCGTGTCGTCGCCTACTTCTGGATGGGGACATTATATACATCTATAACGTCATATATCCTAACCTAAGGGAACCTAACATCTCGGGTGTAATATTTTACAACATTCCTGGCGTGCCGTCGCCTACTTCTCGATGGGGACATTATATACATCTATAACTTTGTATATCCTAGCCTAAGGCAACCTAACATCTCGGATGTAATATTTTACAACATTCTGGCGTGTCGTCGCCTGCTTCTCGATGGGGACATTATATACGTCTATAACCTTGTATATACTAACCTAACGCAACCTAACATCTGGGATGTAATATTTTACAACATTCCTGGTGGGTCGTCGCCCGCTTCTCGATGGGGACATTATATACGTCTATAACGTTGAATATCCTAACCTAAAGCAACCTAAATCTGGGATGTAATATTTTACAAGATCCCTGGCATGTCGGTCCCCACGTCTCGGTGGGAACATTATATACGTCTATAACGATATATATCCTAACCTAAGGCAACCTAACATCTCGGATGTAATATTTTACAACATTCCTGGCGTGTCGTCGCCTACTTCTGGATGGGGACATTATATACATCTATAACGTCATATATCCCAACCTAAGGGAACCTAACATCTCGGGTGTAATATTTTACAACATTCCTGGCGTGTCGTCGCCTACTTCTCGATGGGGACATTATATACGTCTATAACGTTGTATATCCTAACCTAAGGCAACCTAACATCTCGGATGTAATATTTTACAACATTCCTGGCATGTCGGTCCCTACTTCTCGGTGGGAACATTGTATACGTCTATAACGATATATATTCTAGTCTAAGGCAACCTAACATGTCGAATGTAATATTTTACAACATTCCTGTCGTGTCGTCGCCTACTTCTCGATGGGGACATTATACACATCTATAACGTTGTATATCCTAACCTAAGGCAACCTAACATCTCGGATGTAATATTTTACAACATTCCTGGCATGTCGGTCCCTACTTCTCGGTGGGAACATTGTATACGTCTATAACGATATATATTCTAGCCTAAGGCAACCTAACATGTCGAATGTAATATTTTACAACATTCCTGTCGTGTCGTCGCCTGCTTCTCGATGGGGACATTATATACGTCTATAACCTTGTATATTCTAACCTTACGCAACCTAACATCTGGGATGTTATATTTTACAACATTCCTGGCGTGTCGTCGCCTACTTCTGGATGGGGACATTATATACATCTATAACGTCATATATCCTAACCTACGGGAACCTAACATCTCGGATGTAATATTGTACAACATTCCTGGCGTGTCGTCGCCTACTTCTCGATGGGGACATTATATACATCTATAACGTTGTATATCCTAACCTAAGGCAACCTAATATCTCGGATGCAATATTTTACAACATTCCTGTCATGTCGGTCCCTACTTCTCTGTGGGAACATTGTATACGTCTATAACGATATATATCCTAGCCTAAGGCAACCTAACATGTCGAATGTAATATTTTACAACATTCCTGTCGTGTCGTCGCCTGCTTCTCGATGGGGACATTATATACGTCTATAACGTTGTATATTCTAACCTAACGCAACATAACATCTGGGATGTAATATTTTACAACATTCCTGGCGTGTCGTCGCCTACTTCTGGATGGGGACATTATATACATCTATAACGTCATATATCCTAACCTAAGGGAACCTAACATCTGGGGTGTAATATTTTACAACATTCCTGGCGTGTCGTCGCCTACTTCTCGATGGGGACATTATATACATCTATAACGTTGTATATCCTAACCTAAGGCAACCTAACATCTCGGATGTAATATTTTACAACATTCTGGCGTGTCGTCGCCTGCTTCTCGATGGGGACATTATATACGTCTATAACCTTGTATATACTAACCTAACGCAACCTAACATCTGGGATGTAATATTATACATCATTCCTGGTGTGTCGTCGCCCGCTTCTCGATGGGGACATTATATACGTCTATAACGTTGAATATCCTAACCAAAAGCAACCTAACATCTGGGATGTAATATTTTACAAGATCCCTGGCATGTCGGTCCCCACGTCTCGGTGGGAACATTATATACGTCTATAACGATATATATCCAAACATAAGGCAACCTAACATCTCGGATGTAATATTTTACAACATTCCTGGCATGTCGGTCCCTACTTCTCGGTGGAAACAATGTATACGTCTATAACGATATATATCCTAGCCTAAGGCAACCCAACATGTAGAATGTAATATTTTACAACATTCCTGGCGTGTCGTCGCCTACTTCTCGATGGGGACATTATATACATCTATAACGTTGTATATCCTAACCTAGGGCAACCTAACATCTCTGATGTAATATTTTACAACATTCCTGGCTTGTCGGTCCCTACTTCTCGGTGGGAACATTGTATACGTCTATAACGATATATATTCTAGCCTAAGGCTACCTAACATGTCGAATGTAATATTTTACAACGTTCCTGTCGTGTCGTCGCCTGCTTCTCGGTGGGAACATTGTATACGTCTATAACGATATATATTCTAGCCTAAGGCAACCTAACATGTCGAATGTAATATTTTACAACATTCCTGTCGTGTCGTCTTCTGCTTCTCGATGGGGACAATATATACGTCTATAACGTTGTATATTCTAACCTAACGCAACCTAACATCTGGGATGTTATATTTTACAACATTCCTGGCGTGTCGTCGCCTACTTCTGGATGGGGACATTATATACATCTATAACGTCATATATCCTAACCTAAGGCAACCTAACATCTCGGATGTAATATTTTACAACATTCTGGCGTGTCGTCGCCTGCTTCTCGATGGGGACATTATATACGTCTATAACCTTGTATATACTAACCCAACGCAACCTAACATCTGGGATGTAATATTTTACAACATTCCTGGTGGGTCGTCGCCCGCTTCTCGATGGGGACATTATATACGTCTATAACGTTGAATATCCTAACCAAAAGCAACCTAACATCTGGGATGTAATATTTTACAAGATCCCTGGCATGTCGGTCCCCACGTCTCGGTGGGAACATTATATACGTCTATAACGATATATATCCAAACATAAGGCAACCTAACATCTCGGATGTAATATTTTACAACATTCCTGGCATGTCGGTCCCTACTTCTCGGTGGAAACAATGTATACGTCTATAACGATATATATCCTAGCCTAAGGCAACCCAACATGTAGAATGTAATATTTTACAACATTCCTGGCGTGTCGTCGCCTACTTCTCGATGGGGACATTATATACATCTATAACGTTGTATATCCTAACCTAGGGCAACCTAACATCTCTGATGTAATATTTTACAACATTCCTGGCTTGTCGGTCCCTACTTCTCGGTGGGAACATTGTATACGTCTATAACGATATATATTCTAGCCTAAGGCTACCTAACATGTCGAATGTAATATTTTACAACGTTCCTGTCGTGTCGTCGCCTGCTTCTCGGTGGGAACATTGTATACGTCTATAACGATATATATTCTAGCCTAAGGCAACCTAACATGTCGAATGTAATATTTTACAACATTCCTGTCGTGTCGTCTTCTGCTTCTCGATGGGGACAATATATACGTCTATAACGTTGTATATTCTAACCTAACGCAACCTAACATCTGGGATGTTATATTTTACAACATTCCTGGCGTGTCGTCGCCTACTTCTGGATGGGGACATTATATACATCTATAACGTCATATATCCTAACCTAAGGCAACCTAACATCTCGGATGTAATATTTTACAACATTCTGGCGTGTCGTCGCCTGCTTCTCGATGGGGACATTATATACGTCTATAACCTTGTATATACTAACCCAACGCAACCTAACATCTGGGATGTAATATTTTACAACATTCCTGGTGGGTCGTCGCCCGCTTCTCGATGGGGACATTATATACGTCTATAACGTTGAATATCCTAACCTAAAGCAACCTAAATCTGGGATGTAATATTTTACAAGATCCCTGGCATATCGGTCCCCACGTCTCGGTGGGAACATTATATACGTCTATAACGATATATATCCTAACCTAAGGCAACCTAACATCTCGGATGTAATATTTTACAACATTCCTGGCATGTCGGTCCCTACTTCTCGGTGGAAACAATGTATACGTCTATAACGATATATATCCTAGCCTAAGGCAACCCAACATGTAGAATGTAATAATTTACAACATTCCTGGCGTGTCCTCGCCTACTTCTCGATGGGGACATTATATACGTCTATAACGTTGTATATTCTAGCCTTACGCAACCTAACATCTGGGATGTTATATTTTACAACATTCCTGGCGTGTCCTCGCCTACTTCTCGATGCGGACATTATACACATCTATAACGTTGTATATCCTAACCTAAGGCAACCTAACATCTCGGATGTAATATTTTACAGCATTCCTGGCATGTCGGTCCCTACTTCTCGGTGGGAACATTGTATACGTCTATAACGATATATATTCTAGCCTAAGGCAACCTAACATGTCGAATGTAATATTTTACAACATTCCTGTCGTGTCGTCGCCTACTTCTCGATGGGGACATTATACACATCTATAACGTTGTATATCCTAACCTAAGGCAACCTAACATCTCGGATGTAATATTTTACAACATTCCTGGCATGTCGGTCCCTACTTCTCGGTGGGAACATTGTATACGTCTATAACGATATATATTCTAGCCTAAGGCAACCTAACATGTCGAATGTAATATTTTACAACATTCCTGTCGTGTCGTCGCCTGCTTCTCGATGGGGACATTATATACGTCTATAACGTTGTATATTCTAACCTTACGCAACCTAACATCTGGGATGTTATATTTTACAACATTCCTGGCGTGTCGTCGCCTACTTCTGGATGGGGACATTATATACATCTATAACGTCATATATCCTAACCTACGGGAACCTAACATCTCGGATGTAATATTTTACAACATTCCTGGCGTGTCGTCGCCTACTTCTCGATGGGGACATTATATACATCTATAACGTTGTATATCCTAACCTAAGGCAACCTAATATCTCGGATGCAATATTTTACAGCATTCCTGTCATGTCGGTCCCTACTTCTCTGTGGGAACATTGTATACGTCTATAACGATATATATCCTAGCCTAAGGCAACCTAACATGTCGAATGTAATATTTTACAACATTCCTGTCGTGTCGTCGCCTGCTTCTCGATTGGGACATTATATACGTCTATAACGTTGTATATTCTAACCTAACGCAACATAACATCTGGGATGTAATATTTTACAACATTCCTGGCGTGTCGTCGCCTACTTCTGGATGGGGACATTATATACATCTATAACGTCATATATCCTAACCTAAGGGAACCTAACATCTCGGGTGTAATATTTTACAACATTCCTGGCGTGTCGTCGCCTACTTCTCGATGGGGACATTATATACATCTATAACGTTGTATATCCTAACCTAAGGCAACCTAACATCTCGGATGTAATATTTTACAACATCCTGGCGTGTCGTCGCCTGCTTCTCGATGGGGACATTATATACGTCTATAACCTTGTATATACTAACCTAACGCAACCTAACATCTGGGATGTAATATTTTACATCATTCCTGGTGTGTCGTCGCCCGCTTCTCGTTGGGAACATTGTATACGTCTATAACGATATATATTCTAGCCTAAGGCTACCTAACATATTGAATGTAATATTTTACAACGTTCCTGTCGTGTCGTCGCCTGCTTCTCGGTGGGAACATTGTATACGTCTATAACGATATATATTCTAGCCTAAGGCAACCTAACATGTCGAATGTAATATTTTACAACATTCCTGTCGTGTCGTCGCCTGCTTCTCGATGGGGACATTATATACGTCTATAACCTTGTATATACTAACCCAACGCAACCTAACATCTGGGATGTAATATTTTACAACATTCCTGGTGGGTCGTCGCCCGCTTCTCGATGGGGACATTATATACGTCTATAACGTTGAATATCCTAACCTAAAGCAACCTAAATCTGGGATGTAATATTTTACAAGATCCCTGGCATGTCGGTCCCCACGTCTCGGTGGGAACATTATATACGTCTATAACGATATATATCCTAACCTAAGGCAACCTAACATCTCGGATGTAATATTTTACAACATTCCTGGCATGTCGGTCCCTACTTCTCGGTGGAAACAATGTATACGTCTATAACGATATATATCCTAGCCTAAGGCAACCCAACATGTAGAATGTAATAATTTACAACATTCCTGGCGTGTCCTCGCCTACTTCTCGATGGGGACATTATACACATCTATAACGTTGTATATCCTAACCTAAGGCAACCTAACATCTCGGATGTAATATTTTACAACATTCCTGGCATGTCGGTCCCTACTTCTCGGTGGGAACATTGTATACGTCTATAACGATATATATTCTAGCCTAAGGCTACCTAACATGTCGAATGTAATATTTTACAACGTTCCTGTCGTGTCGTCGCCTGCTTCTCGATGGGGACATTATATACGTCTATAACGTTGTATATTCTAACCTAACGCAACCTAACATCTGGGATGTTATATTTTACAACATTCCTGGCGTGTCGTCGCCTACTTCTGGATGGGGACATTATATACATCTATAACGTCATATATCCTAACCTAAGGGAACCTAACATCTCGGGTGTAATATTTTACATCATTCCTGGCGTGTCGTCGCCTGCTTCTCGATGGGGACATTCTATACGTCTATAACGTTGTATATCTTAACCTAAGGGAACCTAACATCTCGGGTGTAATATTTTAGAACATTCCTGACGCGTCAGTCCCTATTTCTCGGTGGGAACATTATATACGTCTATAACGTTATATATCCTAGCCTAAGGCAACCTCACTTGTAGAATGTAATATTTTACAACATTCCTGGCGTGTCTTCGCCTACTTCTCGATGGGGACATTATATACATCTATAACGTTGTATATCCTAACCTAAGGCAACCTAACATCTCGGATGTCATATTTTACAACATTCCTGTCATGTCGGTCCCTACTTCTCGGTCGGAACATTGTATACGTCTATAACGATATATATCCTAACCTAAGGCAACCTAACATCTCGGATGTAATATTTTACAACATTCCTGGCGCTTCGGCTGCTACTTTTCGGTGGGAACATTATATACGTCTATAACGTTACATATCCTAACGTATGGCAACATAACATCTCGGATGTTATATTTTTCAACATTCCTGGCGTGTCGTCGCCTGCTTCTCGATGGGGACTTTATGTACGTCTAGAACGTTGTATATCCTAAGCTAACGCAACCTAACATCTGGGATGTAATATTTTACAACATTCCTGGCATGTCGGTCCCTACGTCTCGGTGGGAACGTTATATACGTCTATAACGATATAAATCATAACCTAAAGCAACCTAGCATCTCGGAAGTAATATTTTACAACATTCCTGTCGTGTCGTCGCCTGCTTCTCGATGGGGACATTATATACGTCTATAACGTTGTATATTCTAACCTAACGCAACCTAACATCTGGGATGTTATATTTTACAACATTCCTGGCGTGTCGTCGCCTACTTCTGGATGGGGACATTATATACATCTATAACGTTGTATATCCTAACCTAAGGCAACCTAACATCTCGGATGTAATATTTTACAACATTCCTGGCGTGTCGTCGCCTACTTCTGGATGGGGACATTATATACGTCTATAACCTTGTATATACTAACCTAACGCAACCTAACATCTGGGATGTAATATTTTACAACATTCCTGGTGGGTCGTCGCCCGCTTCTCGATGGGGACATTATATACGTCTATAACGTTGAATATCCTAACCTAAAGCAACCTAAATCTGGGATGTAATATTTTACAAGATCCCTGGCATGTCGGTCCCCACGTCTCGGTGGGAACATTATATACGTCTATAACGATATATATCCTAACCTAACCTAACCTAACATCTCGGATGTAATATTTTACAACATTCCTGGCATGTCGGTCCCTACTTCTCGGTGGAAACAATGTATACGTCTATAACGATATATATCCTAGCCTAAGGCAACCCAACATGTAGAATGTAATAATTTACAACATTCCTGGCGTGTCCTCGCCTACTTCTCGATGGGGACATTATACACATCTATAACGTTGTATATCCTAACCTAAGGCAACCTAACATCTCGGATGTAATATTTTACAACATTCCTGGCATGTCGGTCCCTACTTCTCGGTGGGAACATTGTATACGTCTATAACGATATATATTCTAGCCTAAGGCAACCTAACATGTCGAATGTAATATTTTACAACATTCCTGTCGTGTCGTCGCCTACTTCTCGATGGGGACATTATACACATCTATAACGTTGTATATCCTAACCTAAGGCAACCTAACATCTCGGATGTAATATTTTACAACATTCCTGGCATGTCGGTCCCTACTTCTCGGTGGGTACATTGTATACGTCTATAACGATATATATTCTAGCCTAAGGCAACCTAACATGTCGAATGTAATATTTTACAACATTCCTGTCGTGTCGTCGCCTGCTTCTCGATGGGGACATTATATACGTCTATAACGTTGTATATTCTAACCTTACGCAACCTAACATCTGGGATGTTATATTTTACAACATTCCTGGCGTGTCGTCGCCTACTTCTGGATGGGGACATTATATACATCTATAACGTTGTATATCCTAACCTAAGGGAACCTAACATCTCGGGTGTAATATTTTACAACATTCCTGGCGTGTCGTCGCCTACTTCTCGATGGGGACATTATATACATCTATAACGTTGTATATCCTAACCTAAGGCAACCTAACATCACGGATGTAATATTTTACAACATTCCTGGCATGTCGGGCCCTACTTCTCGGTGGGAACATTGTATACGTCTATAACGATATATATCCTAGCCTAAGGCAACCTAACATGTCGAATGTAATATTTTACAACATTCCTGTCGTGTCGTCGCCTGCTTCTCGATGGGGACATTCTATACGTCTATAACGTTGTATATCTTAACCTAAGGGAACCTAACATCTCGGGTGTAATATTTTAGAACATTCCTGACGCGTCAGTCCCTATTTCTCGGTGGGAACATGATATACGTCTATAACGTTATATATCCTAGCCTAAGGCAACCTCACTTGTAGAATGTATTATTTTACAACATTCCTGGCGTGTCGTCGCCTACTTCTCTATGGGAACATTATATACATCTATAACGTTGTATATCCTAACCTAAGGCAACCTAACATCTCGGATGTAATATTTTACAACATTCCTGTCATGTCGGTCCCTACTTCTCGGTGGGAACATTGTATACGTCTATAACGATATATATCCTAGCCTAAGGCAACCTAACATGTCGAATGTAATATTTTACAACATTCCTGTCGTGTCGCCGCCTGCTTCTCGATGGGGACATTATATACGTCTATAACGTTGTATATTCTAACCTAACGCAACCTAACATCTGGGATGTAATATTTTACAACATTCCTGGCGTGTCGTCGCCTACTTCTGGATGGGGACATTATATACATCTATAACGTCATATATCCTTACCTAAGGGAACCTAACATCTCGGGTGTAATATTTTACAACATTCCTGGCGTGTCGTCGCCTACTTCTCGATGGGGACATTATATACATCTATAACCTTGTATATACTAACCTAACGCAACCTAACATCTGGGATGTAATATTTTACAACATTCCTGGCATGTCGGTCCCTACGTCTCCGTGGGTACATTGTACACGTCTATAACCTTGTATATCCTAACCTAACGCAACCTAACATCTGGGATGTAATATTTTAAAACATTCCTGGCATGTCGGTCCCTACGTCTCGGTGGGAACATTATATACGTCTATAACGATATATATCCTAACCTAAGGCAACCTAACATCTCGGATGTAATATTTTACAACATTCCTGGCGCTTCGGCTGCTACTTTTCGGTGGGAAGATTATATACGTCTATAACGTTACATATCCTAACGTATGGCAACATAACATCACGGATGTTATATTTTTCAACATTCCTGGCGTGTCGTCGCCTGCTTCTCGATGGAGACTTTATGTACGTCTAGAACGTTGTATATCCTAAGCTAGCGCAACCTAACATCTGGGATGTAATATTTTACAACATTCCTGGCATGTCGGTCCCTACGTCCAGGTGGGAACGTTATATACGTCTATAACGATATAAATCATAACCTAAAGCAACCTAGCATCTCGGATGTAATATTTTACAACATTCCTGTCGTGTCGTCGCCTGCTTCTCGATGGGGACATTATATACGTCTATAACGTGGTATATTCTAACCTAACGCAACCTAACATCTGGGATGTTATATTTTACAACATTCCTGGCGTGTCGTCGCCTACTTCTGGATGGGGACATTATATACATCTATAACGTCATATATCCTAACCTAAGGGAACCTAATATCTCGGGTGTAATATTTTACAACATTCCTGGCGTGTCGTCGCCTACTTCTCGATGGGGACATTATATACATCTATAACGTTGTATATCCTAACCTAAGGCAACCTAACATCTCGGATGTAATATTTTACAACATTCTGGCGTGTCGTCGCCTGCTTCTCGATGGGGACATTATATACGTCTATAACCTTGTATATACTAACCTAACGCAACCTAACATCTGGGATGTAATATTTTACAACATTCCTGGTGGGTCGTCGCCCGCTTCTCGATGCGGACATTATATAGGTCTATAACGTTGAATATCCTAACCTAGAGCAACCTAAATCTGGGATGTAATATTTTACAAGATCCCTGGCATGTCGGTCCCCACGTCTCGGTGGGAACATTATATACGTCTATAACGATATATATCCTAACCTAAGGCAACCTAACATCTCGGATGTAATATTTTACAACATTCCTGGCATATCGGTCCCTACTTCTCGGTGGAAACAATGTATACGTCTATAACGATATATATCCTAGCCTAAGGCAACCCAACATGTAGAATGTAATATTTTACAACATTCCTGGCGTGTCCTCGCCTACTTCTCGATGGGGACATTATATACATCTATAACGTTGTATATCCTAACCTAAGGCAACCTAACATCTCGGATGTAATATTTTACAACATTCCTGGCATGTCGGTCCCTACTTCTCGGTGGGAAATTGTATACGTCTATAATGATATATATTCTAGCCTAAGGCTACCTAACATGTCGAATGTAATATTTTACAACGTTCCTGTCGTGTCGTCGCCGGCTTCTCGATGGGGACATTATATACGTCTATAACGTTGTATATTCTAACCTAACGCAACCTAACATCTGGGATGTTATATTTTACAACATTCCTGGCGTGACGTCGCCTACTTCTGGATGGGGACATTATATACATCTATAACGTCATATATCCTAACCTAAGGGAACCTAACATCTCGGGTGTAATATTTTACAACATTCCTGGCGTGTCGTCGCCTACATCTCGATGGGGACATTATATACGTCTATAACGTTGTATATCCTAACCTAAGGCAACCTAACATCTCGGATGTAATATTTTACAACATTCCTAGCATGTCGGTCCCTACTTCTCGGTGGGAACATTGTATACGTCTATAACGATATATATTCTAGCCTAAGGCAACCTAACATGTCGAATGTAATATTTTACAACATTCCTGTCGTGTCGTCGCCTGCTTCTCGATGGGGACATTATATACGTCTATAACGTTGTATATTCTAACCTAACGCAACCTAACATCTGGGATGTTATATTTTACAACATTCCTGGCGTGTCGTCGCCTACTTCTGGATGGGGACATTATATACATCTATAACGTCATATATCCTAACCTAAGGGAACCTAACATCTCGGGTGTAATATTTTACAACATTCCTGGCGTGTCGTCGCCTACTTCTCGATGGGGACATTATATACGTCTATAACGTTGTATATCCTAACCTAAGGCAACCTAACATCTCGGATGTAATATTTTACAACATTCCTGGCATGTCGGGCCCTACTTCTCGGTGGGAACATTGTATACGTCTATAACGATATATATCCTAGCCTAAGGCAACCTAACATGTCGAATGTAATATTTTACAACATTCCTGTCGTGTCGTCGCCTGCTTCTCGATGGGGACATTCTATACGTCTATAACGTTGTATTTCTTAACCTAAGGGAACCTAACATCTCGGGTGTAATATTTTAGAACATTCCTGACGCGTCAGTCCCTATTTCTCGGTGGGAACATTATATACGTCTATAACGTTATATATCCTAGCCTAAGGCAACCTCACTTGTAGAATGTATTATTTTACAACATTCCTGGCGTGTCGTCGCCTACTTCTCTATGGGAACATTATATACATCTATAACGTTGTATATCCTAACCTAAGGCAACCTAACATCTCGGATGTAATATTTTACGACATTCCTGTCATGTCGGTCCCTACTTCTCGGTGGGAACATTGTATACGTCTATAACTATATATATCCTAGCCTAAGGCAACCTAACATGTCGAATGTAATATTTTACAACATTCCTGTCGTGTCGCCGCCTGCTTCTCGATGGGGACATTATATACGTCTATAACGTTGTATATTCTAACCTAACGCAACCTAACATCTGGGATGTAATATTTTACAACATTCCTGGCGTGTCGTCGCCTACTTCTGGATGGGGACATTATATACATCTATAACGTCATATATCCTTACCTAAGGGAACCTAACATCTCGGGTGTAATATTTTACAACATTCCTGGCGTGTCGTCGCCTACTTCTCGATGGGGACATTATATACATCTATAACCTTGTATATACTAACCTAACGCAACCTAACATCTGGGATGTAATATTTTACAACATTCCTGGCATGTCGGTCCCTACGTCTCCGTGGGTACATTGTACACGTCTATAACCTTGTATATCCTAACCTAACGCAACCTAACATCTGGGATGTAATATTTTAAAACATTCCTGGCATGTCGGTCCCTACGTCTCGGTGGGAATATTATATACGTCTATAACGATATATATCCTAACCTAAGGCAACCTAACATCTCGGATGTAATATTTTACAACATTCCTGGCGCTTCGGCTGCTACTTTTCGGTGGGAACATTATATACGTCTATAACGTTACATATCCTAACGTATGGCAACATAACATCTCGGATGTTATATTTTACAACATTCCTGGCGTGTCGTCGCCTGCTTCTCGATGGGGACTTTATGTACGTCTAGAACGTTGTATATCCTAAGCTAACGCAACCTAACATCTGGGATGTAATATTTTACAACATACCTGGCATGTCGGTCCCTACGTCTCGGTGGGAACGTTATATACGTCTATAACGATATAAATCATAACCTAAAGCAACCTAGCATCTCGGATGTACTATTTTACAACATTCCTGGCATGTCGGTCCCTACCTCTCGGTGGGAACATTCTATACGTCTATAACGTTGTATATCCTAACCTAAGGGAACCTAACATCTCGGGTGTAATATTTTACAACATTGCTGACGCGTCGGCCCCTGTTTCTCGGTGGGAACTTTCTATACGTCTATAACGTTGTATATCATAACCTAAGGGAACCTAACTTGTAGAATGTAATATATTACAACATTCCTGGCGTGTCGTCGCCTGCTTCTCGATGGGGACATTCTATACGTCTATAACGATATATATCCTAGCATAAGGCAACCTAACATGTCGAATGTAATATTTTACAACATTCCTGTCGTGTCGTCCCCTGCTTCTCGATGGGGACATTCTATACGTCTATAACGTTGTATATCCTAACCTAAGGGAACCTAACATCTCGGGTGTAATATTTTAGAACATTCCTGACGCGTCAGTCCCTATTTCTCGGTGGGAACATTATATACGTCTATAACGTTATATATCCTAGCCTAAGGCAACCTCACTTGTAGAATGTAATATTTTACAACATTCCTGGCGTGTCGTCGCCTACTTCTCTATGGGAACATTATATACATCTATAACCTTGTATATCCTAACCTAAGGCAACCTAACATCTCGGATGTAATATTTTACAACATTCCTGTCATGTCGGTCCCTACTTCTCGGTGGGAACATTGTATACGTCTATAACGATATATATCCTAGCCTAAGGCAACCTAACATCTCGGATGTAATATTTTACAACATTCCTGGCGCTTCGGCTGCTACTTTTCGGTGGGAACATTATATACGTCTATAACGTTACATATCCTAACGTATGGCAACATAACATCTTGGATGTTATATTTTACAACATTCCTGGCGTGTCGTCGCCTGCTTCTCGATGGGGCCTTTATGTACGTCTAGAACGTTGTATATCCTAAGCTAACGCAACCTAACATCTGGGATGTAATATTTTACAACATTCCTGGCATGTCGGTCCCTACATCTCGGTGGGAACGTTATATACGTCTATAACGATATAAATCATAACCTAAAGCAACCTAGCATCTCGGATGTAATACTTTACAACATTCCTGGCATGTCGGTCCCTACTTCTCGGTGGGAACATTCTATACGTCTATAACGTTGTATATCCTAACCTAAGGGAACCTAACATCTCGGGTGTAATATTTTACAACATTCCTGACGCGTCGGCCGCTATTTCTCGGTGGGAATATTGTATACGTCTATAACGTTATATCTCCTAGCCTAAGGCAACCTAACATCTCGGATGTAATATTTCACAACGTTCCTGGCGTGTTAACCCGCACTTCTCGGTGGGAATATCATATACGTCTATAGCGATATATATCCTAGCCTAAGGCCACCTAACATGTCGAATGTAATATTTTACATCATTCCCGACGTGTCGGCCCGTAGTTCACGGTGGTAACATTATATACGCCTACAACGTTATATATACTAGCCTAAGGCAACCTGACATCTCGGATGTAATATTTGACAACATTTCTGGCGTCTGAGCGCGTACTTCTCGGTGGGAACATCATATACGTCTGTAACGTTATATATCCCGTCGTAAGGCAACATAACATCTGGGATGTAATATTTTACAACATTCCTGGTGGGTCGTCGCCCGATTCTCGATGGGGACATTATATACGTCTATAACGTTGAATATCCTAACCTAAAGCAACCTAACATCTGGGATGTAATATATTACAGCATTCCTAGCATGTCGGTCCCTACTTCTCGGTGGAAACAATGTATACGTCTATAACGACATATATCCTAGCCTAAGGCAACCCAACATGTAGAATGTAATATTTTACAACATTCCTGGCGTGTCGTCGCCTACTTCTGGATGGGGACATTATATACATCTATAACGTTATATATCCTAACCTAAGGGAACCTAACATCTCAGGTGTAATATTTTACAACATTCCTGGCGTGTCGTCGCCTACTTCTCGATGGGGACATTATATACGTCTATAACGTTGTATATTCTAACCTAACGCAACCTAACATCTGGGATTTAATATTTTAGAACATTCCTGGCATGTAGGTCCCAACTTCTCGGTGGGAACATTCTATACGTCTATAACGTTGTATATCCTAACCTAAGGGAACCTAACATATCGGGTGTAATATTTTACAACATTGCTGACGCGTCGGCCCCTCTTTCTCGGTGGGAAAATTATATACGTCTATAACGATATATATCCTAACCTAAGGCAACCTAACATCTCGGATGTAATATTTGACAACATTCCTGGCGTGTTAACCCGCACTTCTCGGTGGGAACATCATATACGTCTATAGCGATATATATCCTAGCCTAAGGCGACCTAGCAAGTCGAATGTAATATTTTACATCATTCCTGACGTGTCGGCCCCTATTTCTCGGTGGGAACATTATATACGTCTATAACGTTATATATGCTAGCCTAAGGCAACCTAACATGTCGAATGTAATATTTTACAACATTCCTGACGTGTCGGCCCGTAGTGCAAGGTGGTAAAGTTATATACGCCTACAACGTTATATATACTAGCCTAAGGCAACCTGACATCTCGGATGTAATATTTGACAACATTCCTGGCGTGTTAGCGCGTACTTCTCGGTGGGAACATCATATACGTCTATAACGTTATATATCCTGTCGTAAGGCAACATAACATCTCGGATATAATATTTTACAACATTCCTGGTGGGTCGTCGCCCGCTTCTAGATGGGGACATTATATACGTCTATAACGTTGAATATCCTAACCTAAAGCAACCTAACATCTGGGATGTAATATTTTACAAGATCCCTGGCATGTCGGTCCCCACGTCTCGGTGGGAACATTATATACGTCTATAACGATATAAATCATAACCTAAAGCAACCTAGCATCTCGGATGTAATATTTTACGACATTCCTGGCATGTCGGTCCCTACGTCTCGGTGGGAACATTATATACGTCTATAACGATATATATCCTAACCTAAGGCAACCTAACATCTCGGATGTAATATTTTACAACATTCCTGGCGCTTCGGCTGCTACTTTTCGGTGGGAACATTATATACGTCTATAACGTTACATATCCTAACGTATGGCAACCTAACATGTCGAATGTAATATTTTACAACATTCCTGTCGTGTCGTCGCCTGCTTCTCGATGGGTACATTATATACGTCTATAACGTTGTATATTCTAACCTAACGCAACCTAACATCTGGGATGTAATATTTTACAACATTCCTGGCGTGTCGTCGCCTACTTCTGGATGGGGACATTATATACATCTATAACGTCATATATCCTAGCCTAAGGGAACCTAACATCTCGGGTGTAATATTTTACAACATTCCTGGTGTGTCGTTGCCTACTTCTCGATGGGGACATTATATACATCTATAACTTTGTATATCCTAACCTAAGGCAACCAAACATATCGGATGTAGTATTTTACAACATTCCTGGCGGGTCGGCCCCTACTTCTCGGTGGGAACATTATATAGGTCTACAACGT
Organism: Xylocopa violacea; assembly: GCA_963969225.1. Classification (NCBI taxonomy): domain Eukaryota; kingdom Metazoa; phylum Arthropoda; class Insecta; order Hymenoptera; family Apidae; genus Xylocopa; species Xylocopa violacea. The sequence goes on from CAXAJV010000678.1 coordinate 4,846,907, forward strand.
AGTATAACCTAACCTAACCCATCTAGCCCCTCGCTGGTAATGCTTTACAGTATCCAGTTCGTGTCGTCACGTACGTCTCGGTGGGGACATTGTATGCGTCTATAACGATATATATCCTAACCTAAGGCAACCTAACATCTCGGATGTAGTATTTTACAACACTCCTGGCGGGGCGGAACCTACTTCTCGGTGGGAACATTATATACGTCTATATCGCAATATAACCTGACCTAACCCATCTATACCCTCGCTGGTAATGTTTCACAGAATCCCGTTCGTGTCGCCCCGTACGTCACGGTGCGGACATTATATACGTCTATAACGTTATATATGCTAACCAAAGGCAACTTAACATCTCGGAAATAGTATTTTCCAAAATACCTGGCGGGTCGGCCCCTTCTTCGCGGTGGGAACATTATGTAGGTCTACAACGTAGTATAACCTAACCTAACCCATTTAGCCCCTCGCTGGTAATGTTTTTCAGAATCCAGCTCGTGTCGTCCCGTACGTCTCGGTGGGAACATTGTATGCGTCTATAACGTTATATATCCTAACCTAGGGCAACCTAACATATCGGATGTAGTATTTTACAACCTTCCTGGCGGGCTGAACCTACTTCTCGGTGGGAACATTATATAAGTCTATATCGTAATATAACCTAACCTAACCCATCTAGAACCTCGCTGGTAATGTTTCACAGAATCCCGTTCGTGTCATCCGTACGTCACGTTGCGGTCATTATATACGTCTATAACGTTATATACCCTAACCTAACGCAACCTAACACCTCTGACGTAGTGTTTTACAACATTCCAGGCGGGTCGGCACCTACTTGTCGGTGGACACATTATATACGATCATATCGCAATATAACCTAACCTAACCCATTTAGCCCCTCGCTGGTAATGTTTTACAGAATCCAGTTCGTGTCGTCCCGTACGTCTCGGTCGGGAAATTATATGCGTCTAGAACGTTATATATTCTAACCTAAGGCAACCTAACATCTCGGATGTAGTATTTTACAACATTCCTGGCGGGTTGGACCCTACTTCTCGGTGGGAACATTATATACGTTCATAACGTAATATAACCTAATCTAACCCATCTAGCCCCTCGGCGGTAATGTTTTACAGAATCCCGTTCGGGTTGGTTCATACTTCTCGGTGGGGACATTATATACGTCTATAACATTGTATATCCCACCCGAAGGCAACCTAACATCTCGAATGTGGTATTTCACAACATTCCTGGCGGGTCGGCCCCACTTCTCGGTAGGGACATTATATAAGTCTATATCGCAATAGAACCTAACCTAACCCATCTATACCCTCGCTGGTAATGTTTCACAGAATCCCGTTCGCATCGCCCCGTACGTCACGGTGCGGACATTATATACGTCTATAACGTTATATATGCTAACCAAAGGCAACCTAACATCTCGGAAATAGTATTTTCCAAAATACCTGGCGGGTCGGCCCCTACTTCTCGGTGGGAACATTATATACGTCTATAACGTAATATAACCTAACCTAAACCACCTAGCCCCTCGCTGGTAAGGTTTTACAGAATCCCGGTCGTGTCGGCCCGTAATTCTCGGTGGGGACATTATATGCGTCTAGAACGTTATATATCTTAACCTAAGGCAACCTAACATCTCGGATGTAGTATTTTACAACATTCCTGGCGGGTCGACCCCTACTTCTCGGTGGGAACATTATATAGGTCTACAACGTAGTATAACCTAACCTAACCCATCTAGCCACTCGCTGGTAATGCTTTACAGAATCCAGTTCGTGTTGTCCCGTACGTCTCGGTGGGGACATTGTTTACGTCTATAACGATATATATCCTAACCTAAGGCAACCTAACATCTCGGATGTAGTATTTTACAACATTCCTGGCGTGGCCGAACCTACTTCTCGGTGGGAACAATATATAAGTCTATATCGTAATATAATCAAACCTAACCCATCTAGACCCTCGCTGGTAATGTTTTACTGAATCCCGTTCGTGTCGCCCCGTACGTCACGGTGCGGACATTATATAGATCTATAACGTTATATATCCTAACCTAAGGCAACCTAACATCTCACATGTACTATTTTACAACATTCCAGGCGGGTCGGCCCCTACTTCTCGGTGGGCACATTATATACGTCTATATCGCAATATAACCTAACCTAACCCATCTAGCCACTCGCTGGTAATGCTTTACAGAATCCAGTTCGTGTCGTCCCGTACGTCTCGGTGGGGACATTGTATGCGTCTATAACGATATTTATACTAACCTAGGGCAACCTAACTTCTCGGATTTAGTATTTTACAACATTCCTGGCGCGTCGGCCCCTACTTCTCGGTGGGAACATTATATACGTCTACAACGTAGTATAACCTAACCTAACCCATCTAGCCCCTCGCTGGTAATGTTTTACAGAATCCCGTTCGTGTCGCCCCGTACGTCACGGTGCGGACATTATATACGTCTATAACGTTATATATGCTAACCAAAGGCAACTTAACATCTCGGATATAGTATTTTCCAAAATACCTGGCGGGTCGGCCCCTACTTCTCGGTGGGAACATTATATACGTCTATAACGTAATATAACCTAACCTAACCCATCTAGCCCCTCGCTGGTAATGCTTTACTGAATCCCGTTCGTGTCGCCCCGTACGTCACGGTGCGGACATTATATAGATATATAACGTTATATATCCTAACCTAAGGCAACCTAACATCTCACATGTAGTATTTTACAACATTCCTGACGCGTCGACCCCTATTTCTCGGTGGGAATATTATATACGTCTATGACGTTATATATCCTAGCCTAAGGCAATCTAACCTCTCTACAGTAATATTTTACAGCATTCCTGGCGTGACGGCTCCTACTTCTCGGTGGGAACAGTATATACATCTATAACGTTATATATCCTAGCCTAAGGCAACCTATCATCTAAGATGTAATATTTTACTACATTCCTGGCGCGCTGGCCCCTACTTCTCGGTGGGAACATTATATACGTCTATAACGCTATATATCCTAGACTAAGACAAGCTAACGTGTCGAATGTAATATTTTACAACATTCCAGGCGCTTCGGCACCTACTTCTCGGTGGGAATATTATATACGTCTATAAAGCTACATATCCTAGCTTAAGGCAACCTAACATGTCGAATGTAATATTTTACAACATTCCTGGCGCGTCGGCCCCTACTTACGGTGGGAACATTATATAAGTCAATAACGTAATATATCCTAAACTAAGGCAACCTATCATCTCTACCGTAATAATTTACAACATTCCTGGCATGCAAGTGCTTAGTTCTATATGGTAACATTATATACGTCTATAACGTTATATATCCTAACCTAATGCAACCTAACATCTCGGATGTAATATTCTACTACATTCCTGGCGCGGCGGCACCTACTTCTCGGTGGGAACAGTATATACGTCTAAAACGTTATATATCCTAACCTAAGGCAACCTAACATGCCGAATGTAATATTTTACAACATTCCCGGCGCTTCGGTCCCTACTTCTCTGTGGTACCATTATATACGTCTATAAGGTTATATATCCTAGCCTAATGCAAGCCTAACATGTCGAATGTAATATTTTACAACATTCCAGGCGCGTCCGCTACTACTTCTCGGTGGGAACATTATATAGGTCAATAACGTTATATATCCTAACCTAAGGCAACCTAGTATCTCGGGAGTAATATTTTACTACATTCCTGGCACGTCGGCCCGTACCTATCGGCGGTAACATTATATAAGTCATTAACGATATATATCCTAACGTAACCTAACATTTCGGATGTAACATTTTACTACATTCCTGGCACGTCGGCCCCTACTTCTCGGTGGGAACATTGTATACGTCTATAACGCTATATATCCGAACCCCTGGCAACCTAACATGTTGACTGTAATATTTTACAACATACCTGGCGCGTCGGCACCTACTTCTCTGTGGGAATATTATATACGTCTATAAAGCTATATATCCTAGCTTAAGGCAACCTAACATGTCGAATGTAATATTTTACAATATTCCTGGCGTGTTAACCCGCACTTCTCGGTGGGAACATCATATACGTTTATAGCGATATATATCCTAGCCTAAGGCGACCTAACATGTCGAATGTAATATTTTACATCATTAGTGACGTGTCGGCCCGTAGTTCACGGTGGTAACATTATATACGCTTACAACGTTATATATACTAGCCTAAGGCAACCTGACATCTCGGATGTAATATTTGACAACATTTCTGGCGTGTGAGCGCGTACTTCTCGGTGGGAACATTATATACGTCTGTAACGTTATATATCCTGTCGTAAGGCAACATAACATCTCGGATGTACTATTTTACAACATTCCTGGTGGGTCGTCGCCCGCTTCTCGATGGGGACATTATATACGTCTATAACGTTGAATATCTTAACCTAAAGCAACCTAACATCTGGGATGTAATATTTTACAAGATCCCTGGCATGTCGGTCCCTACTTCTCGGTGGGAACATTGTATACGTCTATAACGATATATATTCTAGCCTAAGGCAACCTAACATGTCAAATGTAATATTTTACAACATTCCTGGCGTGTCGTCGCCTACTTCTCGATGGGGACATTATATACATCTATAACGTTGTATATCCTAACCTAAGGCAACCTAACATCTCGGATGTAATATTTTACAACATTCCTGGCATGTCGGTCCCTACTTCTCGGTGGGAACATTCTATACGTCTATAACGTCGTATATCCTAACCTAAGGGAACCTAACATCTCGGGTGTAATATTTTACAACATTCCTGACGCGTCGGCCCCTATTTCTCGGTGGGAATATTATATACGTCTATAACGTCATTTATCCTATCCTAAGGCAACCTAACATGTCGAATGTAATATTTTACATCATTCCTGACGTGTCGGCCCGTAGTTCTCGGTGGTAACATTATATAAGTCTATAACGATATATATCCTAACCTAAAGCAACCTAACAACACGGATGTCATATTTTACAACATTCCTGGCATGTCGGTCCCTACATCTCGGTGGGAACATTCTATACGTCTATAACGTTGTATATCCTAACCTAAGGGAACCTAACATTTCGGGTGTAATATTTTACAACATTCCTGACGCGTCGGCCCCTATTTCTCGGTTGGAACATTATATACGCCTATAACGCTATATATCCTAACCTAAGGCAACCTAACATCTCTACCGTACAATTTTACAACATTCCTGGCATGCAAGTACCTATATCTCTGTGGTAACATTATATACGTCTATAACGTTATATATCCTAGCCTATGGCAACCTAACATATCGGGTGGAATATTTTACTATATTCCTGGCATGTCGGTCCCTACTTCTCGGTGGGAACATTGTATACGTCTATAACGATATATATTCTAGCCTAAGGCAACCTAACATGTCGAATGTAATATTTTACAACATTCCTGTCGTGTCGTCGCCTGCTTCTCGATGGGGACATTATATACGTCTATAACGTTGCATATTCTAACCTAACGCAACCTAACATCTGGGATGTAATGTTTTACGACATTCCTGGCATGTCGTCGCTTACTTCTGGATGGGGACATTATATACATCTATAACGTCATATATCCTAACCTAAGGGAACCTAACATCTCGGGTGTAATATTTTACAACATTCCTGGCGTGTCGTCGCGTACTTCTCGATGGGGACATTATATACATCTATAACGTTGTATATCCTAACCTAAGGCAACCTAACATCTCGGACGTAATATTTTACAACATTCCTGGCATGTCGGGCCCTACTTCTCGGTGGGAACATTATATACGTCTATAACGTTATATATCCTAGCCTAAGGCAACCTAACTTGTAGAATGTAATATTTTACAACATTCCTGGCGTGTCGTCGCCTACTTCTCTATGGGAACATTATATACATCTATAACGTTGTATATCCTAACCTAAGGCAACCTAACATCTCGGATGTAATATTTTACAACATTCCTGTCATGTCGGTCCCTATTTCTCGGTGGGAACATTGTATACGTCTATAACGATATATATCCTAGCCTAAGGCAACCTAACATCTGGGATGTAATATTTTAAAACATTCCTGGCATGTCGGTCCCTACGTCTCGGTGGGAACATTATATACGTCTATAACGATATATATCCTAACCTAAGGCAACCTAACATCTCGGATGTAATATTTTACAACATTCCTGGCGCTTCGGCTGCTACTTTTCGGTGGGAACATTATATACGCCTACAACGTTATATATACTAGCCTAAGGCAACGTGACATCTCGGATGTAATATTTGACAACATTTCTGGCGTGTGAGCGCGTACTTCTCGGTGGGAACATCATATACGTCCGTAACGTTATATATCCTGTCGTAAGGCAACATAACATCTCGAATGTAATATTTTACAACATTCCTGGTGGGTCGTCGCCCGCTTCTCGATGGGGACATTATATACGCCTATAACGTTGAATATCCTAACCTAAAGCAACCTAACATCTGGGATGTAATATTTTACAAGATCCCTGGTATGTCGGTCCCCACGTCTCGGTGGGAACATTATATACGTCTATAACGATATATATCCTAACCTAAGGCAACCTAACATCTCGGATGTAATATTTTACAACATTCCTGGCGCTTCCGCTGCTACTTTTCGGTGGGAACATTATATACGTCTATAACGTTACATATCCTAACGTATGGCAACATAACATCTCGGATGTTATATTTTACAACATTCCTGGCGTGTCGTCGCCTGCTTCTCGATGGGGACTTTATGTACGTCTAGAACGTTGTATATCCTAAGCTAACGCAACCTAACATCTGGGATGTAATATTTTACAACATTCCTGGCATGTCGGTCCCTACGTCTCGGTGGGAACGTTATATACGTCTATAACGATATAAATCATAACCTAAAGCAACCTAGCATCTCGGATGTAATATTTTACAACATTCCTGGCATGTCGGTCCCTACTTCTCGGTGGAAACAATGTATACGTCTATAACGATATATATCCTAGCCTAAGGCAACCCAACATGTAGAATGTAATATTTTACAACATTCCTGGCATGTCGTCGCCTACTTCTCGATGGGGACATTATATACATCTATAACGTTGTATATCCTAACCTAAGGCAACCTAACATCTCGGATGTAATATTTTACAACATTCCTGGCATGTCGGTCCCTACTTCTCGGTGGGAACATTGTATACGTCTATAACGATATATATTCTAGCCTAAGGCAACCTAACATGTCGAATGTAATATTTTACAACATTCCTGTCGTGTCGTCGCCTGCTTCTCGATGGGGACATTATATACGTCTATAATGTTGTATATTCTAACCTAACGCAACCTAACATCTGGGATGTTATATTTTACAACATTCCTGGCGTGTCGTCGCCTACTTCTGGATGGGGACATTATATACATCTATAACGTCATATATCCTAACCTAAGGCAACCTAACATCTCGGATGTAATATTTTACAACATTCCTGGCATGTCGGTCCCTACTTCTCGGTGGGAACATTATATACGTCTGTAACGATATATATTCTAGCCTAAGGCAACCTAACATGTCGAATGTAATATTTTACAACATTCCTGGCGTGTCGTCGCCTGCTTCTCGATGAGGACATTATATACGTCTATAACGTTGTATATTCTAACCTAACGCAACGTAACATCTGGGATGTTATATTTTACAACATTCCTGGCGTGTCGTCGCCTACTTCTGGATGGGGACATTATATACATCTATAACGTCATATATCCTAACCTAAGGGAACCTAACATTTTGGGTGTAATATTTTACAACATTCCTGGCGTGTCGTCGCCTACTTCTCGATGGGGACATTATATACGTCTATAACGTTGTATATCCTAACCTAAGGCAACCTAACATCTCGGATGTAATATTTTACAACATTCCTGGCATGTCGGGCCCTACTTCTCGGTGGGAACATTATATACGTCTATAACGATATATATTCTAGCCTAAGGCAACCTAACTTGTAGAATGTAATATTTTACAACATTCCTGGCGTGTCTTCGCCTACTTCTCTATGGGAACATTATATACATCTATAACGTTGTATATCCTAACCTAAGGCAACCTAACATCTCGGATGTAATATTTTACAACATTCCTGACATGTCGGTCCCTACTTCTCGGTGGGAACATTGTATACGTCTATAACGATATATATCCTAGCCTAAGGCAACCTAACATGTCGAATGTAATATTTTACAACATTCCTGTCGCGTCGTCGCCTGCTTCTCGATGGGGACATTATATACGACTATAACGTTGTATATCCTAACCTAACGGAACCTAACATCTCGGGTGTAATATTATACAACATTCCTGGCGTGTCGTCGCCTACTTCTCGATGGGGACATTATATACATCTATAACGTTGTATATCCTAACCTAAGGCAACCTAACATCTCGGATGTAATATTTTACAACATTCCTGGCATGTCGGTCCCTACTTCTCGGTGGAAACAATGTATACGTCTATAACGATATATATGCTAGCCTAAGGCAACCCAACATGTAGAATGTAATATTTTACAACATTCCTGGCGTGTCGTCGCCTACTTCTCGATGGGGACATTATATACATCTATAACGTTGTATATCCTAACCTAAGGCAACCTAACATCTCGGATGTAATATTTTACAACATTCCTGGCATGTCGGTCCCTACTTCTCGGTGAGAACATTGTATACGTCTATAACTATATATATTCTAGCCTAAGGCAACCTAACATGTCGAATGTAATATTTTACAACATTCCTGTCGTGTCGTCGCCTGCTTCTCGATGGGGACATTATATACGTCTATAACGTTGTATATTCTAACCTAACGCAACCTAACATCTGGGATGTTATATTTTACAACATTCCTGGCGTGTCGTCGCCTACTTCTGGATGGGGACATTATATACATCTATAACGTCATATATCCTAACCTAAGAGAACCTAACATCTCGGGTGTAATATTTTACAACATTCCTGGCGTGTCGTCGCCTACTTCTCGATGGGGACATTATATACGTCTATAACGTTGTATATCCTAACCTAAGGCAACCTAACATCTCGGATGTAATATTTTACAACATTCCTGGCATGTCGGTCCCTACTTCTCGGTGGGAACATTATATACGTCTATAACGATATATATTCTAGCCTAAGGCAACCTAACATGTCGAATGTAATATTTTACAACATTCCTGGCGTGTCGTCGCCTACTTCTCGATGGGGATATTATATACGTCTATAACGTTGTATATCCTAACCTGAGGCAACCTAACATCTCGGATGTAATATTTTACAACATTCTGGCGTGTCGTCGCCTGCTTCTCGATGGGAACATTATATACATCTATAACCTTGTATATACTAACCTAACGCAACCTAACATCTGGGATGTAATATTTTACAACATTCCTGGCATGTCGGTCCCTACGTCTCCGTGGGTACATTATATACGTCTATAACGTTGTATATCCTAACCTAACGCAACCTAACATCTGGGATGTAATATTTTAAAACATTCCTGGCATGTCGGTCCCTACGTCTCGGTGGGAACATTATATACGTCTATAACGATATATATCCTAACCTAAGGCAACCTAACATCTCGGATGTAATATTTTACAACATTCCTGGCGCTTCGGCTGCTACTTTTCGGTCGGAACATTATATACGCCTACAACGTTATATATACTAGCCTAAGGCAACGTGACATCTCGGATGTAATATTTGACAACATTTCTGGCGTGTGAGCGCGTACTTCTCGGTGGGAACATCATATACGTCCGTAACGTTATATATCCTGTCGTAAGGCAACATAACATCTCGGATGTAATATTTTACAACATTCCTGGTGGGTCGTCGCCCGCTTCTCGATGGGGACATTATATACGTCTATAACCTTGTATATACTAACCTAACGCAACCTAACATCTGGAATGTAATATTTTACAACATTCCTGGCATGTCGGTCCCTACGTCTCCGTGGGTACATTATATACGTCTATAACGTTGTATATCCTGACCTAACGCAACCTAACATCTGGGATGTAATATTTTAAAACATTCCTGGCATGTCGGTCCCTACGTCTCGGTGGGAACATTATATACGTCTATAACGATATATATCCTAACCTAAGGCAACCTAACATCTCGGATGTAATATTTTACAACATTCCTGGCGCTTCGGCTGCTACTTTTCGGTGGGAACATTATATACGCCTACAACGTTATATATACTAGCCTAAGGCAACGTGACATCTCGGATGTAATATTTGACAACATTTCTGGCGTGTGAGCGCGTACTTCTCGGTGGGAACATCATATACGTCCGTAACGTTATATATCCTGTCGTAAGGCAACATAACATCTCGGATGTAATATTTTACAACATTCCTGGTGGGTCGTCGCCCGCTTCTCGATGGGGACATTATATACGCCTATAACGTTGAATATCCTAACCTAAAGCAACCTAACATCTGGGATGTAATATTTTACAAGATCCCTGGTATGTCGGTCCCCACGTCTCGATGGGGACATTATATACATCTATAACGTTGTATATCCTAACCTAAGGCAACCTAACATCTCGGATGTAATATTTTACAACATTCCTGGCATGTCGGTCCCTACTTCTCGGTGGGAACATTATATACGTCTATAACGATATATATTCTAGCCTAAGGCAACCTAACATGTCGAATGTAATATTTTACAACATTCCTGGCGTGTCGTCGCCTACTTCTCGATGGGGATATTATATACGTCTATAACGTTGTATATCCTAACCTGAGGCAACCTAACATCTCGGATGTAATATTTTACAACATTCTGGCGTGTCGTCGCCTGCTTCTCGATGGGAACATTATATACATCTATAACCTTGTATATACTAACCTAACGCAACCTAACATCTGGGATGTAATATTTTACAACATTCCTGGCATGTCGGTCCCTACGTCTCCGTGGGTACATTATATACGTCTATAACGTTGTATATCCTAACCTAACGCAACCTAACATCTGGGATGTAATATTTTAAAACATTCCTGGCATGTCGGTCCCTACGTCTCGGTGGGAACATTATATACGTCTATAACGATATATATCCTAACCTAAGGCAACCTAACATCTCGGATGTAATATTTTACAACATTCCTGGCGCTTCGGCTGCTACTTTTCGGTCGGAACATTATATACGCCTACAACGTTATATATACTAGCCTAAGGCAACGTGACATCTCGGATGTAATATTTGACAACATTTCTGGCGTGTGAGCGCGTACTTCTCGGTGGGAACATCATATACGTCCGTAACGTTATATATCCTGTCGTAAGGCAACATAACATCTCGGATGTAATATTTTACAACATTCCTGGTGGGTCGTCGCCCGCTTCTCGATGGGGACATTATATACGTCTATAACCTTGTATATACTAACCTAACGCAACCTAACATCTGGAATGTAATATTTTACAACATTCCTGGCATGTCGGTCCCTACGTCTCCGTGGGTACATTATATACGTCTATAACGTTGTATATCCTGACCTAACGCAACCTAACATCTGGGATGTAATATTTTAAAACATTCCTGGCATGTCGGTCCCTACGTCTCGGTGGGAACATTATATACGTCTATAACGATATATATCCTAACCTAAGGCAACCTAACATCTCGGATGTAATATTTTACAACATTCCTGGCGCTTCGGCTGCTACTTTTCGGTGGGAACATTATATACGCCTACAACGTTATATATACTAGCCTAAGGCAACGTGACATCTCGGATGTAATATTTGACAACATTTCTGGCGTGTGAGCGCGTACTTCTCGGTGGGAACATCATATACGTCCGTAACGTTATATATCCTGTCGTAAGGCAACATAACATCTCGGATGTAATATTTTACAACATTCCTGGTGGGTCGTCGCCCGCTTCTCGATGGGGACATTATATACGCCTATAACGTTGAATATCCTAACCTAAAGCAACCTAACATCTGGGATGTAATATTTTACAAGATCCCTGGTATGTCGGTCCCCACGTCTCGATGGGGACATTATATACATCTATAACGTTGTATATCCTAACCTAAGGCAACCTAACATCTCGGATGTAATATTTTACAACATTCCTGGCATGTCGGTCCCTACTTCTCGGTGAGAACATTGTATACGTCTATAACTATATATATTCTAGCCTATGGCAACCTAACATGTCGAATGTAATATTTTACAACATTCCTGTCGTGTCGTCGCCTGCTTCTCGATGGGGACATTATATACGTCTATAACGTTGTATATTCTAACCTAACGCAACCTAACATCTGGGATGTTATATTTTACAACATTCCTGGCGTGTCGTCGCCTACTTCTGGATGGGGACATTATATACATCTATAACGTCATATATCCTAACCTAAGAGAACCTAACATCTCGGGTGTAATATTTTACAACATTCCTGGCGTGTCGTCGCCTACTTCTCGATGGGGACATTATATACGTCTATAACGTTGTATATCCTAACCTAAGGCAACCTAACATCTCGGATGTAATATTTTACAACATTCCTGGCATGTCGGTCCCTACTTCTCGGTGGGAACATTCTATACGTCTATAACGTTGTATATCCTAACCTAAGGGAACCTAACATCTCGGGTGTAATATTTTACAACATTGCTGACGCGTCGGCCCCTATTTCTCCGTGGGAACTTTCTATACGTCTATAACGTTGTATATCATAACCTAAGGGAACCTAACTTGTAGAATGTAATATTTTGCAACATTCCTGGCGTGTCGTGGCCTACTTCTGGATGGGGACATTATATACATCTATAACGTCATATATCCTAACCTAACGGAACCTAACATCTCGGGTGTAATATTTTACAACATTCCTGTCATGTCGGTCCCTACTTCTCGGTGGGAACATTGTATACGTCTATAACGATATATATCCTATCCTAAGGCAACCTAACATGTCGAATGTAATATTTTACAACATTCCTGTCGTGTCGTCGCCTGCTTCCCGATGGGGACATTATATACGTCTATAACGTTGTATATTCTAGCCTAAGGCAACCTAACATCTGGGATGTTATATTTTACAACATTCCTGGCGTGTCGTCGCCTACTTCTGGATGGGGACATTATATACATCTATAACGTCATATATCCTATCCTAAGGGAACCTAACATCTCGGGTGTAATATTTTACAACATTCCTGGCGTGTCGTCGCCTACTTCTCGATGGGGACATTATATACGTCTATAACGTTGTATATCCTAACCTAAGGCAACCTAACATCTCGGATGTAATATTTTACAACATTCCTGGCATGTCGGTCCCTACTTCTAGGTGGAAACATTATATACGTCTATAACGATATATATTCTAGCCTAAGGCAACCTAACATGTCGAATGTAATATTTTACAACATTCCTGTCGTGTCGTCGCCTGCTTCTCGATGGGGACATTATATACGTCTATAACGTTGTATATTCTAACCTAACGCAACCTAACATCTGGGATGTTATATTTTACAACATTCCTGGCGTGTCGGTCCCTACGTCTCCGTGGGTACATTATATACATCTATAACGTTGTATATCCTAACATAACGCAACCTAACATCTGGGGTGTAATATTTTAAAACATTCCTGGCATGTCGGTCCCTACGTCTCGGTGGAAACAATGTATACGTCTATAACGATATATATGCTAGCCTAAGGCAACCCAACATGTAGAATGTAATATTTTACAACATTCCTGGCGTGTGGTCGCCTACTTCTCGATGGGGACATTATATACATCTATAACGTAGTATATCCTAACCTAAGGCAACCTAACATCTCGGATGTAATATTTTACAACATTCCTGGCATGTCGGTCCCTACTTCTCGGTGGGAACATTGTATACGTCTATAACGATATATATTCTAGCCTAAGGCAACCTAACATGTCGAATGTAATATTTTACAACATTCCTGTCGTGTCGTGGCCTGCTTCTCGATGGGGACATTATATACGTCTATAACGTTGTATATTCTAACCTAAAGCAACCTAACATCTGGGATGTTATATTTTACAACATTCCTGGCGTGTCGTCGCCTACTTCTGGATGGGGACATTATATACATCTATAACGTCATATATCCTAACCTAAGGCAACCTAACATCTCGGATGTAATATTTTACAACATTCCTGGCATGTCGGTCCCTACTTCTCGGTGGGAACATTATATACGTCTATAACGATATATATTCTAGCCTAAGGCAACCTAACATGTCGAATGTAATATTTTACAACATTCCTGGCGTGTCGTCGCCTGCTTCTCGATGGGGACATTATATACGTCTATAACGTTGTATATCCTAACCTAAGGCAACCTAACATCTCGGATGTAATATTTTACAACATTCCTGGCATGTCGGTCCCTACTTCTCGGTGGAAACATTATATACGTCTATAACGATATATATTCTAGCCTAAGGCAACCTAACATGTCGAATGTTATATTTTACAGCATTCCTGTCGTGTCGTCGCCTGCTTCTCGATGGGGACATTATATACGTCTATAACGTTGTATATTCTAACCTAACGCAACCTAACATCTGGGATGTTATATTTTACAACATTCCTGGCGTGTCGTCGCCTACTTCTGGATGGGGACATTATATACATCTATAACGTCATATATCCTAACCTAAGGGAACCTAACATCTCGGGTGTAATATTTTGCAACATTCCTGGTGTGTCGTCGCCTACTTCTCGATGGGGACATTATATACATCTATAACGTTGTATATCCTAACCTAAGGCAACCTAACATCTCGGATGTAATATTTTACAACATTCCTGGCATGTCGGTCCCTACTTCTCGGTGGGAACATTCTATACGTCTATAACGTTGTATATCCTAACCTAAGGGAACCTAACATCTCGGGTGTAATATTTTACAACATTCCTGTCATGTCGGTCCCTACTTCTCGGTGGGAACATTGTATACGTCTATAACGATATATATCCTATCCTAAGGCAACCTAACATGTCGAATGTAATATTTTACAACATTCCTGTCGTGTCGTCGCCTGCTTCCCGATGGGGACATTATATACGTCTATAACGTTGTATATTCTAGCCTAAGGCAACCTAACATCTGGGATGTTATATTTTACAACATTCCGGGCGTGTCGTCGCCTACTTCTGGATGGGGACATTATATACATCTATAACGTCATATATCCTAACCTAAGGGAACCTAACATCTCGGGTGTAATATTTTACAACATTCCTGGCGTGTCGTCGCCTACTTCTCGATGGGGACATTATATACGTCTATAACGTTGTATATCCTAACCTAAGGCAACCTAACATCTCGGATGTAATATTTTACAACATTCCTGGCCTGTCGGTCCCTACTTCTCGGTGGAAACATTATATACGTCTATAACGATATATATTCTAGCCTAAGGCAACCTAATATGTCGAATGTAATATTTTACAACATTCCTGTCGTGTCGTCGCCTGCTTCTCGATGGGGACATTATATACGTCTATAACGTTGTATATTCTAACCTAACGCAACGTAACATCTGGGATGTTATATTTTACAACATTCCTGGCGTGTCGTCGCCTACTTCTGGATGGGGACATTATATACATCTATAACGTCATATATCCTAACCTAAGGGAACCTAACATCTCGGGTGTAATATTTTACTACATTCCTGGCGTGTCGTCGCCTACTTCTCGATGGGGACATTATATACATCTATAACGTCATATATCCTATCCTAAGGGAACCTATCATCTCGGGTGTAATATTTTACAACATTCCTGGCGTGTCGTCGCCTACTTCTCGATGGGGACATTATATACGTCTATAACTTTGTATATCCTAACCTAAGGCAACCTAACATCTCGGATGTAATATTTTACAACATTCCTGGCATGTCGGTCCCTACTTCTCGGTGGAAACATTATATACGTCTATAACGATATATATTCTAGCCTAAGGCAACCTAACATCTCGGATGTAATATTTTACAACATTCCTGGCATGTCGGTCCCTACTTCTCGATGGGGACATTATATACATCTATAATCTTGTATATCCTAACCTAAGGCAGCCTAACATCTCGGATGTAGTATTTTACAACATTCCTGGCGTGTCGTCGCCTACTTCTGGGTGGGGTCATTATATACATCCATAACGTTGTATATCCTAACCTAAGGGAACCTAACATCTCGGATGTAATATTTTACAACATTCCTGGCGCGTCGGCTCCTATTATTCGGTGGGAACATTATATACGTCTATAACGCTATATATCCTAACCTAAGGGACCCTAACATGTCGTATGTAATATTTTACAACATTCCTGTCATGTCGGTCCCTACTTCTCGGTGGGAACATTGTATACGTCTATAACGATATATATCCTAGCCTAAGGCAACCTAACATGTCGAATGTAATATTTTACAACATTCCTGTCGTGTCGTCGCCTGCTTCTCGATGGGGACATTATATACGTCTATAACGTTGTATATCCTAACCTAAGGCAACCTAACGTCTCGGATGTAATATTTTACAACATTCCTGGCATGTCGGTCCCTACTTCTCGGTGGAAACATTATATACGTCTATAACGATATATATTCTAGCCTAAGGCAACCTAACATGTCGAATGTTATATTTTACAGCATTCCTGTCGTGTCGTCGCCTGCTTCTCGATGGGGACATTATATACGTCTATAACGTTGTATATTCTAACCTAACGCAACCTAACATCTGGGATGTTATAGTTTACAACATTCCTGGCGTGTCGTCGCCTACTTCTGGATGGGGACATTATATACATCTATAACGTCATATATCCTAACCTAACGGAACATAACATCTCGGGTGTAATATTTTACAACATTCCTGTCATGTCGGTCCCTACTTCTCGGTGGGAACATTGTATACGTCTATAACGATATACATCCTAGCCTAAGGCAACCTAACATGTCGAATGTTATATTTTACAGCATTCCTGTCGTGTCGTCGCCTGCTTCTCGATGGGGACATTATATACGTCTATAACGTTGTATATTCTAACCTAACGCAACCTAACATCTGGGATGTTATAGTTTACAACATTCCTGGCGTGTCGTCGCCTACTTTTGGATGGGGACATTATATACATCTATAACGTCATATATCCTAACCTAAGGGAACCTAACATCTCGGGTGTAATATTTTACAACATTCCTGGCGTGTCGTCGCCTACTTCTGGATGGGGACATTATATACATCTATAACGTCATATATCCTAACCTAAGGCAACCTAACATCTCGGATGTAATATTTTACAACATTCCTGGCATGTCGGTCCCTACTTCTCGGTGGGAACATTATATACGTCTATAACGATATATATTCTAGCCTAAGGCAACCTAACATGTCGAATGTAATATTTTACAACATTCCTGTCGTGTCGTCGCCTGCTTCTCGATGGGGACATTATATACGTCTATAACGTTGTATATTCTAACCTAACGCAACCTAACATCTGGGATGTTATATTTTACAACATTCCTGGCGTGTTGTCGCCTACTTCTGGATGGGGACATTATATACATCTATAACGTCATATATCCTAACCTAAGGGAACCTAACATCTCGGGTGTAATATTTTACAACATTCCTGGTGTGTCGTCGCCTACTTCTCGATGGGGACATTATATACATCTATAACGTTGTATATCCTAACCTAAGGCAACCTAACATCTCGGATGTAATATTTTACAACATTCCTGGCATGTCGGTCCCTACTTCTCGGTGGGAACATTCTATACGTCTATAACGTTGTATATCCTAACCTAAGGGAACGTAACATCTCGGGTGTAATATTTTACAACATTGCTGACGCGTCGGCCCCTATTTCTCCGTGGGAACTTTCTATACGTCTATAACGTTGTATATCATAACCTAAGGGAACCTAACTTGTAGAATGTAATATTTTGCAACATTCCTGGCGTGTCGTGGCCTACTTCTGGATGGGGACATTATATACATCTATAACGTCATATATCCTAACCTAACGGAACATAACATCTCGGGTGTAATATTTTACAACATTCCTGTCATGTCGGTCCCTACTTCTCGGTGGGAACATTGTATACGTCTATAACGATATACATCCTAGCCTAAGGCAACCTAACATGTCGAATGTAATATTTTATAACATTCCTGTCTTGTCGTCGACTGCTTCTCGATGGGGACATTATATACGTCTATAACGTTGTATATTCTAGCCTAAGGCAACCTAACATCTGGGATGTTATATTTTACAACATTCCTGGCGTGTCGTCGCCTACTTTTGGATGGGGACATTATATACATCTATAACGTCATATATCCTAACCTAAGGGAACCTAACATCTCGGGTGTAATATTTTACAACATTCCTGGCGTGTCGTCGCCTACTTCTCGATGGGGACATTATATACGTCTATAACGTTGTATATCCTAACCTAAGGCAACCTAACATCTCGGATGTAATATTTTACAACATTCCTGTCATGTCGGTCCCTACTTCTCGGTGGAAACATTATATACGTCTATAACGATACATATTCTAGCCTAAGGCAACCTAACATGTCGAATGTAATATTTTACAACATTCCTGTCGTGTCGTCGCCTGCTTCTCGATGGGGACATTATATACGTCTATAACGTTGTATATTCTAACCTAACGCAACCTAACATCTGGGATGTTATATTTTACAACATTCCTGGCGTGTCGTCGCCTACTTCTGGATGGGGACATTATATACATCTATAACGTCATATATCCTAACCTAAGGGAACCTAACATCTCGGGTGTAATATTTTACAACATTCCTGGTGTGTCGTCGCCTACTTCTCGATGGGGACATTATATACATCTATAACGTTGTATATCCTAACCTAAGGCAACCTAACATCTCGGATGTAATATTTTACAACATTCCTGGCATGTCGGTCCCTACTTCTCGATGGGGACATTATATACATCTATAATCTTGTATATCCTAACCTAAGGCAGCCTAACATCTCGGATGTAGTATTTTACAACATTCCTGGCGTGTCGTCGCCTACTTCTGGGTGGGGTCATTATATACATCCATAACGTTGTATATCCTAACCTAAGGGAACCTAACATCTCGGATGTAATATTTTACAACATTCCTGGCGCGTCGGCTCCTATTATTCGGTGGGAACATTATATACGTCTATAACGCTATATATCCTAACCTAAGGGACCCTAACATGTCGTATGTAATATTTTACAACATTCCTGTCATGTCGGTCCCTACTTCTCGGTGGGAACATTGTATACGTCTATAACGATATATATCCTAGCCTAAGGCAACCTAACATGTCGAATGTAATATTTTACAACATTCCTGTCGTGTCGTCGCCTGCTTCTCGATGGGGACATTATATACGTCTATAACGTTGTATATCCTAACCTAAGGCAACCTAACGTCTCGGATGTAATATTTTACAACATTCCTGGCATGTCGGTCCCTACTTCTCGGTGGAAACATTATATACGTCTATAACGATATATATTCTAGCCTAAGGCAACCTAACATGTCGAATGTTATATTTTACAGCATTCCTGTCGTGTCGTCGCCTGCTTCTCGATGGGGACATTATATACGTCTATAACGTTGTATATTCTAACCTAACGCAACCTAACATCTGGGATGTTATAGTTTACAACATTCCTGGCGTGTCGTCGCCTACTTCTGGATGGGGACATTATATACATCTATAACGTCATATATCCTAACCTAACGGAACATAACATCTCGGGTGTAATATTTTACAACATTCCTGTCATGTCGGTCCCTACTTCTCGGTGGGAACATTGTATACGTCTATAACGATATACATCCTAGCCTAAGGCAACCTAACATGTCGAATGTAATATTTTATAACATTCCTGTCTTGTCGTCGACTGCTTCTCGATGGGGACATTATATACGTCTATAACGTTGTATATTCTAGCCTAAGGCAACCTAACATCTGGGATGTTATATTTTACAACATTCCTGGCGTGTCGTCGCCTACTTTTGGATGGGGACATTATATACATCTATAACGTCATATATCCTAACCTAAGGGAACCTAACATCTCGGGTGTAATATTTTACAACATTCCTGGCGTGTCGTCGCCTACTTCTCGATGGGGACATTATATACGTCTATAACGTTGTATATCCTAACCTAAGGCAACCTAACATCTCGGATGTAATATTTTACAACATTCCTGGCATGTCGGTCCCTACTTCTCGGTGGAAACATTATATACGTCTATAACGATATATATTCTAGCCTAAGGCAACCTAACATGTCGAATGTAATATTTTACAACATTCCTGTCGTGTCGTCGCCTGCTTCTCGATGGGGACATTATATACGTCTATAACGTTGTATATTCTAACCTAACGCAACCTAACATCTGGGATGTTATATTTTACAACATTCCTGGCGTGTCGTCGCCTACTTCTGGATGGGGACATTATATACATCTATAACGTCATATATCCTAACCTAAGGGAACCTAACATCTCGGGTGTAATATTTTACAACATTCCTGGTGTGTCGTCGCCTACTTCTCGATGGGGACATTATATACATCTATAACGTTGTATATCCTAACCTAAGGCAACCTAACATCTCGGATGTAATATTTTACAACATTCCTGGCATGTCGGTCCCTACTTCTCGATGGGGACATTATATACATCTATAATCTTGTATATCCTAACCTAAGGCAGCCTAACATCTCGGATGTAGTATTTTACAACATTCCTGGCGTGTCGTCGCCTACTTCTGGGTGGGGTCATTATATACATCCATAACGTTGTATATCCTAACCTAAGGGAACCTAACATCTCGGATGTAATATTTTACAACATTCCTGGCGCGTCGGCTCCTATTATTCGGTGGGAACATTATATACGTCTATAACGCTATATATCCTAACCTAAGGGACCCTAACATGTCGTATGTAATATTTTACAACATTCCTGTCATGTCGGTCCCTACTTCTCGGTGGGAACATTGTATACGTCTATAACGATATATATCCTAGCCTAAGGCAACCTAACATGTCGAATGTAATATTTTACAACATTCCTGTCGTGTCGTCGCCTGCTTCTCGATGGGGACATTATATACGTCTATAACGTTGTATATCCTAACCTAAGGCAACCTAACATCTCGGATGTAATATTTTACAACATTCCTGGCATGTCGGTCCCTACTTCTCGGTGGAAACATTATATACGTCTATAACGATATATATTCTAGCCTAAGGCAACCTAACATGTCGAATGTTATATTTTACAGCATTCCTGTCGTGTCGTCGCCTGCTTCTCGATGGGGACATTATATACGTCTATAACGTTGTATATTCTAACCTAACGCAACCTAACATCTGGGATGTTATAGTTTACAACATTCCTGGCGTGTCGTCGCCTACTTCTGGATGGGGACTTTATATACATCTATAACGGCATATATCCTAACCTAAGGGAACCTAACATCTCGGGTGTAATATTTTACAACATTCCTGGCGTGTCGTCGCCTACTTCTCGATGGGGACATTATATACGTCTATAACGTTGTATATCCTAACCTAAGGCAACCTAACATCCCGGATGTAATATTTTACAACATTCCTGGCATGTCGGTCCCTACTTCTCGGTGGAAACATTATATACGTCTATAACGATATATATTCTAGCCTAAGGCAACCTAACATGTCGAATGTTATATTTTACAGCATTCCTGTCGTGTCGTCGCCTGCTTCTCGATGGGGACATTATATACGTCTATAACGTTGTATATTCTAACCTAACGCAACCTAACATCTGGGATGTTATAGTTTACAACATTCCTGGCGTGTCGTCGCCTACTTCTGGATGGGGACATTATATACATCTATAACGTCATATATCCTAACCTAAGGCAACCTAACATCTCGGATGTAATATTTTACAACATTCCTGGCATGTCGGTCCCTACTTCTCGGTGGGAACATTCTATACGTCTATAACGTTGTATATCCTAACCTAAGGGAACCTAACATCTCGGGTGTAATATTTTACAACATTGCTGACGCGTCGGCCCCTATTTCTCCGTGGGAACTTTCTATACGTCTATAACGTTGTATATCATAACCTAAGGGAACCTAACTTGTAGAATGTAATATTTTGCAACATTCCTGGCGTGTCGTGGCCTACTTCTGGATGGGGACATTATATACATCTATAACGTCATATATCCTAACCTAACGGAACATAACATCTCGGGTGTAATATTTTACAACATTCCTGTCATGTCGGTCCCTACTTCTCGGTGGGAACATTGTATACGTCTATAACGATATACATCCTAGCCTAAGGCAACCTAACATGTCGAATGTAATATTTTACAACATTCCTGTCTTGTCGTCGCCTGCTTCTCGATGGGGACATTATATACGTCTATAACGTTGTATATTCTAGCCTAAGGCAACCTAACATCTGGGATGTTATATTTTACAACATTCCTGGCGTGTCGTCGCCTACTTTTGGATGGGGACATTATATACATCTATAACGTCATATATCCTAACCTAAGGGAACCTAACATCTCGGGTGTAATATTTTACAACATTCCTGGCGTGTCGTCGCCTACTTCTCGATGGGGACATTATATACGTCTATAACGTTGTATATCCTAACCTAAGGCAACCTAACATCTCGGATGTAATATTTTACAACATTCCTGGCATGTCGGTCCCTACTTCTCGGTGGAAACATTATATACGTCTATAACGATACATATTCTAGCCTAAGGCAACCTAACATGTCGAATGTAATATTTTACAACATTCCTGTCGTGTCGTCGCCTGCTTCTCGATGGGGACATTATATACGTCTATAACGTTGTATATTCTAACCTAACGCAACCTAACATCTGGGATGTTATATTTTACAACATTCCTGGCGTGTCGTCGCCTACTTCTAAATGGGGACATTATATACATCTATAACGTCATATATCCTAACCTAAGGGAACCTAACATCTCGGGTGTAATATTTTACAACATTCCTGGTGTGTCGTCGCCTACTTCTCGATGGGGACATTATATACATCTATAACGTTGTATATCCTAACCTAAGGCAACCTAACATCTCGGATGTAATATTTTACAACATTCCTGGCATGTCGGTCCCTACTTCTCGATGGGGACATTATATACATCTATAATCTTGTATATCCTAACCTAAGGCAGCCTAACATCTCGGATGTAGTATTTTACAACATTCCTGGCGTGTCGTCGCCTACTTCTGGATGGGGTCATTATATACATCCATAACGTTGTATATCCTAACCTAAGGGAACCTAACATCTCGGATGTAATATTTTACAACATTCCTGGCGCGTCGGCTCCTATTATTCGGTGGGAACATTATATACGTCTATAACGCTATATATCCTAACCTAACGGAACATAACATCTCGGGTGTAATATTTTACAACATTCCTGTCATGTCGGTCCCTACTTCTCGGTGGGAACATTGTATACGTCTATAACGATATACATCCTAGCCTAAGGCAACCTAACATGTCGAATGTAATATTTTACAACATTCCTGTCTTGTCGTCGCCTGCTTCTCGATGGGGACATTATATACGTCTATAACGTTGTATATTCTAGCCTAAGGCAACCTAACATCTGGGATGTTATATTTTACAACATTCCTGGCGTGTCGTCGCCTACTTTTGGATGGGGACATTATATACATCTATAACGTCATATATCCTAACCTAAGGGAACCTAACATCTCGGGTGTAATATTTTACAACATTCCTGGCGTGTCGTCGCCTACTTCTCGATGGGGACATTATATACGTCTATAACGTTGTATATCCTAACCTAAGGCAACCTAACATCTCGGATGTAATATTTTACAACATTCCTGGCATGTCGGTCCCTACTTCTCGGTGGAAACATTATATACGTCTATAACGATACATATTCTAGCCTAAGGCAACCTAACATGTCGAATGTAATATTTTACAACATTCCTGTCGTGTCGTCGCCTGCTTCTCGATGGGGACATTATATACGTCTATAACGTTGTATATTCTAACCTAACGCAACCTAACATCTGGGATGTTATATTTTACAACATTCCTGGCGTGTCGTCGCCTACTTCTAAATGGGGACATTATATACATCTATAACGTCATATATCCTAACCTAAGGGAACCTAACATCTCGGGTGTAATATTTTACAACATTCCTGGTGTGTCGTCGCCTACTTCTCGATGGGGACATTATATACATCTATAACGTTGTATATCCTAACCTAAGGCAACCTAACATCTCGGATGTAATATTTTACAACATTCCTGGCATGTCGGTCCCTACTTCTCGATGGGGACATTATATACATCTATAATCTTGTATATCCTAACCTAAGGCAGCCTAACATCTCGGATGTAGTATTTTACAACATTCCTGGCGTGTCGTCGCCTACTTCTGGATGGGGTCATTATATACATCCATAACGTTGTATATCCTAACCTAAGGGAACCTAACATCTCGGATGTAATATTTTACAACATTCCTGGCGCGTCGGCTCCTATTATTCGGTGGGAACATTATATACGTCTATAACGCTATATATCCTAACCTAAGGGACCCTAACATGTCGTACGTAATATTTTACAACATTCCTGTCATGTCGGTCCCTACTTCTCGGTGGGAACATTGTATACGTCTATAACGATATATATCCTAGCCTAAGGCAACCTAACATGTCGAATGTAATATTTTACAACATTCCTGTCGTGTCGTCGCCTGCTTCTCGATGGGGACATTATATACGTCTATAACGTTGTATATTCTAGCCTAAGGCAACCTAACATCTGGGATGTTATATTTTACAACATTCCTGGCGTGTCGTCGCCTACTTCTGGATGGGGACATTATATACATCTATAACGTCATATATCCTAACCTAAGGGAACCTAACATCTCGGGTGTAATATTTTACTACATTCCTGGCGTGTCGTCGCCTACTTCTCGATGGGGACATTATATACGTCTATAACGTTGTATATCCTAACCTAAGGCAACCTAACATCTCGGATGTAATATTTTACAACATTCCTGGCATGTCGGTCCCTACTTCTCGGTGGAAACATTATATACGTCTATAACGACATATATTCTAGCCTAAGGCAACCTAACATGTCGAATGTTATATTTTACAGCATTCCTGTCGTGTCGTCGCCTGCTTCTCGATGGGGACATTATATACGTCTATAACGTTGTATATTCTAGCCTAAGGCAACCTAACATCTGGGATGTTATATTTTACAACATTCCTGGCGTGTCGTCGCCTACTTCTGGATGGGGACATTATATACATCTATAACGTCATATATCCTAACCTAAGGGAACCTAACATCTCGGGTGTAATATTTTACTACATTCCTGGCGTGTCGTCGCCTACTTCTCGATGGGGACATTATATACGTCTATAACGTTGTATATCCTAACCTAAGGCAACCTAACATCTCGGATGTAATATTTTACAACATTCCTGGCATGTCGGTCCCTACTTCTCGGTGGAAACATTATATACGTCTATAACGATATATATTCTAGCCTAAGGCAACCTAACATGTCGAATGTTATATTTTACAGCATTCCTGTCGTGTCGTCGCCTGCTTCTCGATGGGGACATTATATACGTCTATAACGTTGTATATTCTAACCTAACGCAACCTAACATCTGGGATGTTATATTTTACAACATTCCTGGCGTGTCGTCGCCTACTTCTGGATGGGGACATTATATACATCTATAACGTCATATATCCTAACCTAAGGGAACCTAACATCTCGGGTGTAATATTTTACAACATTCCTGGTGTGTCGTCGCCTACTTCTCGATGGGGACATTATATACATCTATAACGTTGTATATCCTAACCTAAGGCAACCTAACATCTCGGATGTAAT
This sequence comes from Xylocopa violacea, assembly GCA_963969225.1. NCBI lineage: Eukaryota > Metazoa > Arthropoda > Insecta > Hymenoptera > Apidae > Xylocopa > Xylocopa violacea. The sequence continues at coordinate 4,873,086 of CAXAJV010000678.1, forward strand.
ATTTTACAACATTCCTGGCATGTCGGTCCCTACTTCTCGGTGGGAACATTCTATACGTCTATAACGTTGTATATCCTAACCTAAGGGAACCTAACATCTCGGGTGTAATATTTTACAACATTGCTGACGCGTCGGCCCCTATTTCTCCGTGGGAACTTTCTATACGTCTATAACGTTGTATATCATAACCTAAGGGAACCTAACTTGTAGAATGTAATATTTTGCAACATCCCTGGCGTGTCGTGGCCTACTTCTGGATGGGGACATTATATACATCTATAACGTCATATATCCTAACCTAACGGAACCTAACATCTCGGGTGTAATATTTTACAACATTCCTGTCATGTCGGTCCCTACTTCTCGGTGGGAACATTGTATACGTCTATAACGATATATATCCTATCCTAAGGCAACCTAACATGTCGAATGTAATATTTTACAACATTCCTGTCGTGTCGTCGCCTGCTTCTCGATGGGGACATTATATACGTCTATAACGTTGTATATTCTAGCCTAAGGCAACCTAACATCTGGGATGTTATATTTTACAACATTCCTGGCGTGTCGTCGCCTACTTCTGGATGGGGACATTATATACATCTATAACGTCATATATCCTAACCTAAGGGAACCTAACATCTCGGGTGTAATATTTTACAACATTCCTGGCGTGTCGTCGCCTACTTCTCGATGGGGACATTATATACGTCTATAACGTTGTATATCCTAACCTAAGGCAACCTAACATCTCGGATGTAATATTTTACAACATTCCTGGCATGTCGGTCCCTACTTCTCGGTGGAAACATTATATACGTCTATAACGATATATATTCTAGCCTAAGGCAACCTAACATGTCGAATGTAATATTTTACAACATTCCTGTCGTGTCGTCGCCTGCTTCTCGATGGGGACATTATATACGTCTATAACGTTGTATATTCTAACCTAACGCAACCTAACATCTGGGATGTTATATTTTACAACATTCCTGGCGTGTCGTCGCCTACTTCTGGATGGGGACATTATATACATCTATAACGTCATATATCCTATCCTAAGGGAACCTATCATCTCGGGTGTAATATTTTACAACATTCCTGGCGTGTCGTCGCCTACTTCTCGATGGGGACATTATATACGTCTATAACGTTGTATATCCTAACCTAAGGCAACCTAACATCCCGGATGTAATATTTTACAACATTCCTGGCATGTCGGTCCCTACTTCTCGGTGGAAACATTATATACGTCTATAACGATATATATTCTAGCCTAAGGCAACCTAACATGTCGAATGTAATATTTTACAACATTCCTGTCGTGTCGTCGCCTGCTTCTCGATGGGGACATTATATACGTCTATAACGTTGTATATTCTAACCTAACGCAACCTAACATCTGGGATGTTATATTTTACAACATTCCTGGCGTGTCGTCGCCTACTTCTGGATGGGGACATTATATACATCTATAACGTCATATATCCTAACCTAAGGGAACCTAACATCTCGGGTGTAATATTTTACAACATTCCTGGTGTGTCGTCGCCTACTTCTCGATGGGGACATTATATACATCTATAACGTTGTATATCCTAACCTAAGGCAACCTAACATCTCGGATGTAATATTTTACAACATTCCTGGCATGTCGGTCCCTACTTCTCGGTGGGAACATTCTATACGTCTATAACGTTGTATATCCTAACCTAAGGGAACGTAACATCTCGGGTGTAATATTTTACAACATTGCTGACGCGTCGGCCCCTATTTCTCCGTGGGAACTTTCTATACGTCTATAACGTTGTATATCATAACCTAAGGGAACCTAACTTGTAGAATGTAATATTTTGCAACATTCCTGGCGTGTCGTGGCCTACTTCTGGATGGGGACATTATATACATCTATAACGTCATATATCCTAACCTAACGGAACATAACATCTCGGGTGTAATATTTTACAACATTCCTGTCATGTCGGTCCCTACTTCTCGGTGGGAACATTGTATACGTCTATAACGATATACATCCTAGCCTAAGGCAACCTAACATGTCGAATGTAATATTTTACAACATTCCTGTCTTGTCGTCGCCTGCTTCTCGATGGGGACATTATATACGTCTATAACGTTGTATATTCTAGCCTAAGGCAACCTAACATCTGGGATGTTATATTTTACAACATTCCTGGCGTGTCGTCGCCTACTTCTGGATGGGGACATTATATACATCTATAACGTTGTATATCCTAACCTAAGGCAACCTAACATCTCGGATGTAATATTTTACAACATTCCTGGCATGTCGGTCCCTACTTCTCGGTGGAAACATTATATACGTCTATAACGGTATATATTCTAGCCTAAGGCAACCTAACATGTCGAATGTAATATTTTACAACATTCCTGTCGTGTCGTCGCCTGCTTCTCGATGGGGACATTATATACGCCTATACCGTTGTATATTCTAACCTAACGCAACCTAACATCTGGGATGTTATATTTTACAACATTCCTGGCGTGTCGTCGCCTACTTCTGGATGGGGACATTATATACATCTATAACGTCATATATCCTAACCTAAGGGAACCTAACATCTCGGGTGTAATATTTTACAACATTCCTGGTGTGTCGTCGCCTACTTCTCGATGGGGACATTATATACATCTATAACGTTGTATATCCTAACCTAAGGCAACCTAACATCTCGGATGTAATATTTTACAACATTCCTGGCATGTCGGTCCCTACTTCTCGGTGGGAACATTCTATACGTCTATAACGTTGTATATCCTAACCTAAGGGAACCTAACATCTCGGGTGTAATATTTTACAACATTGCTGACGCGTCGGCCCCTATTTCTCCGTGGGAACTTTCTATACGTCTATAACGTTGTATATCATAACCTAAGGGAACCTAACTTGTAGAATGTAATATTTTGCAACATTCCTGGCGTGTCGTGGCCTACTTCTGGATGGGGACATTATATACATCTATAACGTCATATATCCTAACCTAACGGAACCTAACATCTCGGGTGTAATATTTTACAACATTCCTGTCATGTCGGTCCCTACTTCTCGGTGGGAACATTGTATACGTCTATAACGATATATATCCTAGCCTAAGGCAACCTAACATGTCGAATGTAATATTTTACAACATTCCTGTCGTGTCGTCGCCTGCTTCTCGATGGGGACATTATATACGTCTATAACGTTGTATATTCTAGCCTAAGGCAACCTAACATCTGGGATGTTATATTTTACAACATTCCTGGCGTGTCGTCGCCTACTTCTGGATGGGGACATTATATACATCTATAACGTCATATATCCTAACCTAAGGGAACATAACATCTCGGGTGTAATATTTTACAACATTCCTGGCGTGTCATCGCCTACTTCTCGATGGGGACATTATATACGTCTATAACGTTGTATATTCTAACCTAACGCAACCTAACATCTGGGATATAATATTTTAAAACATTCCTGGCATGTCGGTCCCTACGTCTCGGTGGGAACATTATATACGTCTATAACGATATATATCCTAACCTAAGGCAACCTAACATCTCGGATGTAATATTTTACAATATTCCTGGCGCTCCCGCTGCTACTTTTCGGTGGGGACATTATATACGTCTATAACGTTGTATATTCTAGCCTAAGGCAACCTAACATCTGGGATGTTATATTTTACAACATTCCTGGCGTGTCGTCGCCTACTTCTGGATGGGGACTTTATGTACGTCTAGAACGTTGTATATCCTAACCTAACGCAACCTAACATCTGGGATGTAATATTTTACAACATTCCTGGCATGTCGGTCCCTACGTCTCGGGGGGAACGTTATATACGTCTATAACGGTATATATCCTAACCTAAGGGAACCTTACATCTCGGATGTAATATTTTACAACATTCCTGGCATGTCGGTCCCTACTTGTCGGTGGAAACAATGTATACGTCTATAACGATATATATCCTAGCCTAAGGCAACCCAACATGTAGAATGTAATATTTTACAACATTCCTGGCGTGTCGTCGTCTACTTCTAGATGGGGACATTATATACATCTATAACGTTGTATATTCTAACCTAACGCACCCTAACATCTGGGATGTAATATTTTACAACATTCCTGGCGTGTCGTCGCCTACTTCTGGATGGGGACATTATATACATCTATAACGTCATATATCCTAACCTAAGGGAACCTAACATCTCGGGTGTAATATTTTACTACATTCCTGGCGTGTCGTCGCCTACTTCTCGATGGGGACATTATATACGTCTATAACGTTGTATATCCTAACCTAAGGCAACCTAACATCTCGGATGTAATATTTTACAACATTCCTGGCATGTCGGTCCCTACTTCTCGGTGGAAACATTATATACGTCTATAACGATATATATTCTAGCCTAAGGCAACCTAACATGTCGAATGTAATATTTTACAACATTCCTGTCGTGTCGTCGCCTGCTTCTCGATGGGGACATTATATACGTCTATAACGTTGTATATTCTAACCTAACGCAACCTAACATCTGGGATGTTATATTTTACAACATTCCTGGCGTGTCGTCGCCTACTTCTGGATGGGGACATTATATACATCTATAACGTCATATATCCTAACCTAAGGGAACCTAACATCTCGGGTGTAATATTTTACAACATTCCTGGTGTGTCGTCGCCTACTTCTCGATGGGGACATTATATACATCTATAACGTTGTATATCCTAACCTAAGGCAACCTAACATCTCGGATGTAATATTTTACAACATTCCTGGCATGTCGGTCCCTACTTCTCGATGGGGACATTATATACATCTATAATCTTGTATATCCTAACCTAAGGCAGCCTAACATCTCGGATGTAGTATTTTACAACATTCCTGGCGTGTCGTCGCCTACTTCTGGGTGGGGTCATTATATACATCCATAACGTTGTATATCCTAACCTAAGGGAACCTAACATCTCGGATGTAATATTTTACAACATTCCTGGCGCGTCGGCTCCTATTATTCGGTGGGAACATTATATACGTCTATAACGCTATATATCCTAACCTAAGGGACCCTAACATGTCGTATGTAATATTTTACAACATTCCTGTCATGTCGGTCCCTACTTCTCGGTGGGAACATTGTATACGTCTATAACGATATATATCCTAGCCTAAGGCAACCTAACATGTCGAATGTAATATTTTACAACATTCCTGTCGTGTCGTCGCCTGCTTCTCGATGGGGACATTATATACGTCTATAACGTTGTATATCCTAACCTAAGGCAACCTAACATCTCGGATGTAATATTTTACAACATTCCTGGCATGTCGGTCCCTACTTCTCGGTGGAAACATTATATACGTCTATAACGATATATATTCTAGCCTAAGGCAACCTAACATGTCGAATGTTATATTTTACAGCATTCCTGTCGTGTCGTCGCCTGCTTCTCGATGGGGACATTATATACGTCTATAACGTTGTATATTCTAACCTAACGCAACCTAACATCTGGGATGTTATAGTTTACAACATTCCTGGCGTGTCGTCGCCTACTTCTGGATGGGGACATTATATACATCTATAACGGCATATATCCTAACCTAAGGGAACCTAACATCTCGGGTGTAATATTTTACAACATTCCTGGCGTGTCGTCGCCTACTTCTCGATGGGGACATTATATACGTCTATAACGTTGTATATCCTAACCTAAGGCAACCTAACATCCCGGATGTAATATTTTACAACATTCCTGGCATGTCGGTCCCTACTTCTCGGTGGAAACATTATATACGTCTATAACGATATATATTCTAGCCTAAGGCAACCTAACATGTCGAATGTTATATTTTACAGCATTCCTGTCGTGTCGTCGCCTGCTTCTCGATGGGGACATTATATACGTCTATAACGTTGTATATTCTAACCTAACGCAACCTAACATCTGGGATGTTATAGTTTACAACATTCCTGGCGTGTCGTCGCCTACTTCTGGATGGGGACATTATATACATCTATAACGTCATATATCCTAACCTAAGGCAACCTAACATCTCGGATGTAATATTTTACAACATTCCTGGCATGTCGGTCCCTACTTCTCGGTGGGAACATTCTATACGTCTATAACGTTGTATATCCTAACCTAAGGGAACCTAACATCTCGGGTGTAATATTTTACAACATTGCTGACGCGTCGGCCCCTATTTCTCCGTGGGAACTTTCTATACGTCTATAACGTTGTATATCATAACCTAAGGGAACCTAACTTGTAGTATGTAATATTTTGCAACATTCCTGGCGTGTCGTGGCCTACTTCTGGATGGGGACATTATATACATCTATAACGTCATATATCCTAACCTAACGGAACATAACATCTCGGGTGTAATATTTTACAACATTCCTGTCATGTCGGTCCCTACTTCTCGGTGGGAACATTGTATACGTCTATAACGATATACATCCTAGCCTAAGGCAACCTAACATGTCGAATGTAATATTTTACAACATTCCTGTCTTGTCGTCGCCTGCTTCTCGATGGGGACATTATATACGTCTATAACGTTGTATATTCTAGCCTAAGGCAACCTAACATCTGGGATGTTATATTTTACAACATTCCTGGCGTGTCGTCGCCTACTTTTGGATGGGGACATTATATACATCTATAACGTCATATATCCTAACCTAAGGGAACCTAACATCTCGGGTGTAATATTTTACAACATTCCTGGCGTGTCGTCGCCTACTTCTCGATGGGGACATTATATACGTCTATAACGTTGTATATCCTAACCTAAGGCAACCTAACATCTCGGATGTAATATTTTACAACATTCCTGGCATGTCGGTCCCTACTTCTCAACATTATATACGTCTATAACGATACATATTCTAGCCTAAGGCAACCTAACATGTCGAATGTAATATTTTACAACATTCCTGTCGTGTCGTCGCCTGCTTCTCGATGGGGACATTATATACGTCTATAACGTTGTATATTCTAACCTAACGCAACCTAACATCTGGGATGTTATATTTTACAACATTCCTGGCGTGTCGTCGCCTACTTCTAAATGGGGACATTATATACATCTATAACGTCATATATCCTAACCTAAGGGAACCTAACATCTCGGGTGTAATATTTTACAACATTCCTGGTGTGTCGTCGCCTACTTCTCGATGGGGACATTATATACATCTATAACGTTGTATATCCTAACCTAAGGCAACCTAACATCTCGGATGTAATATTTTAGAACATTCCTGGCATGTCGGTCCCTACTTCTCGATGGGGACATTATATACATCTATAATCTTGTATATCCTAACCTAAGGCAGCCTAACATCTCGGATGTAGTATTTTACAACATTCCTGGCGTGTCGTCGCCTACTTCTGGATGGGGTCATTATATACATCCATAACGTTGTATATCCTAACCTAAGGGAACCTAACATCTCGGATGTAATATTTTACAACATTCCTGGCGCGTCGGCTCCTATTATTCGGTGGGAACATTATATACGTCTATAACGCTATATATCCTAACCTAAGGGACCCTAACATGTCGTACGTAATATTTTACAACATTCCTGTCATGTCGGTCCCTACTTCTCGGTGGGAACATTGTATACGTCTATAACGATATATATCCTAGCCTAAGGCAACCTAACATGTCGAATGTAATATTTTACAACATTCCTGTCGTGTCGTCGCCTGCTTCTCGATGGGGACATTATATACGTCTATAACGTTGTATATTCTAGCCTAAGGCAACCTAACATCTGGGATGTTATATTTTACAACATTCCTGGCGTGTCGTCGCCTACTTCTGGATGGGGACATTATATACATCTATAACGTCATATATCCTAACCTAAGGGAACCTAACATCTCGGGTGTAATATTTTACTACATTCCTGGCGTGTCGTCGCCTACTTCTCGATGGGGACATTATATACGTCTATAACGTTGTATATCCTAACCTAAGGCAACCTAACATCTCGGATGTAATATTTTACAACATTCCTGGCATGTCGGTCCCTACTTCTCGGTGGAAACATTATATACGTCTATAACGATATATATTCTAGCCTAAGGCAACCTAACATGTCGAATGTTATATTTTACAGCATTCCTGTCGTGTCGTCGCCTGCTTCTCGATGGGGACATTATATACGTCTATAACGTTGTATATTCTAACCTAACGCAACCTAACATCTGGGATGTTATATTTTACAACATTCCTGGCGTGTCGTCGCCTACTTCTGGATGGGGACATTATATACATCTATAACGTCATATATCCTAACCTAAGGGAACCTAACATCTCGGGTGTAATATTTTACAACATTCCTGGTGTGTCGTCGCCTACTTCTCGATGGGGACATTATATACATCTATAACGTTGTATATCCTAACCTAAGGCAACCTAACATCTCGGATGTAATATTTTACAACATTCCTGGCATGTCGGTCCCTACTTCTCGGTGGAAACATTATATACGTCTATAACGATATATATTCTAGCCTAAGGCAACCTAACATGTCGAATGTAATATTTTACAACATTCCTGTCGTGTCGTCGCCTGCTTCTCGATGGGGACATTATATACGTCTATAACGTTGTATATTCTAACCTAACGCAACCTAACATCTGGGATGTTATATTTTACAACATTCCTGGCGTGTCGTCGCCTACTTCTGGATGGGGACATTATATACATCTATAACGTCATATATCCTAACCTAAGGGAACCTAACATCTCGGGTGTAATATTTTACAACATTCCTGGTGTGTCGTCGCCTACTTCTCGATGGGGACATTATATACATCTATAACGTTGTATATCCTAACCTAAGGCAACCTAACATCTCGGATGTAATATTTTACAACATTCCTGGCATGTCGGTCCCTACTTCTCGGTGGGAACATTCTATACGTCTATAACGTTGTATATCCTAACCTAAGGGAACGTAACATCTCGGGTGTAATATTTTACAACATTGCTGACGCGTCGGCCCCTATTTCTCCGTGGGAACTTTCTATACGTCTATAACGTTGTATATCATAACCTAAGGGAACCTAACTTGTAGAATGTAATATTTTGCAACATTCCTGGCGTGTCGTGGCCTACTTCTGGATGGGGACATTATATACATCTATAACGTCATATATCCTAACCTAACGGAACATAACATCTCGGGTGTAATATTTTACAACATTCCTGTCATGTCGGTCCCTACTTCTCGGTGGGAACATTGTATACGTCTATAACGATATACATCCTAGCCTAAGGCAACCTAACATGTCGAATGTAATATTTTACAACATTCCTGTCTTGTCGTCGCCTGCTTCTCGATGGGGACATTATATACGTCTATAACGTTGTATATTCTAGCCTAAGGCAACCTAACATCTGGGATGTTATATTTTACAACATTCCTGGCGTGTCGTCGCCTACTTTTGGATGGGGACATTATATACATCTATAACGTCATATATCCTAACCTAAGGGAACCTAACATCTCGGGTGTAATATTTTACAACATTCCTGGCGTGTCGTCGCCTACTTCTCGATGGGGACATTATATACGTCTATAACGTTGTATATCCTAACCTAAGGCAACCTAACATCTCGGATGTAATATTTTACAACATTCCTGGCATGTCGGTCCCTACTTCTCGGTGGAAACATTATATACGTCTATAACGATACATATTCTAGCCTAAGGCAACCTAACATGTCGAATGTAATATTTTACAACATTCCTGTCGTGTTGTCGCCTGCTTCTCGATGGGGACATTATATACGTCTATAACGTTGTATATTCTAACCTAACGCAACCTAACATCTGGGATGTTATATTTTACAACATTCCTGGCGTGTCGTCGCCTACTTCTGGATGGGGACATTATATACATCTATAACGTCATATATCCTAACCTAAGGGAACCTAACATCTCGGGTGTAATATTTTACAACATTCCTGGTGTGTCGTCGCCTACTTCTCGATGGGGACATTATATACATCTATAACGTTGTATATCCTAACCTAAGGCAACCTAACATCTCGGATGTAATATTTTACAACATTCCTGGCATGTCGGTCCCTACTTCTCGATGGGGACATTATATACATCTATAATCTTGTATATCCTAACCTAAGGCAGCCTAACATCTCGGATGTAGTATTTTACAACATTCCTGGCGTGTCGTCGCCTACTTCTGGATGGGGTCATTATATACATCCATAACGTTGTATATCCTAACCTAAGGGAACCTAACATCTCGGATGTAATATTTTACAACATTCCTGGCGCGTCGGCTCCTATTATTCGGTGGGAACATTATATACGTCTATAACGCTATATATCCTAACCTAAGGGACCCTAACATGTCGTACGTAATATTTTACAACATTCCTGTCATGTCGGTCCCTACTTCTCGGTGGGAACATTGTATACGTCTATAACGATATATATCCTAGCCTAAGGCAACCTAACATGTCGAATGTAATATTTTACAACATTCCTGTCGTGTCGTCGCCTGCTTCTCGATGGGGACATTATATACGTCTATAACGTTGTATATTCTAGCCTAAGGCAACCTAACATCTGGGATGTTATATTTTACAACATTCCTGGCGTGTCGTCGCCTACTTCTGGATGGGGACATTATATACATCTATAACGTCATATATCCTAACCTAAGGGAACCTAACATCTCGGGTGTAATATTTTACTACATTCCTGGCGTGTCGTCGCCTACTTCTCGATGGGGACATTATATACGTCTATAACGTTGTATATCCTAACCTAAGGCAACCTAACATCTCGGATGTAATATTTTACAACATTCCTGGCATGTCGGTCCCTACTTCTCGGTGGAAACATTATATACGTCTATAACGATATATATTCTAGCCTAAGGCAACCTAACATGTCGAATGTTATATTTTACAGCATTCCTGTCGTGTCGTCGCCTGCTTCTCGATGGGGACATTATATACGTCTATAACGTTGTATATTCTAACCTAACGCAACCTAACATCTGGGATGTTATATTTTACAACATTCCTGGCGTGTCGTCGCCTACTTCTGGATGGGGACATTATATACATCTATAACGTCATATATCCTAACCTAAGGGAACCTAACATCTCGGGTGTAATATTTTACAACATTCCTGGTGTGTCGTCGCCTACTTCTCGATGGGGACATTATATACATCTATAACGTTGTATATCCTAACCTAAGGCAACCTAACATCTCGGATGTAATATTTTACAACATTCCTGGCATGTCGGTCCCTACTTCTCGGTGGGAACATTCTATACGTCTATAACGTTGTATATCCTAACCTAAGGGAACCTAACATCTCGGGTGTAATATTTTACAACATTGCTGACGCGTCGGCCCCTATTTCTCCGTGGGAACTTTCTATACGTCTATAACGTTGTATATCATAACCTAAGGGAACCTAACTTGTAGAATGTAATATTTTGCAACATCCCTGGCGTGTCGTGGCCTACTTCTGGATGGGGACATTATATACATCTATAACGTCATATATCCTAACCTAACGGAACCTAACATCTCGGGTGTAATATTTTACAACATTCCTGTCATGTCGGTCCCTACTTCTCGGTGGGAACATTGTATACGTCTATAACGATATATATCCTATCCTAAGGCAACCTAACATGTCGAATGTAATATTTTACAACATTCCTGTCGTGTCGTCGCCTGCTTCTCGATGGGGACATTATATACGTCTATAACGTTGTATATTCTAGCCTAAGGCAACCTAACATCTGGGATGTTATATTTTACAACATTCCTGGCGTGTCGTCGCCTACTTCTGGATGGGGACATTATATACATCTATAACGTCATATATCCTAACCTAAGGGAACCTAACATCTCGGGTGTAATATTTTACAACATTCCTGGCGTGTCGTCGCCTACTTCTCGATGGGGACATTATATACGTCTATAACGTTGTATATCCTAACCTAAGGCAACCTAACATCTCGGATGTAATATTTTACAACATTCCTGGCATGTCGGTCCCTACTTCTCGGTGGAAACATTATATACGTCTATAACGATATATATTCTAGCCTAAGGCAACCTAACATGTCGAATGTAATATTTTACAACATTCCTGTCGTGTCGTCGCCTGCTTCTCGATGGGGACATTATATACGTCTATAACGTTGTATATTCTAACCTAACGCAACCTAACATCTGGGATGTTATATTTTACAACATTCCTGGCGTGTCGTCGCCTACTTCTGGATGGGGACATTATATACTTCTATAACGTCATATATCCTATCCTAAGGGAACCTATCATCTCGGGTGTAATATTTTACAACATTCCTGGCGTGTCGTCGCCTACTTCTCGATGGGGACATTATATACGTCTATAACGTTGTATATCCTAACCTAAGGCAACCTAACATCCCGGATGTAATATTTTACAACATTCCTGGCATGTCGGTCCCTACTTCTCGGTGGAAACATTATATACGTCTATAACGATATATATTCTAGCCTAAGGCAACCTAACATGTCGAATGTAATATTTTACAACATTCCTGTCGTGTCGTCGCCTGCTTCTCGATGGGGACATTATATACGTCTATAACGTTGTATATTCTAACCTAACGCAACCTAACATCTGGGATGTTATATTTTACAACATTCCTGGCGTGTCGTCGCCTACTTCTGGATGGGGACATTATATACATCTATAACGTCATATATCCTAACCTAAGGGAACCTAACATCTCGGGTGTAATATTTTACAACATTCCTGGTGTGTCGTCGCCTACTTCTCGATGGGGACATTATATACATCTATAACGTTGTATATCCTAACCTAAGGCAACCTAACATCTCGGATGTAATATTTTGCAACATTCCTGGCATGTCGGTCCCTACTTCTCGGTGGGAACATTCTATACGTCTATAACGTTGTATATCCTAACCTAAGGGAACGTAACATCTCGGGTGTAATATTTTACAACATTGCTGACGCGTCGGCCCCTATTTCTCCGTGGGAACTTTCTATACGTCTATAACGTTGTATATCATAACCTAAGGGAACCTAACTTGTAGAATGTAATATTTTGCAACATTCCTGGCGTGTCGTGGCCTACTTCTGGATGGGGACATTATATACATCTATAACGTCATATATCCTAACCTAACGGAACATAACATCTCGGGTGTAATATTTTACAACATTCCTGTCATGTCGGTCCCTACTTCTCGGTGGGAACATTGTATACGTCTATAACGATATACATCCTAGCCTAAGGCAACCTAACATGTCGAATGTAATATTTTACAACATTCCTGTCTTGTCGTCGCCTGCTTCTCGATGGGGACATTATATACGTCTATAACGTTGTATATTCTAGCCTAAGGCAACCTAACATCTGGGATGTTATATTTTACAACATTCCTGGCGTGTCGTCGCCTACTTCTGGATGGGGACATTATATACATCTATAACGTTGTATATCCTAACCTAAGGCAACCTAACATCTCGGATGTAATATTTTACAACATTCCTGGCATGTCGGTCCCTACTTCTCGGTGGAAACATTATATACGTCTATAACGGTATATATTCTAGCCTAAGGCAACCTAACATGTCGAATGTAATATTTTACAACATTCCTGTCGTGTCGTCGCCTGCTTCTCGATGGGGACATTATATACGCCTATACCGTTGTATATTCTAACCTAACGCAACCTAACATCTGGGATGTTATATTTTACAACATTCCTGGCGTGTCGTCGCCTACTTCTGGATGGGGACATTATATACATCTATAACGTCATATATCCTAACCTAAGGGAACCTAACATCTCGGGTGTAATATTTTACAACATTCCTGGTGTGTCGTCGCCTACTTCTCGATGGGGACATTATATACATCTATAACGTTGTATATCCTAACCTAAGGCAACCTAACATCTCGGATGTAATATTTTACAACATTCCTGGCATGTCGGTCCCTACTTCTCGGTGGGAACATTCTATACGTCTATAACGTTGTATATCCTAACCTAAGGGAACCTAACATCTCGGGTGTAATATTTTACAACATTGCTGACGCGTCGGCCCCTATTTCTCCGTGGGAACTTTCTATACGTCTATAACGTTGTATATCATAACCTAAGGGAACCTAACTTGTAGAATGTAATATTTTGCAACATTCCTGGCGTGTCGTGGCCTACTTCTGGATGGGGACATTATATACATCTATAACGTCATATATCCTAACCTAACGGAACCTAACATCTCGGGTGTAATATTTTACAACATTCCTGTCATGTCGGTCCCTACTTCTCGGTGGGAATATTGTATACGTCTATAACGATATATATCCTAGCCTAAGGCAACCTAACATGTCGAATGTAATATTTTACAACATTCCTGTCGTGTCGTCGCCTGCTTCTCGATGGGGACATTATATACGTCTATAACGTTGTATATTCTAGCCTAAGGCAACCTAACATCTGGGATGTTATATTTTACAACATTCCTGGCGTGTCGTCGCCTACTTCTGGATGGGGACATTATATACATCTATAACGTCATATATCCTAACCTAAGGGAACATAACATCTCGGGTGTAATATTTTACAACATTCCTGGCGTGTCATCGCCTACTTCTCGATGGGGACATTATATACGTCTATAACGTTGTATATTCTAACCTAACGCAACCTAACATCTGGGATATAATATTTTAAAACATTCCTGGCATGTCGGTCCCTACGTCTCGGTGGGAACATTATATACGTCTATAACGATATATATCCTAACCTAAGGCAACCTAACATCTCGGATGTAATATTTTACAATATTCCTGGCGCTCCCGCTGCTACTTTTCGGTGGGGACATTATATACGTCTATAACGTTGTATATTCTAGCCTAAGGCAACCTAACATCTGGGATGTTATATTTTACAACATTCCTGGCGTGTCGTCGCCTACTTCTGGATGGGGACTTTATGTACGTCTAGAACGTTGTATATCCTAACCTAACGCAACCTAACATCTGGGATGTAATATTTTACAACATTCCTGGCATGTCGGTCCCTACGTCTCGGGGGGAACGTTATATACGTCTATAACGGTATATATCCTAACCTAAGGGAACCTTACATCTCGGATGTAATATTTTACAACATTCCTGGCATGTCGGTCCCTACTTGTCGGTGGAAACAATGTATACGTCTATAACGATATATATCCTAGCCTAAGGCAACCCAACATGTAGAATGTAATATTTTACAACATTCCTGGCGTGTCGTCGTCTACTTCTAGATGGGGACATTATATACATCTATAACGTTGTATATTCTAACCTAACGCACCCTAACATCTGGGATGTAATATTTTACAACATTCCTGGCGTGTCGTCGCCTACTTCTGGATGGGGACATTATATACATCTATAACGTCATATATCCTAACCTAAGGGAACCTAACATCCCGGGTGTAATATTTTACAACATTCCTGACGCGTCGGCCGCTATTTCTCGGTGGGAATATTGTATACGTCTATAACGTTATATATCCTAGCCTAAGGCAACCTAACATCTCGGATGTAATATTTCACAACGTTCCTGGCGTGTTAACCCGCACATCTCGGTCGGAATATCATATACGTCTATAGCGATATATATCCTAGCCTAAGGCGACCTAACATGTCGAATGTAATATTTTACATCATTCCTGACGTGTCGGCCCGTAGTTCACGGTGGTAAAATTATATACGCCTACAACGTTATATATACTAGCCTAAGGCAACCTGACATCTCGGATGTAATATTTGACAACATTTCTGGCGTGTGAGCGCGTACTTCTCGGTGGGAACATCATATACGTCTGTAACGTTATATATCCCGTCGTAAGGCAACATAACATCTGGGATGTAATATTTTACAACATTCCTGGTGGGTCGTCGCCCGATTCTCGATGGGGACATTATATAAGTCTATAACGTTGAATATCCTAACCTAAAGCAACCTAACATCTGGGATGTAATATTTTACAAGATCCCTGGCATGTCGGTCCCCACGTCTCGGTGGGTACATTATATACGTCTATAACGATATATATCATAACCTAAAGCAACCTAACATCTCGTATGTAATATTTTACAACATTCCTGGCATGTCGGTCCCTACTTCTCGGTGGAAACAATATATACGTCTATAACGACATATATCCTAGCCTAAGGCAACCCAACATGTCGAATGTAATATTTTACAACATTCCTGTCGTGTCGTCGCCTGCTTCTCGATGGGGACATTATATACGTCTATAACGTTGTATATTCTAACCTACCGCAACCTAACATCTGGGATGTAATATTTTACAACATTCACGTCGTGTCGTCGCCTACTTCTGGATGGGGACATTATACACATCTATTACGTCATATATCCTAACCTAAGGGAACCTAACATCTCGGGTGTAATATTTTACAACATTCCTGGCGTGTCGTCGCCTACTTCTCGATGGGAACATTATATACGTCTATAACGTTATATATCCTAGCCTAAGGCAACCTAACTTGTAGAATGTAATATTTTACAACATTCCTGGCGTGTCGTCGCCTACTTCTCTATGGGAACATTATATACATCTATAACGTTGTATATCCTAACCTAAGGCAACCTAACATCTCGGATGTAATATTTTACAACATTCCTGTCATGTCGGTCCCTACTTCTCGGTGGGAACATTGTATACGTCTATACCGATATATATCCTAGCATAAGGCAACCTAACATGTCGAATGTAATATTTTACAACATTCCTGTCGTGTCGCCGCCTGCTTCTCGATGGGGACATTATATACGTCTATAACGTTGTATATTCTAACCTAACGCAACCTAACATCTGGGATGTAATATTTTACAACATTCCTGGCATGTCGGTTACTACGTCTCGATGGGAACATTATATACGTCTATAACCTTGTATATACTAACCTAACGCAACCTAACATCTGGGATGTAATATTTTACAACATTCCTGGCATGTCGGTCCCTACTTGTCGGTGGAAACAATGTATACGTCTATAACGATATATATCCTAGCCTAAGGCAACCCAACATGTAGAATGTAATATTTTACAACATTCCTGGCGTGTCGTCGTCTACTTCTAGATGGGGACATTATATACATCTATAACGTTGTATATTTTAATCTAACGCAACCTAACATCTGGGATGTAATTTTTTACAACATTCCTGGCGTGTCGTCGCCTACTTCTGGATGGGGACATTATATACATCTATAACGTCGTATAACCTAACCTAAGGGAACCTAACATCCCGGGTGTAATATTTTACAACATTCCTGACCCGTCGGCCGCTATTTCTCGGTGGGAACATTGTATACGTCTATAACGTTATATATCCTAGCCTAAGGCAACCTAACATCTCGGATGTAATATTTCACAACGTTCCTGGCGTGTTAACCCGCACTTCTTGGTGGGAATATCATATACGTCTATAGCGATATATATCCTAGCCTAAGGCGACCTAACATGTCGAATGTAATATTTTACATCATTCCTGACGTGTCGGCCCGTAGTTCACGGTGGTAAAATTATATACGCCTACAACGTTATATATACTAGCCTAAGGCAACCTGACATCTCGGATGTAATATTTGACAACATTTCTGGCGTGTGAGCGCGTACTTCTCGGTGGGAACATCATATACGTCTGTAACGTTATATATCCCGTCGTAAGGCAACATAACATCTGGGATGTAATATTTTACAACATTCCTGGTGGGTCGTCGCCCGATTCTCGATGGGGACATTATATACGTCTATAACGTTGAATATCCTAACCTAAAGCAACCTAACATCTGGGATGTAATATTTTACAAGATCCCTGGCAGGTCGGTCCCCACGTCTCGGTGGGTACATTATATACGTCTATAACGATATATATCATAACCTAAAGCAACCTAACATCTCATATGTAATATTTTACAACATTCCTGGCATGTCGGTCCCTACTTCTCGGTGGAAACAATATATACGTCTATAACGACATATATCCTAGCCTAAGGCAACCCAACATGTCGAATGTAATATTTTACAACATTCCTGTCGTGTCGTCGCCTGCTTCTCGATGGGGACATTATATACGTCTATAACGTTGTATATTCTAACCTAACGCAACCTAACATCTGGGATGTAATATTTTACAACATTCCTGGCATGTCGGTCCCTACGTCTCCGTGGGTACATTATATACGTCTATAACGTTGTATATCCTAACCTAACGCAACCTAACATCTGGGATGTAATATTTTAAAACATTCCTGGCATGTCGGTCCCTACGTCTCGGTGGGAACATTATATACGTCTATAACGATATATATCCTAACCTAACGCAACCTAACATCTGGGATGTAATATTTTACAGCATTCCTGGCGTGTCGTCGCCTGCTTCTCGATGGGGACTTTATGTACGTCTATAACGTTGAATATCCTAACCTAAAGCAACCTAACATCTGGGATGTAATATTTTACAAGATCCCTGGCATGTCGTTCCCCACGTCTCGGTGGGAACATTATATACGTCTATAACGATATATATCATAACCTAAAGCAACCTAACATCTCGGACGTAATATTTTGCAACATTCCTGGCATGTCGGACCCTACTTCTCGGTGGAAACAATGTATACGTCTATAACGATATATATCCTAGCCTAAGGCAACCCAACACGTAGAATGTAATATTTTACTACATTCCTGGCGTTTCGTCGCCTACATCTCGATGGGGACATTATATACATCTACAACGTTGTATATCCTAACCTAAGGCAACCTAACATCTCGGATGTAATATTTTACGACATTCCTGGCATGTCGGTCCCTACTTCTCGGTGGGAACATTCTATACGTCTATAACGTTTTATATCCTAACCTAAGGGAACCTAACATGTCGAATGTAATATTTTACAACATTGCTGACGCGTCGGCCCCTATTTCTCGGTGGGAACATTCTATACGTCTATAACGTTGTATATCATAACCTAAGGGAACCTAACTTGTAGAATGTAATGTTTTACCACATTCCTGGCGTGTCGTCGCCTACTTCTCGATGGGGACTTTATGTACGTCTATAACGTTGAATATCCTAACCTAAAGCAACCTAACATCTGGGGTGTAATATTTTACAAGATCCCTGGCATGTCGGTCCCCACGTCTCGGTGGGAACATTATATACGTCTATAACGATATATATCATAACCTAAAGCAACCTAACATCTCGGATGTAATATTTTACAACATTCCTGGCATGTCGGTCCCTACTTCTCGGTGGGAACATTCTATACGTCTATAACGTTGTATATCCTAACCTAAGGGAACCTAACATGTCGAATGTAATATTTTACAACATTGCTGACGCGTCGGCCCCTATTTCTCGGTGGGAACATTCTATACGTCTATAACGTTGTATATCATAACCTAAGGGAACCTAACTTGTAGAATGTAATATTTTACCACATTCCTGGCGTGTCGTCGCCTACTTCTCGATGGGGACATTATATACATCTATAACGTTGTATATCCTAACCTAAGGCAACCTAACATCTCGGATGTAATATTTTACAACATTCCTGGCATGTAGGTCCCTACTTCTCGGTGGGAACATTCTATACGTCTATTACGTTGTATATCATAACCTAAGGGAACCTAACTTGTAGAATGTAATATTTTACCACATTCCTGGCGTGTCGTCGCCTACTTCTCGATGGGGACATTATATACATCTATAACGTTGTATATCCTAACCTAAGGCAACCTAACATCTCGGATGTAATATTTTACAAGATCCCTGGCATGTCGGTCCCCACGTCTCGGTGGGAACATTATATACGTCTATAACGATATAAATCATAACCTAAAGCAACCTAGCATCTCGGATGTAATATTTTACAACATTCCTGGCATGTCGGTCCCTACGTCTCGGTGGGAACATTATATACGTCTATAACGATATATATCCTAACCTACGGCAACCTAACATATCGGATGTAATATTTTACAACATTCCTGGCGCTTCGGCTGCTACTATTCGGTGGGAACATTATATACGTCTATAACGATATATATCCTAGCCTAAGGAAACCTAACATGTCGAATGTAATATTTTACAACATTCTGGCGTGTTGTCGCCTGCTTCTCCATGGGGACATTATATACGTCTATAACCTTGTATATACTAACCTAACGCAACCTAACATCTGGGATGTAATATTTTACAACATTCCTGGCGTGTCGTCGCCTACTTCTGGATGGGGACATTATACACATCTATAACGTCATATATCCTAACCTAAGGGAACCTAAAATCTCGGGTGTAATATTTTAGAACATTCCTGACGCGTCAGTCCCTATTTCTCGGTGGGAACATTATATACGTCTATAACGTTATATATCCTAGCCTATGGCAACCTAACTTGTAGAATGTAATGTTTTACAACATTCCTGGCGTGTCGTCGCCTACTTCTCGATGGGGACAATATATACATCTATAACGTTGTATATCCTAACCTAAGGCAACCTAACATCTCGGATGTAGTATTTTACAACATTCCTGGCATGTCGGTCCCTACTTCTCGGTGGGAACATTGTGTACGTCTATAACGATATATATCCTAGCCTAAGGCAACCTAACATGTCGAATGTAATATTTTACTACATTCCTGTCGTGTCGTCGCCTGCTTCTCGATGGGGACATTATATACGTCTATAACGTTGTATATTCTAACCTATCGCAACCTAACATCAGGGATGTAATATTTTACAACAGTCCTGGCGTGTCGTCACCTACTTCTGGATGGGGACATTATATACATCTATAACGTCATATATCCTAACCTAAGGGAACCTAACATCTCGGGTGTAATATTTTACAACATTCCTGGTGTGTCGTTGCCTACTTCTCGATGGGGACATTATATACATCTATAACGTTGTATATCCTAACCTAAGGCAACCTAACATCTCGGATGTAATATTTTACAACATTCTGGCGTGTCGCCGCCTGCTTCTCGATGGGGACGTTATATACGTCTATAACGTTGTATATACTAACCTAACGCAACCTAACATCTGGGATGTAATATTTTACAACATTCCTGGCATGTCGGTCCCTACGTCTCCGTGGGTACATTATATACGTCTATAACGTTGTATATCCTAACCTAACGCAACCTAACATCTGGGATGTAATATTTTAAAACATTCCTGGCATGTCGGTCCCTACGTCTCGGTGGGAACATTATATACGTCTATAACGATATATATCCTAACCTAACGCAATCTAACATCTGGGATGTAATATTTTACAGCATTCCTGGCGTGTCGTCGCCTGCTTCTCGATGGGGACTTTATGTACGTCTATAACGTTGAATATCCTAACCTAAAGCAACCTAACATCTGGGATGTAATATTTTACAAGATCCCTGGCATGTCGGTCCCCACGTCTCGGTGGGAACATTATATACGTCTATAACGATATATATCATAACCTAAAGCAACCTAACATCTCGGACGTAATATTTTGCAACATTCCTGGCATGTCGGTCCCTACTTCTCGGTGGAAACAATGTATACGTCTATAACGATAAATATCCTAGCCTAAGGCAACCCAACATGTAGAATGTAATATTTTACAACATTCCTGGCGTTTCGTCGCCTACATCTCGATGGGGACATTATATACATCTACAACGTTGTATATCCTAACCTAAGGCAACCTAACATCTCGGATGTAATATTTTACAACATTCCTGGCATGTCGGTCCCTACTTCTCGGTGGGAACATTCTATACGTCTATAACGTTTTATATCCTAACCTAAGGGAACCTAACATGTCGAATGTAATATTTTACAACATTGCTGACGCGTCGGCCCCTATTTCTCGGTGGGAACATTATATACGTCTATAACGTTGTATATCATAACCTAAGGGAACCTAACTTGTAGAATGTAATATTTTACCACATTCCTGGCGTGTCGTCGCCTACTTCTCGATGGGGACTTTATGTACGTCTATAACGTTGAATATCCTAACCTAAAGCAACCTAACATCTGGGGTGTAATATTTTACAAGATCCCTGGCATGTCGGTCCCCACGTCTCGGTGGGAACATTATATACGTCTATAACGATATATATCATAACCTAAAGCAACCTAACATCTCGGATGTAATATTTTACAACATTCCTGGCATGTCGGTCCCTACTTCTCGGTGGGAACATTCTATACGTCTATAACGTTGTATATCCTAACCTAAGGGAACCTAACATGTCGAATGTAATATTTTACAACATTGCTGACGCGTCGGCCCCTATTTCTCGGTGGGAACATTCTATACGTCTATAACGTTGTATATCATAACCTAAGGGAACCTAACTTGTAGAATGTAATATTTTACCACATTCCTGGCGTGTCGTGGCCTACTTCTCGATGGGGACTTTATGTACGTCTATAACGTTGAATATCCTAACCTAAAGCAACCTAACATCTGGGGTGTAATATTTTACAAGATCCCTGGCATGTCGGTCCCCACGTCTCGGTGGGAACATTATATACGTCTATAACGATATATATCATAACCTAAAGCAACCTAACATCTCGGATGTAATATTTTACAACATTCCTGGCATGTCGGTCCCTACTTCTCGGTGGGAACATTCTATACGTCTATAACGTTGTATATCCTAACCTAAGGGAACCTAACATGTCGAATGTAATATTTTACAACATTGCTGACGCGTCGGCCCCTATTTCTCGGTGGGAACATTCTATACGTCTATAACGTTGTATATCATAACCTAAGGGAACCTAACTTGTAGAATGTAATATTTTACCACATTCCTGGCGTGTCGTCGCCTACTTCTCGATGGGGACATTATATACATCTATAACGTTGTATATCCTAACCTAAGGCAACCTAACATCTCGGATGTAATATTTTACAACATTCCTGGCATGTAGGTCCCTACTTCTCGGTGGGAACATTCTATACGTCTATAACGTTGTATATCATAACCTAAGGGAACCTAACTTGTAGAATGTAATATTTTACCACATTCCTGGCGTGTCGTCGCCTACTTCTCGATGGGGACATTATATACATCTATAACGTTGTATATCCTAACCTAAGGCAACTTAACATCTCGGATGTAATATTTTACAACATTCCTGGCATGTAGGTCCCTACTTCTCGGTGGGAACATTCTATACGTCTATAACGATATATATCCTAACCTAAGGCAACCTAACATCTCGGATGTAATATTTTACAACATTGCTGACGCGTCGGCCCCTATTTCTCGGTGGGAACATTCTATACGTCTATAACGATATATATCCTAACCTAACGCAACCTAACATCTGGGATGTAATATTTTACAGCATTCCTGGCGTGTCGTCGCCTGCTTCTCGATGGGGACTTTATGTACGTCTATAACGTTGAATATCCTAACCTAAAGCAACCTAACATCTGGGATGTAATATTTTACAATATCCCTGGCATGTCGGTCCCCACGTCTCGGTGGGAACATTATATACGTCTATAACGATATATATCATAACCTAAAGCAACCTAACATCTCGGACGTAATATTTTACAACATTCCTGGCATGTCGGACCCTACTTCTCGGTGGAAACAATGTATACGTCTATAACGATATATATCCTAGCCTAAGGCAACCCAACATGTAGAATGTAATATTTTACAACATTCCTGGCGTTTCGTCGCCTACATCTCGATGGGGACATTATATACATCTACAACGTTGTATATCCTAACCTAAGGCAACCTTACATCTCGGATGTAATATTTTACGACATTCCTGGCATGTCGGTCCCTACTTCTCGGTGGGAACATTCTATACGTCTATAACGTTTTATATCCTAACCT
Source organism: Xylocopa violacea (assembly GCA_963969225.1). Taxonomy (NCBI): domain Eukaryota; kingdom Metazoa; phylum Arthropoda; class Insecta; order Hymenoptera; family Apidae; genus Xylocopa; species Xylocopa violacea. Next base: position 4,897,140 of record CAXAJV010000678.1, read on the forward strand.
AAGGGAACCTAACATGTCGAATGTAATATTTTACAACATTGCTGACGCGTCGGCCCCTATTTCTCGGTGGGAACATTCTATACGTCTATAACGTTGTATATCATAACCTAAGGGAACCTAACTTGTAGAATGTAATATTTTACCACATTCCTGGCGTGTCGTCGCCTATTTCTCGATGGGGACTTTATGTACGTCTATAACGTTGAATATCCTAACCTAAAGCAACCTAACATCTGGGGTGTAATATTTTACAAGATCCCTGGCATGTCGGTCCCCACGTCTCGGTGGGAACATTATATACGTCTATAACGATATATATCATAACCTAAAGCAACCTAACATCTCGGATGTAATATTTTACAACATTCCTGGCATGTCGGTCCCTACTTCTCGGTGGGAACATTCTATACGTCTATAACGTTGTATATCCTAACCTAAGGGAACCTAACATGTCGAATGTAATATTTTACAACATTGCTGACGCGTCGGCCCCTATTTCTCGGTGGGAACATTCTATACGTCTATAACGTTGTATATCATAACCTAAGGGAACCTAACTTGTAGAATGTAATATTTTACCACATTCCTGGCGTGTCGTCGCCTATTTCTCGATGGGGACTTTATGTACGTCTATAACGTTGAATATCCTAACCTAAAGCAACCTAACATCTGGGGTGTAATATTTTACAAGATCCCTGGCATGTCGGTCCCCACGTCTCGGTGGGAACATTATATACGTCTATAACGATATATATCATAACCTAAAGCAACCTAACATCTCGGATGTAATATTTTACAACATTCCTGGCATGTAGGTCCCTACTTCTCGGTGGGAACATTCTATACGTCTATAACGTTGTATATCATAACCTAAGGGAACCTAACTTGTAGAATGTAATATTTTACCACATTCCTGGCGTGTCGTCGCCTACTTCTCGATGGGGACATTATATACATCTATAACGTTGTATATCCTAACCTAAGGCAACCTAACATCTCGGATGTAATATTTTACAACATTCCTATCATGTAAGTCCCTACATCTCGGTGGGAACATTCTATACGTCTATAACGATATATATCCTAACCTAAGGCAACCTAACATCTCGGATGTAATATTTTACAACATTCCTGGCGCTTCGGCTGCTACTTTTCGGTGGGAACATTATATACGTCTATAACGTTACATATCCTAACGTATGGCAACATAATATCTCGGATGTTATATATTACAACATTCCTGGCGTGTCGTCGCCTGCTTCTCGATGGGGACTTTATGTACGTCTATAACGTTGAATATCCTAACCTAAAGCAACCTAACATCTGGGATGTAATATTTTACAAGATCCCTGGCATGTCGGTCCCCACGTCTCGGTGGGAACATTATATACGTCTATAACGATATAAATCATAACCTAAAGCAACCTAGCATCTCGGATGTAATATTTTACAACATTCCTGGCATGTCGGTCCCTACGTCTCGGTGGGAACATTATATACGTCTATAACGATATATATCCTAACCTACGGCAACCTAACATATCGGATGTAATATTTTACAACATTCCTGGCGCTTCGGCTGCTACTATTCGGTGGGAACATTATATACGTCTATAACGATATATATCCTAGCCTAAGGAAACCTAACATGTCGAATGTAATATTTTACAACAATCTGGCGTGTTGTCGCCTGCTTCTCCATGGGGACATTATATACGTCTATAACCTTGTATATACTAACCTAACGCAACCTAACATCTGTGATGTAATATTTTACAAGATCCCTGGCATGTCGGTCCCCACGTCTCGGTGGGAACATTATATACGTCTATAACGATATATATCATAACCTAAAGCAACCTAACATCTCGGATGTAATATTTTACAACATTCCTGGCATGTCGGTCCCTACTTCTCGGTGGGAACATTCTATACGTCTATAACGTTGTATATCCTAACCTAAGGGAACCTAACATGTCGAATGTAATATTTTACAACATTGCTGACGCGTCGGCCCCTATTTCTCGGTGGGAACATTCTATACGTCTATAACGTTGTATATCATAACCTAAGGGAACCTAACTTGTAGAATGTAATATTTTACCACATTCCTGGCGTGTCGTCGCCTACTTCTCGATGGGGACATTATATACATCTATAACGTTGTATATCCTAACCTAAGGCAACCTAACATCTCGGATGTAATATTTTACAACATTCCTGGCATGTAGGTCCCTACTTCTCGGTGGGAACATTCTATACGTCTATAACGTTGTATATCATAACCTAAGGGAACCTAACTTGTAGAATGTAATATTTTACCACATTCCTGGCGTGTCGTCGCCTACTTCTCGATGGGGACATTATATACATCTATAACGTTGTATATCCTAACCTAAGGCAACCTAACATCTCGGATGTAATATTTTACAACATTCCTATCATGTAGGTCCCTACATCTCGGTGGGAACATTCTATACGTCTATAACGATATATATCCTAACCTACGGCAACCTAACATATCGGATGTAATATTTTACAACATTCCTGGCGCTTCGGCTGCTACTATTCGGTGGGAACATTATATACGTCTATAACGATATATATCCTAGCCTAAGGAAACCTAACATGTCGAATGTAATATTTTACAACAATCTGGCGTGTTGTCGCCTGCTTCTCCATGGGGACATTATATACGTCTATAACCTTGTATATACTAACCTAACGCAACCTAACATCTGTGATGTAATATTTTACAACATTCCTGGCGTGTCGTCGCCTACTTCTGGATGGGGACATTATACACATCTATAACGTCATATATCCTAACCTAAGGGAACCTAAAATCTCGGGTGTAATATTTTAGAACATTCCTGACGCGTCAGTCCCTATTTCTCGGTGGGAACATTATATACGTCTATAACGTTATATATCCTAGCCTATGGCAACCTAACTTGTAGAATGTAATATTTTACAACATTCCTGGCGTGTCGTCGCCTACTTCTCGATGGGGACAATATATACATCTATAACGTTGTATATCCTAACCTAAGGCAACCTAACATCTCGGATGTAGTATTTTACAACATTCCTGGCATGTCGGTCCCTACTTCTCGGTGGGAACATTGTGTACGTCTATAACGATATATATCCTAGCCTAAGGCAACCTAACATGTCGAATGTAATATTTTACTACATTCCTGTCGTGTCGTCGCCTGCTTCTCGATGGGGACATTATATACGTCTATAACGTTGTATATTCTAACCTATCGCAACCTAACATCAGGGATGTAATATTTTACAACAGTCCTGGCGTGTCGTCACCTACTTCTGGATGGGGACATTATATACATCTATAACGTCATATATCCTAACCTAAGGGAACCTAACATCTCGGGTGTAATATTTTACAACATTCCTGGCATGTCGGTCCCTACTTCTCGGTGGGAACATTCTATACGTCTATAACGTTGTATATCCTAACCTAAGGGAACCTAACATGTCGAATGTAATATTTTACAACATTGCTGACGCGTCGGCCCCTATTTCTCGGTGGGAACATTCTATACGTCTATAACGTTGTATATCATAACCTAAGGGAACCTAACTTGTAGAATGTAATATTTTACCACATTCCTGGCGTGTCGTCGCCTACTTCTCGATGGGGACTTTATGTACGTCTATAACGTTGAATATCCTAACCTAAAGCAACCTAACATCTGGGGTGTAATATTTTACAAGATCCCTGGCATGTCGGTCCCCACGTCTCGGTGGGAACATTATATACGTCTATAACGATATATATCATAACCTAAAGCAACCTAACATCTCGGATGTAATATTTTACAACATTCCTGGCATGTCGGTCCCTACTTCTCGGTGGGAACATTCTATACGTCTATAACGTTGTATATCCTAACCTAAGGGAACCTAACATGTCGAATGTAATATTTTACAACATTGCTGACGCGTCGGCCCCTATTTCTCGGTGGGAACATTCTATACGTCTATAACGTTGTATATCATAACCTAAGGGAACCTAACTTGTAGAATGTAATATTTTACCACATTCCTGGCGTGTCGTCGCCTACTTCTCGATGGGGACATTATATACATCTATAACGTTGTATATCCTAACCTAAGGCAACCTAACATCTCGGATGTAATATTTTACAACATTCCTGGCATGTAGGTCCCTACTTCTCGGTGGGAACATTCTATACGTCTATAACGATATATATCCTAACCTAAGGCAACCTAACATCTCGGGTGTAATATTTTACAACATTGCTGACGCCTCGGCCCCTATTTCTCGGTGGGAACATTCTATACGTCTATAACGATATATATCCTAACCTAACGCAACCTAACATCTGGGATGTAATATTTTACAGCATTCCTGGCGTGTCGTCGCCTGCTTCTCGATGGGGACTTTATGTACGTCTATAACGTTGAATATCCTAACCTAAAGCAACCTAACATCTGGGATGTAATATTTTACAATATCCCTGGCATGTCGGTCCCCACGTCTCGGTGGGAACATTATATACGTCTATAACGATATATATCATAACCTAAAGCAACCTAACATCTCGGACGTAATATTTTACAACATTCCTGGCATGTCGGACCCTACTTCTCGGTGGAAACAATGTATACGTCTATAACGATATATATCGTAGCCTAGGGCAACCCAACATGTAGAATGTAATATTTTACAACATTCCTGGCGTTTCGTCGCCTACATCTCGATGGGGACATTATATACATCTACAACGTTGTATATCCTAACCTAAGGCAACCTAACATCTCGGATGTAATATTTTACGACATTCCTGGCATGTCGGTCCCTACTTCTCGGTGGGAACATTCTATACGTCTATAACGTTTTATATCCTAACCTAAGGGAACCTAACATGTCGAATGTAATATTTTACAACATTGCTGACGCGTCGGCCCCTATTTCTCGGTGGGAACATTCTATACGTCTATAACGTTGTATATCATAACCTAAGGGAACCTAACTTGTACAATGTAATATTTTACCACATTCCTGGCGTGTCGTCGCCTACTTCTCGATGGGGACTTTATGTACGTCTATAACGTTGAATATCCTAACCTAAAGCAACCTAACATCTGGGGTGTAATATTTTACAAGATCCCTGGCATGTCGGTCCCCACGTCTCGGTGGGAACATTATATACGTCTATAACGATATATATCATAACCTAAAGCAACCTAACATCTCGGATGTAATATTTTACAACATTCCTGGCATGTCGGTCCCTACTTCTCGGTGGGAACATTCTATACGTCTATAACGTTGTATATCCTAACCTAAGGGAACCTAACATGTCGAATGTAATATTTTACAACATTGCTGACGCGTCGGCCCCTATTTCTCGGTGGGAACATTCTATACGTCTATAACGTTGTATATCATAACCTAAGGGAACCTAACTTGTAGAATGTAATATTTTACCACATTCCTGGCGTGTCGTCGCCTACTTCTCGATGGGGACATTATATACATCTATAACGTTGTATATCCTAACCTAAGGCAACCTAACATCTCGGATGTAATATTTTACAACATTCCTGGCATGTAGGTCCCTACTTCTCGGTGGGAACATTCTATACGTCTATAACGTTGTACATCATAACCTAAGGGAACCTAACTTGTAGAATGTAATATTTTACCACATTCCTGGCGTGTCGTCGCCTACTTCTCGATGGGGACATTATATACATCTATAACGTTGTATATCCTAACCTAAGGCAACCTAACATCTCGGATGTAATATTTTACAACATTCCTGGCATGTAGGTCCCTACATCTCGGTGGGAACATTCTATACGTCTATAACGATATATATCCTAACCTAAGGCAACCTAACATCTCGGATGTAATATTTTACAACATTCCTGGCGCTTCGGCTGCTACTTTTCGGTGGGAACATTATATACGTCTATAACGTTACATATCCTAACGTATGGCAACATAATATCTCGGATGTTATATATTACAACATTCCTGGCGTGTCGTCGCCTGCTTCTCGATGGGGACTTTATGTACGTCTATAACGTTGAATATCCTAACCTAAAGCAACCTAACATCTGGGATGTAATATTTTACAAGATCCCTGGCATGTCGGTCCCCACGTCTCGGTGGGAACATTATATACGTCTATAACGATATAAATCATAACCTAAAGCAACCTAGCATCTCGGATGTAATATTTTACAACATTCCTGGCATGTCGGTCCCTACGTCTCGGTGGGAACATTATATACGTCTATAACGATATATATCCTAACCTACGGCAACCTAACATATCGGATGTAATATTTTACAACATTCCTGGCGCTTCGGCTGCTACTATTCGGTGGGAACATTATATACGTCTATAACGATATATATCCTAGCCTAAGGAAACCTAACATGTCGAATGTAATATTTTACAACAATCTGGCGTGTTGTCGCCTGCTTCTCCATGGGGACATTATATACGTCTATAACCTTGTATATACTAACCTAACGCAACCTAACATCTGTGATGTAATATTTTACAACATTCCTGGCGTGTCGTCGCCTACTTCTGGATGGGGACATTATACACATCTATAACGTCATATATCCTAACCTAAGGGAACCTAAAATCTCGGGTGTAATATTTTAGAACATTCCTGACGCGTCAGTCCCTATTTCTCGGTGGGAACATTATATACGTCTATAACGTTATATATCCTAGCCTATGGCAACCTAACTTGTAGAATGTAATATTTTACAACATTCCTGGCGTGTCGTCGCCTACTTCTCGATGGGGACAATATATACATCTACAACGTAATAGATCCTAACCTAACCCATCTAGACCCTCGCTGGAAATGTTTTACAGAATCCCGTTCGTGTCGTCCCGTACGTCTCGGTGCGGGCATTATATACGTCTATAACGTTACATATCCTTACCTAAGGCAACCTAACATCTCGATTGTAGTATTTCCCAACATTTCTGGAGGGTCGGTCCCTATTTCTCGGTGGGAACATTATATACGACCATAACGTAATATAACCTAACCTGACCCATCTAGACCCTCGCTGGTAATGTTTTACAGAATCCCGTTCGTGTCGTGCCCTACGTCTCGGTGCGGACATTATATACGTCTATAACGTTGTATATCCTTACCTACGGCAACCTAAAATCTTGATTGTGGTACTTTAAACTTTCCAGGCGCGTCGGGCCCTACTTCTCGGTGGGAACATTATATACTTCTATAACTTTATATATCGCAACCTAAGGCATCCTAACATCTCGGATGTAGTATTTTCCAACATTCCAGGCGGGTCGGCCCCTACTTCTCGGTGGGAACATTATAAACATCTATAACGTAATATAACCTAACCTAACCCAGCTAGACCGTCGCTGGTAATGTTTCACAGAATCCCGTTCGTGTCGTCCCGTACATCACGGCGCGGACATTATATACGTCTATAAGGTTATATATCCTATCCTAAGGCAACCTAACATCTCGGATGTAGTATTTTCCAACATTTCTGGCGGGTCGGTCCCTACTTCTCGGTGGCCACATTATTTACGTCTATAACGTAATATAACCTAACCTGACCCATCTAGACCCTCGCTGGTAGTGTTTTACAGAATCCCGTTCCGTGTCTACCCGTACGTCTCGGTGCGGACATTATATACGTCTATAACGTTATATATCCTAACCTAAGGCATCCTAATATCTCGTATGTAGTATTTTCCAACATTCCTGGCGGGTCGGTCCCTACTTCTCGGTGGGAACATTAGATACGTCTATAACGTAATAGAACCTAACCTAATCCATCTAGACCCTCGGTGGTAATATTTTACAGAATCCCGGGCGTGTCGGCCCGTACTTCTCGGTGGGGACATTATGTACGTCTACTACGTTATATATCCTAACCTAAGACAACTTAACATCTCGAATGTAGTATTTCACAACATTTCTGGCGGGTCGGCACCTACTTCTCGGTGGGAACATTATATACTTTTATAACGTAATGTAACCTAACCTAACCCATCTAGACCCTCGCTGGAAATGTTTTACAGAATCCCGTTCGTGTCGTCCCGTACGTCTCGGTGCGGGCATTATATACGTCTATAACGTTACATATCCTTACCTAAGGCAACCTAACATCTCGATTGTAGTATTTCCCAACATTTCTGGCGGGTCGGTCCCTATTTCTCGGTGGGAACATTATATACGTCTATAACGTAATAGATCCTAACCTAACCCATCTAGACCCTCGCTGGTAGTGTTTTACAGAATCCCGTTCCGTGTCTACCCGTACGTCTCGGTGCGGACATTATATACGTCTATAACGTTATATATCCTAACCTAAGGCATCCTAATATCTCGTATGTAGTATTTTCCAACATTCCTGGCGGGTCGGTCCCTACTTCTCGGTGGGAACATTAGATACGTCTATAACGTAATAGAACCTAACCTAATCCATCTAGACCCTCGGTGGTAATATTTTACAGAATCCCGGGCGTGTCGGCCCGTACTTCTCGGTGGGGACATTATGTACGTCTACTACGTTATATATCCTAACCTAAGACAACTTAACATCTCGAATGTAGTATTTCACAACATTTCTGGCGGGTCGGCCCCTACTTCTCGGTGGGAACATTATATACTTTTATAACGTAATGTAACCTAACCTAACCCATCTAGACCCTCGCTGGTAATGTTTTACAGAATCTCGTTCGTGTCGCACCCTACGTCTCTGTGCGGACATTATATGCGTCTGTATCGTTATATATCCTAACCTAAGGCAACCTAACATCTCGAACGTTGTATTTTACTACATTCCAGGCGGGTCGGCCGCTACTTCTTGGTGGGAACATTATATACGTCTACAACGTAATAGATCCTAACCTAACCCATCTAGACCCTCGCTGGAAATGTTTTACAGAATCCCGTTCGTGTCGTCCCGTACGTCTCTGTGCGGGCATTATATACGTCTATAACGTTACATATCCTTACCTAAGGCAACCTAACATCTCGATTGTAGTATTTCCCAACACTTCTGGCGGGTCGGTCCCTATTTCTCGGTGGGAACATTATATACGACCATAACGTAATATAACCTAACCTAACCCATCTAGACCCTCGCTGGTAATGTTTTACAGAATCCCGTTCGTGTCTACCCGTACGTCTCGTTGCGGACCTTGTATACGTCTATAACGTTATATATCCTAACCTAAGGCATCCTAACATCTCGGATGTAGTAGTTTCCAACATTCATGGCGGGTCGGCCGCTACTTCTCGGTGGGAACATTATATACGTCTATAACGTAACAGATCCTAACCTAACCCATCTATAGCCTCGCTGGTAATGTTTTACAGAATCCCGTTCGTGTCGTCCCGTACGTCTCGGTGCGGACATTATATACGTCTATAACGTTATATTTCCTATCCTAAGGCAACGTAACATCTCGAATGTAGTATTTTCCAACATTTCTGGCGGGTCGGCCCCTACTTCTCGGTGGGAACATTATAAACCTCTATAACGTAATATAACCTAACCTAACCCAGCTAGACCGTCGCTGGTAATGTTTCACAGAATCCCGTTCGTGTCGTCCCGTACATCACGGCGCGGACATTATATACGTCTATAAGGTTATATATCCTATCCTAAGGCAACCTAACATCTCGGATGTAGTATTTTCCAACATTTCTGGCGGGTCGGTCCCTACTTCTCGGTGGCCACATTATTTACGTCTATAACGTAATATAACCTAATCTGACCCATCTAGACTCTCGCTGGTAGTGTTTTACAGAATCCCGTTCCGTGTCTACCCGTACGTCTCGGTGCGGACATTATATACGTCTATAACGTTATATATCCTAACCTAAGGCATCCTAATATCTCGTATGTAGTATTTTCCAACATTCCTGGCGGGTCGGTCCCTACTTCTCGGTGGGAACATTAGATACGTCTATAACGTAATAGAACCTAACCTAATCCATCTAGACCCTCGGTGGTAATATTTTACAGAATCCCGGGCGTGTCGGCCCGTACTTCTCGGTGGGGACATTATGTACGTCTACTACGTTATATATCCTAACCTAAGACAACTTAACATCTCGAATGTAGTATTTTCCAACATTTCTGGCGGGTCGGCCCCTACTTCTCGGTGGGAACATTATATACTTTTATAACGTAATGTAACCTAACCTAACCCATCTAGACCCTCGCTGGTAATGTTTTACAGAATCTCGTTCGTGTCGCACCCTACGTCTCTGTGCGGACATTATATGCGTCTGTATCGTTATATATCCTAACCTAAGGCAACCTAACATCTCGAACGTTGTATTTTACTACATTCCAGGCGGGTCGGCCGCTACTTCTTGTTGGGAACATTATATACGTCTATAACGTAATAGATCCTAACCTAACCCATCTAGACCCTCGCTGGAAATGTTTTACAGAATCCCGTTCGTGTCGTCCCGTACGTCTCGGTGCGGGCATTATATACGTCTATAACGTTATTTTTCCTATCCTAAGGCAACCTAACATCTCGATTGTAGTGTTTCCCAACATTTCTGGCGGGTCGGTCCCTATTTCTCGGTGGGAACATTATATACGACCATAACGTAATATAACCTAACCTGACCCATCCAGACCCTCGCTGGTAATGTTTTACAGAATCCCGTTCGTGTCGTGCCCTACGTCTCGGTGCGGACATTATATACGTCTATAACGTTGTATATCCTTACCTACGGCAACCTAAAATCTTGATTGTGGTACTTTAAACTTTCCAGGCGCGTCGGGCCCTACTTCTCCGTGGGAACATTATATACTTCTATAACTTTATATATCGCAACCTAAGGCATCCTAACATCTCGGATGTAGTATTTTCCAACATTCCTGGCGGGTCGGCCCCTACTTCTCGGTGGGAGCATTATATACGTCTATAACGTAATAGATCCTAACCTAACCCATCTAGACCCTCGCTGGTAAGGTGTGACAGAATCCCGTTCGTGTCGTGCCCTACGTCTCGGTGCGGACATTATATACGTCTATAACGTTATTTTTCCTATCCTAAGGCAACCTAACATCTCGAATGTAGTATTTTCCAACATTTCTGGCGGGTCGGTCCCTACATCTTGGTGGGAACATTATAAACCTCTATAACGTAATATAACCTAACCTAACCCAGCTAGACTGTCGTTGGTAATGTTTCCCAGAATCCCGTTCGTGTCGTCCCGTACATCACGGCGCGGACATTATATACGTCTATAAGGTTATATATCCTATCCTAAGGCAACCTAACATCTCCGATGTAGTATTTTCCAACATTTCTGGCGGGTCGGCCCCTACTTCTCGGTGGGAACATTATATACTTTTATAACGTAATGAAACCTAACCTAACCCATCTAGACCCTCGCTGGTAATGTTTTACAGAATCTCGTTCGTGTCGCCCCGTACGTCTCTGTGCGGACATTATATGCGTCTATATTGTTATATATCCTAACCTAAGGCATCCTAACATCTCGGATGTAGTAGTTTCCAACATTCCTGGCGGGTCGGTCCCTACTTCTCGGTGGGAACATTAGATACGTCTATAACGTAATAGAACCTAACCTAATCCATCTAGACCCTCGGTGGTAATATTTTACAGAACCCCGGCGTGTCGGCCCGTACTTCTCGGTGGGGACATTATGTACGTCTACTACGTTATATATCCTAACCTAAGACAACTTAACATCTCGAATGTAGTATTTCACAACATTTCTGGCGGGTCGGCCCCTACTTCTCGGTGGGAACATTATATACTTTTATAACGTAATGTAACCTAACCTAACCCATCTAGACCCTCGCTGGTAATGTTTTACAGAATCTCGTCCGTGTCGCACCCTACGTCTCTGTGCGGACATTATATGCGTCTGTATCGTTATATATCCTAACCTAAGGCAACCTAACATCTCGAACGTTGTATTTTACTACATTCCAGGCGGGTCGGCCGCTACTTCTTGGTGGGAACATTATATACGTCTATAACGTAATAGATCCTAACCTAACCCATCTAGACCCTCGCTGGAAATGTTTTACAGAATCCCGTTCGTGTCGTCCCGTACGTCTCGGTGCGGGCATTATATACGTCTATAACGTTATTTTTCCTATCCTAAGGCAACCTAACATCTCGATTGTAGTATTTCCCAACATTCCTGGCGGTTCGGCCCCTACTTCTCGGTGGGAACATTATATACGTCTATAACGTAATAGATCCTAACCTAACCCATCTAGACCCTCGCTGGTAAGGTGTGACAGAATCCCGTTCGTGTCGTGCCCTACGTCTCGGTGCGGACATTATATACGTCTATAACGTTATTTTTCCTATCCTAAGGCAACCTAACATCTCGAATGTAGTATTTTCCAACATTTCTGGCGGGTCGGTCCCTACATCTCGGTGGGAACATTATATACGACCATAACGTAATATAACCTAACCTGACCCATCCAGACCCTCGCTGGTAATGTTTTACAGAATCCCGTTCGTGTCGTGCCCTACGTCTCGGTGCGGACATTATATACGTCTATAACGTTGTATATCCTTACCTACGGCAACCTAAAATCTTGATTGTGGTACTTTAAACTTTCCAGGCGCGTCGGGCCCTACTTCTCGGTGGGAACATTATATACTTCTATAACTTTATATATCGCAACCTAAGGCATCCTAACATCTCGGATGTAGTATTTTCCAACATTCCTGGCGGGTCGGCCCCTACTTCTCGGTGGGAACATTATATACGTCTATAACGTAATAGATCCTAACCTAACCCATCTAGACCCTCGCTGGTAAGGTGTGACAGAATCCCGTTCGTGTCGTGCCCTACGTCTCGGTGCGGACATTATATACGTCTATAACGTTATTTTTCCTATCCTAAGGCAACCTAACATCTCGAATGTAGTATTTTCCAACATTTCTGGCGGGTCGGTCCCTACATCTCGGTGGGAACATTATAAACCTCTATAACGTAATATAACCTAACCTAACCCAGCTAGACTGTCGCTGGAAATGTTTCCCAGAATCCCGTTCGTGTCGTCCCGTACATCACGGCGCGGACATTATATACGTCTATAAGGTTATATATCCTATCCTAAGGCAACCTAACATCTCGGATGTAGTATTTTCCAACATTTCTGGCGGGTCGGCCCCTACTTCTCGGTGGGAACATTATATACTTTTATAACGTAATGAAACCTAACCTAACCCATCTAGACCCTCGCTGGTAATGTTTTACAGAATCTCGTTCGTGTCGCCCCGTACGTCTCTGTGCGGACATTATATGCGTCTATATTGTTATATATCCTAACCTAAGGCATCCTAACATCTCGGATGTAGTAGTTTCCAACATTCATGGCGGGTCGGCCGCTACTTCTCGGTGGGAACATTATATACGTCTATAACGTAATAGATCCTAACCTAACCCACCTATACCCTCGGTGGTAATGTTTTACAGAATCCCGTTCGTGTCGTCCCGTACGTCTTGCGGCGGACATTATATACGTCTATAACGTTATATTTCCTATCCTAAGGCAACCTAACATCTCGAATGTAGTATTTTCCAACATTTCTGGCGGGTCGGTCCCTACATCTCGGTGGGAACATTATAAACCTCTATAACGTAATATAACCTAACCTAACCCAGCTAGAATGTCGCTGGTAATGTTTCCCAGAATCCCGTTCGTGTCGTCCCGTACATCACGGCGCGGACATTATATACGTCTATAAGGTTATATATCCTATCCTAAGGCAACCTAACATCTCGGATGTAGTATTTTCCAACATTTCTGGCGGGTCGGCCCCTACTTCTCGGTGGGAACATTATATACTTTTATAACGTAATGAAACCTAACCTAACCCATCTAGACCCTCGCTGGTAATGTTTTACAGAATCTCGTTCCTGTCGCCCCGTACGTCTCTGTGCGGACATTATATGCGTCTATATTGTTATATATCCTAACCTAAGGCATCCTATCATCTCGGATGTAGTAGTTTCCAACATTCCTGGCGGGTCGGTCCCTACTTCTCGGTGGGAACATTAGATACGTCTATAACGTAATAGAACCTAACCTAATCCATCTAGACCCTCGGTGGTAATATTTTACAGAATCCCGGGCGTGTCGGCCCGTACTTCTCGGTGGGGACATTATGTACGTCTACTACGTTATATATCCTAACCTAAGACAACTTAACATCTCGAATGTAGTATTTCACAACATTTCTGGCGGGTCGGCCCCTACTTCTCGGTGGGAACATTATATACTTTTATAACGTAATGAAACCTAACCTAACCCATCTAGACCCTCGCTGGTAATGTTTTACAGAATCTCGTTCCTGTCGCCCCGTACGTCTCTGTGCGGACATTATATGCGTCTATATTGTTATATATCCTAACCTAAGGCATCCTATCATCTCGGATGTAGTAGTTTCCAACATTCCTGGCGGGTCGGTCCCTACTTCTCGGTGGGAACATTAGATACGTCTATAACGTAATAGAACCTAACCTAATCCATCTAGACCCTCGGTGGTAATATTTTACAGAATCCCGGGCGTGTCGGCCCGTACTTCTCGGTGGGGACATTATGTACGTCTACTACGTTATATATCCTAACCTAAGACAACTTAACATCTCGAATGTAGTATTTCACAACATTTCTGGCGGGTCGGCCCCTACTTCTCGGTGGGAACATTATATACTTTTATAACGTAATTTAACCTAACCTAACCCATCTAGACCCTCGCTGGTAATGTTTTACAGAATCTCGTTCGTGTCGCACCCTACGTCTCTGTGCGGACATTATATGCGTCTGTATCGTTATATATCCTAACCTAAGGCAACCTAACATCTCGAACGTTGTATTTTACTACATTCCAGGCGGGTCGGCCGCTACTTCTTGGTGGGAACATTATATACGTCTACAACGTAATAGATCCTAACCTAACCCATCTAGACCCTCGCTGGAAATGTTTTACAGAATCCCGTTCGTGTCGTCCCGTACGTCTCGGTGCGGGCATTATATACGTCTATAACGTTACATATCCTTACCTAAGGCTATCTAACATCTCGATTGTAGTATTTCCCAACATTTCTGGCGGGTCGGTCCCTATTTCTCGGTGGGAACATTATATACGACCATAACGTAATATAACCTAACCTGACCCATCTAGACCCTCGCTGGTAATGTTTTACAGAATCCCGTTCGTGTCGTGCCCTACGTCCCGGTGCGGACATTATATACGTCTATAACGTTGTATATCCTTACCTACGGCAACCTAAAATCTTGATTGTGGTACTTTAAACTTTCCAGGCGCGTCGGGCCCTACTTCTCCGTGGGAACATTATATACTGCTATAACTTTATATATCGCAACCTAAGGCATCCTAACATCTCGGATGTAGTATTTTCCAACATTCCTGGCGGGTCGGCCCCTACTTCTCGGTGGGAGCATTATATACGTCTATAACGTAATAGATACTAACCTAACCCATCTAGACCCTCGCTGGTAAGGTGTGACAGAATCCCGTTCGTGTCGTGCCCTACGTCTCGGTGCGGACATTATATACGTCTATAACGTTATTTTTCCTATCCTAAGGCAACCTAACATCTCGAATGTAGTATTTTCCAACATTTCTGGCGGGTCGGTCCCTACATCTCGGTGGGAACATTATAAACCTCTATAACGTAATATAACCTAACCTAACCCAGCTAGACTGTCGCTGGTAATGTTTCCCAGAATCCCGTTCGTGTCGTCCCGTACATCACGGCGCGGACATTATATACGTCTATAAGGTTATATATCCTATCCTAAGGCAACCTAACATCTCGGATGTAGTATTTTCCAACATTTCTGGCGGGTCGGTCCCTACATCTCGGTGGGAACATTATAAACCTCTATAACGTAATATAACCTAACCTAACCCAGCTAGACTGTCGCTGGTAATGTTTCCCAGAATCCCGTTCGTGTCGTCCCGTACATTACGGCGCGGACATTATATACGTCTATAAGGTTATATATCCTATCCTAAGGCAACCTAACATCTCGGATGTAGTAGTTTCCAACATTCCTGGCGGGTCGGTCCCTACTTCTCGGTGGGAACATTAGATACGTCTATAACGTAATAGAACCTAACCTAATCCATCTAGACCCTCGGTGGTAATATTTTACAGAATCCCGGGCGTGTCGGCCCGTACTTCTCGGTGGGGACATTATGTACGTCTACTACGTTATATATCCTAACCTAACACAACTTAACATCTCGAATGTAGTATTTCACAACATTTCTGGCGGGTCGGCCCCTACTTCTCGGTGGGAACATTATATACTTTTATAACGTAATGTAACCTAACCTAACCCATCTAGACCCTCGCTGGTAATGTTTTACAGAATCTCGTTCGTGTCGCACCCTACGTCTCTGTGCGGACATTATATGCGTCTGTATCGTTATATATCCTAACCTAAGGCAACCTAACATCTCGAACGTTGTATTTTACTACATTCCAGGCGGGTCGGCCGCTACTTCTTGGTGGGAACATTATATACGTCTATAACGTAATAGATCCTAACCTAACCCATCTAGACCCTCGCTGGAAATGTTTTACAGAATCCCGTTCGTGTCGTCCCGTACGTCTCGGTGCGGGCATTATATACGTCTATAACGTTATTTTTCCTATCCTAAGGCAACCTAACATCTCGATTGTAGTATTTCCCAACATTTCTGGCGGGTCGGTCCCTATTTCTCGGTGGGAACATTATATACGACCATAACGTAATATAACCTAACCTGACCCATCTAGACCCTCGCTGGTAATGTTTTACAGAATCCCGTTCGTGTCGTGCCCTACGTCTCGGTGCGGACATTATATACGTCTATAACGTTGTATATCCTTACCTACGGCAACCTAAAATCTTGATTGTGGTACTTTAAGCTTTCCAGGCGCGTCGGGCCCTACTTCTCGGTGGGAACATTATATACTTCTATAACTTTATATATCGCAACCTAAGGCATCCTAACATCTCGGATGTAGTATTTTCCAAAATTCCTGGCGGGTCGGCCCCTACTTCTCGGTGGGAACATTATATACGTCTATAACGTAATAGATCCTAACCTAACCCATCTAGACCCTCGCTGGTAAGGTGTGACAGATTCCCGTTCGTGTCGTGCCCTACGTCTCGGTGCGGACATTATATACGTCTATAACGTTATTTTTCCTATCCTGAGGCAACCTAACATCTCGAATGTAGTATTTTCCAACATTTCTGGCGGGTCGGTCCCTACATCTCGGTGGGAACATTATAAACCTCTATAACGTAATATAACCTAACCTAACCCAGCTAGACTGTCGCTGGTAATGTTTCCCAGAATCCCGTTCGTGTCGTCCCGTACATCACGGCGCGGACATTATATACGTCTATAAGGTTATATATCCTATCCTAAGGCAACCTAACATCTCGGATGTAGTATTTTCCAACATTTCTGGCGGGTCGGCCCCTACTTCTCGGTGGGAACATTATATACTTTTATAACGTAATGAAACCTAACCTAACCCATCTAGACCCTCGCTGGTAATGTTTTACAGAATCTCGTTCGTGTCGCCCCGTACGTCTCTGTGCGGACATTATATGCGTCTATATTGTTATATATCCTAACCTAAGGCATCCTAACATCTCGGATGTAGTAGTTTCCAACATTCATGGCGGGTCGGCCCGTACTTCTCGGTGGGGACATTATGTACGTCTACTACGTTATATATCCTAACCTAAGACAACTTAACATCTCGAATGTAGTATTTCACAACATTTCTGGCGGGTCGGCCCCTACTTCTCGGTGGGAACATTATATACTTTTATAACGTAATTTAACCTAACCTAACCCATCTAGACCCTCGCTGGTAATGTTTTACAGAATCTCGTTCGTGTCGCACCCTACGTCTCTGTGCGGACATTATATGCGTCTGTATCGTTATATATCCTAACCTAAGGCAACCTAACATCTCGAACGTTGTATTTTACTACATTCCAGGCGGGTCGGCCGCTACTTCTTGGTGGGAACATTATATACGTCTACAACGTAATAGATCCTAACCTAACCCATCTAGACCCTCGCTGGAAATGTTTTACAGAATCCCGTTCGTGTCGTCCCGTACGTCTCGGTGCGGGCATTATATACGTCTATAACGTTACATATCCTTACCTAAGGCTATCTAACATCTCGATTGTAGTATTTCCCAACATTTCTGGCGGGTCGGTCCCTATTTCTCGGTGGGAACATTATATACGACCATAACGTAATATAACCTAACCTGACCCATCTAGACCCTCGCTGGTAATGTTTTACAGAATCCCGTTCGTGTCGTGCCCTACGTCCCGGTGCGGACATTATATACGTCTATAACGTTGTATATCCTTACCTACGGCAACCTAAAATCTTGATTGTGGTACTTTAAACTTTCCAGGCGCGTCGGGCCCTACTTCTCCGTGGGAACATTATATACTGCTATAACTTTATATATCGCAACCTAAGGCATCCTAACATCTCGGATGTAGTATTTTCCAACATTCCTGGCGGGTCGGCCCCTACTTCTCGGTGGGAGCATTATATACGTCTATAACGTAATAGATACTAACCTAACCCATCTAGACCCTCGCTGGTAAGGTGTGACAGAATCCCGTTCGTGTCGTGCCCTACGTCTCGGTGCGGACATTATATACGTCTATAACGTTATTTTTCCTATCCTAAGGCAACCTAACATCTCGAATGTAGTATTTTCCAACATTTCTGGCGGGTCGGTCCCTACATCTCGGTGGGAACATTATAAACCTCTATAACGTAATATAACCTAACCTAACCCAGCTAGACTGTCGCTGGTAATGTTTCCCAGAATCCCGTTCGTGTCGTCCCGTACATCACGGCGCGGACATTATATACGTCTATAAGGTTATATATCCTATCCTAAGGCAACCTAACATCTCGGATGTAGTATTTTCCAACATTTCTGGCGGGTCGGTCCCTACATCTCGGTGGGAACATTATAAACCTCTATAACGTAATATAACCTAACCTAACCCAGCTAGACTGTCGCTGGTAATGTTTCCCAGAATCCCGTTCGTGTCGTCCCGTACATTACGGCGCGGACATTATATACGTCTATAAGGTTATATATCCTATCCTAAGGCAACCTAACATCTCGGATGTAGTAGTTTCCAACATTCCTGGCGGGTCGGTCCCTACTTCTCGGTGGGAACATTAGATACGTCTATAACGTAATAGAACCTAACCTAATCCATCTAGACCCTCGGTGGTAATATTTTACAGAATCCCGGGCGTGTCGGCCCGTACTTCTCGGTGGGGACATTATGTACGTCTACTACGTTATATATCCTAACCTAACACAACTTAACATCTCGAATGTAGTATTTCACAACATTTCTGGCGGGTCGGCCCCTACTTCTCGGTGGGAACATTATATACTTTTATAACGTAATGTAACCTAACCTAACCCATCTAGACCCTCGCTGGTAATGTTTTACAGAATCTCGTTCGTGTCGCACCCTACGTCTCTGTGCGGACATTATATGCGTCTGTATCGTTATATATCCTAACCTAAGGCAACCTAACATCTCGAACGTTGTATTTTACTACATTCCAGGCGGGTCGGCCGCTACTTCTTGGTGGGAACATTATATACGTCTATAACGTAATAGATCCTAACCTAACCCATCTAGACCCTCGCTGGAAATGTTTTACAGAATCCCGTTCGTGTCGTCCCGTACGTCTCGGTGCGGGCATTATATACGTCTATAACGTTATTTTTCCTATCCTAAGGCAACCTAACATCTCGATTGTAGTATTTCCCAACATTTCTGGCGGGTCGGTCCCTATTTCTCGGTGGGAACATTATATACGACCATAACGTAATATAACCTAACCTGACCCATCTAGACCCTCGCTGGTAATGTTTTACAGAATCCCGTTCGTGTCGTGCCCTACGTCTCGGTGCGGACATTATATACGTCTATAACGTTGTATATCCTTACCTACGGCAACCTAAAATCTTGATTGTGGTACTTTAAGCTTTCCAGGCGCGTCGGGCCCTACTTCTCGGTGGGAACATTATATACTTCTATAACTTTATATATCGCAACCTAAGGCATCCTAACATCTCGGATGTAGTATTTTCCAAAATTCCTGGCGGGTCGGCCCCTACTTCTCGGTGGGAACATTATATACGTCTATAACGTAATAGATCCTAACCTAACCCATCTAGACCCTCGCTGGTAAGGTGTGACAGATTCCCGTTCGTGTCGTGCCCTACGTCTCGGTGCGGACATTATATACGTCTATAACGTTATTTTTCCTATCCTGAGGCAACCTAACATCTCGAATGTAGTATTTTCCAACATTTCTGGCGGGTCGGTCCCTACATCTCGGTGGGAACATTATAAACCTCTATAACGTAATATAACCTAACCTAACCCAGCTAGACTGTCGCTGGTAATGTTTCCCAGAATCCCGTTCGTGTCGTCCCGTACATCACGGCGCGGACATTATATACGTCTATAAGGTTATATATCCTATCCTAAGGCAACCTAACATCTCGGATGTAGTATTTTCCAACATTTCTGGCGGGTCGGCCCCTACTTCTCGGTGGGAACATTATATACTTTTATAACGTAATGAAACCTAACCTAACCCATCTAGACCCTCGCTGGTAATGTTTTACAGAATCTCGTTCGTGTCGCCCCGTACGTCTCTGTGCGGACATTATATGCGTCTATATTGTTATATATCCTAACCTAAGGCATCCTAACATCTCGGATGTAGTAGTTTCCAACATTCATGGCGGGTCGGCCGCTACTTCTCGGTGGGAACATTATATACGTCTATAACGTAATAGATCCTAACCTAACCCACCTATAGCCTCGGTGGTAATGTTTTACAGAATCCCGTTCGTGTCGTCCCGTACGTCTTGCGGCGGACATTATATACGTCTATAACGTTATATTTCCTATCCTAAGGCAACCTAGCATCTCGAATATAGTATTTTCCAACATTTCTGGCGGGTCGGTCCCTACATCTCGGTGGGAACATTATAAACCTCTATAACGTAATATAACCTAACCTAACCCAGCTAGACTGTCGCTGGTAATGTTTCCCAGAATCCCGTTCGTGTCGTCCCGTACATTACGGCGCGGACATTATATACGTCTATAAAGTTATATATCCTATCCTAAGGCAACCTAACATCTCGGATGTAGTAGTTTCCAACATTCCTGGCGGGTCGGTCCCTACTTCTCGGTGGGAACATTAGATACGTCTATAACGTAATAGAACCTAACCTAATCCATCTAGACCCTCGGTGGTAATATTTTACAGAATCCCGGGCGTGTCGGCCCGTACTTCTCGGTGGGGACATTATGTACGTCTACTACGTTATATATCCTAACCTAACACAACTTAACATCTCGAATGTAGTATTTCACAACATTTCTGGCGGGTCGGCCCCTACTTCTCGGTGGGAAAATTATATACTTTTATAACGTAATGTAACCTAACCTAACCCATCTAGACCCTCGCTGGTAATGTTTTACAGAATCTCGTTCGTGTCGCACCCTACGTCTCTGTGCGGACATTATATGCGTCTGTATCGTTATATATCCTAACCTAAGGCAACCTAACATCTCGAACGTTGTATTTTACTACATTCCAGGCGGGTCGGCCGCTACTTCTTGGTGGGAACATTATATACGTCTATAACGTAATAGATCCTAACCTAACCCATCTAGACCCTCGCTGGAAATGTTTTACAGAATCCCGTTCGTGTCGTCCCGTACGTCTCGGTGCGGGCATTATATACGTCTATAACGTTATTTTTCCTATCCTAAGGCAACCTAACATCTCGATTGTAGTATTTCCCAACATTTCTGGCGGGTCGGTCCCTACATCTCGGTGGGAACATTATAGACCTCTATAACGTAATATAACCTAACCTAACCCAGCTAGACTGTCGCTGGTAATGTTTCCCAGAATCCCGTTCGTGTCGTCCCGTACATTACGGCGCGGACATTATATACGTCTATAAGGTTATATATCCTATCCTAAGGCAACCTAACATCTCGGATGTAGTATTTTCCAACATTTCTGGCGGGTCGGCCCCTACTTCTCGGTGGGAACATTATATACTTTTATAACGTAATGAAACCTAACCTAACCCATCTAGACCCTCGCTGGTAATGTTTTACAGAATCTCGTTCGTGTCGCCCCGTACGTCTCTGTGCGGACATTATATGCGTCTATATTGTTATATATCCTAACCTAAGGCATCGTAACATCTCGGATGTAGTAGTTTCCAACATTCATGGCGGGTCGGCCGCTACTTCTCGGTGGGAACATTATATACGTCTATATCGTAAAATAAACTAACCTAACCCATTTTGCACCTCGGTGATATTGTTTTGCAGAATCCCGTTCGTGTCGTCCCGTACGTCTCTGTGCGGACATTATATAAGTCTATAACGTTATATACCATACACTAAGGCACCCTAACATCTCGGATGTAGTATGTCCCAACATTCCTGGCGGGTCGGAACCTACTTCTCGGTGGGAACATTATATGCGTCTATAATGTAATATAACCTAACCTAAGCCATCTAGCACCTCGCAGGTAATGTTTTACAGAATCACGTTCGTGCCGTCCCGCACGTCTCGGTGGGGACATTATATGCATCTATAACGTTATATATCCTAACCTAAGGCAACCTAACATCTCGAATGTAATATTCTACAATATTCCAGGCGGGTCGGCCACTACTTCTCGGTGGAAACATTATATACGTCTATAACGTTATATATCCCAACCTAAGGCAACCTAACATCTCGGATGTAATATTTTACAACATTCCTGACATGTCGGTCCCTACGTCCCGGGGGGAACATTATATACGTCTATAACGATATATATACTAACCCAAGGCAACCAAACATCTCGTATGTAATATTATACAACATTCCTGGCATGTCGGTCCCTACGTCCCGGCGGGAAAATTATATACGTCTATAACGTTGTATATCCTAACCTAAGGCAACCTAACATCTCGGATGTAATATTTGACAATATTCCTGGCGTGTCGGCCCCTATTTCTCGGTGGGAACATTATATACGTCTATAACGATATATATCCTAACCTAAGCCAACCAAACATCTCGTATGTAATATTTTAAAACATTCCTGACATATCGGTCCCGACGTCCCGACGGGAACATTATATACGTCTATAACGATATATATCCTAACCTAAGGCAACCTAACATCTCGGATGTATTATTTTACACCACTCCTGGCGTGTCGTCGCGTACTTCTCGATGGGTACATTATATACGTCTATAACTTTATACATCCTAACCTAAGGCAACCTAACACCTCGAATGTAGTATTTTACAACATTGCAGGCGGTTCCGCCCCTAATTCTCGGTGGGATCATTATATTCGTCTGTAACGTAATATAACCTAACCTAACCCATCTAGACCTTCGCTGGTAATGTTTTACAGATTGTCGTTCGTGTCGTCCCATACGTCTCGGTGCGGTGGCCTACTATATCGTAACGCAAGGCAGCATAACATCTCGGATGTAATATTTCACAACATTCCTGGCATTTCGTCGCCTGCTTCTCGATGGGGACGTTGTATACGTCTATAGCTTTGTATATCCTAACCTAACGCAACCACACATCTGGGATGTAATATTTTACAACATTCCTGGCATGTCGGTCCCTACGTCTCGGCGGGGACATTATATACGTCTATAACGTTATATATCCTAACCTAACGCAACCTAACATGTCGAATGTAATACTTTACACAATGCTGTGCGGAAATTATATACGTCTGTAACGTTATACATCCTAAGCTAAGGCAACCTAACATCTCGAATGTAGTATTTTACAGCATTCCAGGCGGGTCGGCCCCTACTTCTGAGTGGGAGCATTATATACGTCTATATCGTAATATAACCTAACCTATCCCATTTTGCCTCTCGGTGATAATGTTTTACAGAATTCCGTTCGTGTCGTCCCGTTCGTCCTGGTGCGGACATTATATAAGTCTATAACGTTATATATCCTAACCTAAGGCAACCTAACATCTCGAATGTCGTATTTTACCACATTCAAGGAGAGTCGGCTCCTACTTCTCGGTGGGATCATTATATACGTCTATAATGTAACATAACCTAACCTAACCCATTTAGCCCCTCGCTGGTAATGTATTACAGATTCCAGCTCATGTCGTCCCGTACGTCTCGGTGGGAACATTGTATGCGTCTACAACGTTATATATCCTATCCTAAGGCAACCCAACATCTCGGATGTAGTATTTTACTACATTCCTGGCGGGTCGGAACCTACTTCTCGGTGAGAACATTATATACGTCTGTAACGTAATATAGCCTAACGTATCCCATCTAGCGCCTCGGTGGTAATGTTTTGAGGAATCACGTCCGTGTCGTCCCGTACGTCTCGGTGCGGAGATTATATAAGTCTATAACGTTAAATATCCTAACCTAAGGCAACCTAACATCTCGTATGTAGTATTTTGCAACATTCCTGGCGGGTCGGCCTCTACTTCTCGGTGGGAACATTATATACGTCTATAACGCTATATATGCAAGCCTAAGGCAATCCTAACATGTCGAATGTAATATTTTCCAACATTCCTGGCGCGTCGACCCCTACTTCTCGGTGCTAACATTATATACGTCTATAACGTTATATATCCTAGCCTGAGGCAACCTAACATCTCGGATGTAATATTTTACAACATTCCTGGCTCATCGGCCCCTACTTCTCGGTGGGAACAATATATACGTCTATAACGTTATATATCCTAACCTAAGGCAACCTAACACCTCGGATGTAATGTTTAACAACATTCCTGGCTCATCGGCCCCTACTTCTCGGTGGCAACACTATATACGTCTATAACGTTATATATCCTAACCTAAGGCAACCTAACATCTCGGATGTAATATTTTACTACATTCCTGGCACGTCGGCCGTTACTTCTCGGTGGCAATATTATATACGTCCATAACGCTATATATCCTAGCTTAAGGCAACCTAACATGTCGAATGTAATATTTTACAACATTCTTGGCGCGTCGGCACCTACTTCTCGGTGGGAACAGTATATACGTCTATATCGTTATATATCCTAGCCTAAGGCAACCTAACTTCTCGGATGTAATATTTTACTACATTCCTGGCGCGACGGCCGCTACTTCTCGGTGGAAACATTATATACGTCTATAACGTTATATATCCTAGCCTAAGGCAACCTAACGTGTCGAATGTAATATTTTACAACATTCCTGGCGCGACGGCCGCTACTTCTAGGTGGGAACATTATATACGTCTATACCGCTATATATCCTAGCCTAAGGCAACCTAACATGTCGAATGTAATATTTTACAACATTCCCGGCGCATCGGCCCCTACTTGTCGGTGGGAACATTATATACGTCTATAACGTCATATATCCTAACCTAAGGCAACCTAACACCTCGGATGTAATGTTTAACAACATTCCTGGCTCATCGGCCCCTACTTCTCGGTGGCAACACTATATACGTCTATAACGTTATATATCCTAACCTAAGGCAACCTAACACCTCGGATGTAATGTTTAACAACATTCCTGGCGCGACGGCCGCTACTTCTAGGTGGGAACATTATATACGTCTATACCGCTATATATCCTAGCCTAAGGCAACCTAACATGTCGAATGTAATATTTTACTACATTCCTGGCACGTCGGTCCCTACTTCTCGGTGGGGACATTATATACGTCTATAACGCTATATATCCTAGCCTAAGGTAACCTAACATGTCGAGCGTAATGTTCTACAACATTCCTGGCTCATCGACCCTTCCTATTCGGTGGCAACACTATATACGTCCATAACGTTATATATACTAACCTAAGGCAACCTAACATTTCTACCGTAATATTTTACAACATTCCTGGCATGTAAGTCCCTACTTCTCTGCGGTAACATTATATACGGCTATAACGTTATATATCCTAGCCTAAGGAAACCTAACATCTCGGATGTA
Organism: Xylocopa violacea; assembly: GCA_963969225.1. NCBI lineage: Eukaryota > Metazoa > Arthropoda > Insecta > Hymenoptera > Apidae > Xylocopa > Xylocopa violacea. The sequence continues at coordinate 4,923,313 of CAXAJV010000678.1, forward strand.
ATATGTTACAACATTCCCCGCGCGTCGGCCCCTACTTCTTTGTCGGAACATTGTATACGTCTATAACGCTATATTTCCTAGCTTATGGTAAACTAACATGTCGAGTGTAATATTTTACAACATTCCTGGCTCGTCGGCCCCTACTGCTCGGTGGGAACATTATATACGTCTATAACGTTATATATGCAGGCCTAAGGCAATCCTAACATGTCGAATGTAATATTTTCCAACATTCCTGGCGCCTCGGCCCCTACTTCTCGGTGGGAACATTATATACGTCTATAACGTTATATATCCTAACCTAAGGCAACCTAACATGTCGAACGTAATATTTTACAACATTCCTGGCATGCAAGTCCCTACTTCTCTGTGGTAACATTATATACGGCTATAACGTTATATATCCTAGCCTAAGGAAACCTAACATCTCGGATGTAATATGTTACAACATTCCCCGCGCCTCGGCCCCTACTTCTTTGTCGGAACATTGTATACGTCTATAACGCTATATATCCTAGCTTAGGGTAACCTAACATGTCGAGCGTAATATTTTACAACATTCCTGGCTCGTCGGCCCCTACTTCTCGGTGGGAACATTATATACGTCTATAACGTTATATATCCTAGCCTGAGGCAACCTAACATCTCGGATGTAATATTTTACAACATTCCTGGCTCATCGGCCCCTACTTCTCGGTGGGAACAATATATACGCCTGTAACGTTATATATCCTAGCCTAAGGCAACCTAACATGTCGGATGTAATATTTTACTACATTCCTGGCACGTCGGCCCCTACCTCTCGGTGGGAACATTATATATGTCTATAACGTTATATATCCTAACCTAGGGCAACCTAACACCTCGGATGTAATGTTTAACAACATTCCTGTCTCGTCGGCCCCTACTTCTCGGTGGCAACATTATATACGTCTTTAACGTTATATATCCTAGCCTGAGGCAACCTAACATCTCGGATGTAATATTTTACAACATTCCTGGCTCATCGGCCCCTACTTCTCGGTGGGAACAATATATACGCCTGTAACGTTATATATCCTAGCCTAAGGCAACCTAACATGTCGGATGTAATATTTTACTACATTCCTGGCACCTCGGCCCCTACATCTCGGTGGGAACATTATATATGTCTATAACGTTATATATCCCAACCTAGGGCAACCTGACACCTCGGATGTAATGTTTAACAACATTCCTGTCTCGTCGGCCCCTACTTCTCGGTGGCAACGTTATATACGTCTATAACGTTATATATCCTAACCTAAGGCAACCTAACATGTCGAACGTAATATTTTACAACATTCCTGGCATGCAAGTCCCTACTTCTCTGTGGTAACATTATATACGGCTATAACGTTATATATCCTAGCCTAAGGAAACCTAACATCTCGGATGTAATATGTTACAACATTCCCCGCGCGTCGGCCCCTACTTCTTTGTCGGAACATTGTATACGTCTATAACGCTATATTTCCTAGCTTATGGTAAACTAACATGTCGAGTGTAATATTTTACAACATTCCTGGCTCGTCGGCCCCTACTGCTCGGTGGGAACATTATATACGTCTATAACGTTATATATGCAGGCCTAAGGCAATCCTAACATGTCGAATGTAATATTTTCCAACATTCCTGGCGCCTCGGCCCCTACTTCTCGGTGGGAACATTATATACGTCTATAACGTTATATATCCTAACCTAAGGCAACCTAACATGTCGAACGTAATATTTTACAACATTCCTGGCATGCAAGTCCCTACTTCTCTGTGGTAACATTATATACGGCTATAACGTTATATATCCTAGCCTAAGGAAACCTAACATCTCGGATGTAATATGTTACAACATTCCCCGCGCCTCGGCCCCTACTTCTTTGTCGGAACATTGTATACGTCTATAACGCTATATATCCTAGCTTAGGGTAACCTAACATGTCGAGCGTAATATTTTACAACATTCCTGGCTCGTCGGCCCCTACTTCTCGGTGGGAACATTATATACGTCTATAACGTAATAGATCCTAACCTAACCCATCTAGACCCTCGCTGGAAATGTTTTACAGAATCCCGTTCGTGTCGTCCCGTACGTCTCGGTGCGGGCATTATATACGTCTATAACGTTATTTTTCCTATCCTAAGGCAACCTAACATCTCGATTGTAGTATTTCCCAACATTTCTGGCGGGTCGGTCCCTACATCTCGGTGGGAACATTATAAACCTCTATAACGTAATATAACCTAACCTAACCCAGCTAGACTGTCGCTGGTAATGTTTCCCAGAATCCCGTTCGTGTCGTCCCGTAAATTACGGCGCGGACATTATATACGTCTATAAGGTTATATATCCTATCCTAAGGCAACCTAACATCTCGGATGTAGTATTTTCCAACATTTCTGGCGGGTCGGCCCCTACTTCTCGGTGGGAACATTATATACTTTTATAACGTAATGAAACCTAACCTAACCCATCTAGACCCTCGCTGGTAATGTTTTACAGAATCTCGTTCGTGTCGCCCCGTACGTCTCTGTGCGGACATTATATGCGTCTATATTGTTATATATCCTAACCTAAGGCATCCTAACATCTCGGATGTAGTAGTTTCCAACATTCATGGCGGGTCGGCCGCTACTTCTCGGTGGGAACATTATATACGTCTATATCGTAAAATAAACTAACCTAACCCATTTTGCACCTCGGTGATATTGTTTTGCAGAATCCCGTTCGTGTCGTCCCGTACGTCTCTGTGCGGACATTATATAAGTCTATAACGTTATATACCATACACTAAGGCACCCTAACATCTCGGATGTAGTATGTCCCAACATTCCTGGCGGGTCGGAACCTACTTCTCGGTGGGAACATTATATGCGTCTATAATGTAATATAACCTAACCTAAGCCATCTAGCACCTCGCAGGTAATGTTTTACAGAATCACGTTCGTGCCGTCCCGCACGTCTCGGTGGGGACATTATATGCATCTATAACGTTATATATCCTAACCTAAGGCAACCTAACATCTCGAATGTAATATTCTACAATATTCCAGGCGGGTCGGCCACTACTTCTCGGTGGAAACATTATATACGTCTATAACGTTATATATCCCAACCTAAGGCAACCTAACATCTCGGATGTAATATTTTACAACATTCCTGACATGTCGGTCCCTACGTCCCGGGGGGAACATTATATACGTCTATAACGATATATATACTAACCCAAGGCAACCAAACATCTCGTATGTAATATTATACAACATTCCTGGCATGTCGGTCCCTACGTCCCGGCGGAAAAATTATATACGTCTATAACGTTGTATATCCTAACCTAAGGCAACCTAACATCTCGGATGTATTATTTTACACCACTCCTGGCGTGTCGTCGCGTACTTCTCGATGGGTACATTATATACGTCTATAACTTTATACATCCTAACCTAAGGCAACCTAACACCTCGAATGTAGTATTTTACAACATTGCAGGCGGTTCCGCCCCTAATTTTCGGTGGGATCATTATATTCGTCTGTAACGTAATATAACCTAACCTAACCCATCTAGACCTTCGCTGGTAATGTTTTACAGATTGTCGTTCGTGTCGTCCCATACGTCTCGGTGCGGTGGCCTACTATATCGTAACGCAAGGCAGCATAACATCTCGGATGTAATATTTCACAACATTCCTGGCATTTCGTCGCCTGCTTCTCGATGGGGACGTTGTATACGTCTATAGCTTTGTATATCCTAACCTAACGCAACCACACATCTGGGATGTAATATTTTACAACATTCCTGGCATGTCGGTCCCTACGTCTCGGCGGGGACATTATATACGTCTATAACGTTATATATCCTAACCTAACGCAACCTAACATGTCGAATGTAATACTTTACACAATGCTGTGCGGAAATTATATACGTCTGTAACGTTATACATCCTAAGCTAAGGCAACCTAACATCTCGAATGTAGTATTTTACAGCATTCCAGGCGGGTCGGCCCCTACTTCTGAGTGGGAGCATTATATACGTCTATATCGTAATATAACCTAACCTATCCCATTTTGCCTCTCGGTGATAATGTTTTACAGAATTCCGTTCGTGTCGTCCCGTTCGTCCCGGTGCGGACATTATATAAGTCTATAACGTTATATATCCTAACCTAAGGCAACCTAACATCTCGAATGTCGTATTTTACCACATTCAAGGAGAGTCGGCTCCTACTTCTCGGTGGGATCATTATATACGTCTATAATGTAACATAACCTAACCTAACCCATTTAGCCCCTCGCTGGTAATGTATTACAGATTCCAGCTCATGTCGTCCCGTACGTCTCGGTGGGAACATTGTATGCGTCTACAACGTTATATATCCTATCCTAAGGCAACCCAACATCTCGGATGTAGTATTTTACTACATTCCTGGCGGGTCGGAACCTACTTCTCGGTGAGAACATTATATACGTCTGTAACGTAATATAGCCTAACGTATCCCATCTAGCGCCTCGGTGGTAATGTTTTGAGGAATCACGTCCGTGTCGTCCCGTACGTCTCGGTGCGGAGATTATATAAGTCTATAACGTTAAATATCCTAACCTAAGGCAACCTAACATCTCGTATGTAGTATTTTGCAACATTCCTGGCGGGTCGGCCTCTACTTCTCGGTGGGAACATTATATACGTCTATAACGCTATATATGCAAGCCTAAGGCAATCCTAACATGTCGAATGTAATATTTTCCAACATTCCTGGCGCGTCGACCCCTACTTCTCGGTGCTAACATTATATACGTCTATAACGTTATATATCCTAGCCTGAGGCAACCTAACATCTCGGATGTAATATTTTACAACATTCCTGGCTCATCGGCCCCTACTTCTCGGTGGGAACAATATATACGTCTATAACGTTATATATCCTAACCTAAGGCAACCTAACACCTCGGATGTAATGTTTAACAACATTCCTGGCTCATCGGCCCCTACTTCTCGGTGGCAACACTATATACGTCTATAACGTTATATATCCTAACCTAAGGCAACCTAACATCTCGGATGTAATATTTTACTACATTCCTGGCACGTCGGCCGTTACTTCTCGGTGGCAATATTATATACGTCCATAACGCTATATATCCTAGCTTAAGGCAACCTAACATGTCGAATGTAATATTTTACAACATTCTTGGCGCGTCGGCACCTACTTCTCGGTGGGAACAGTATATACGTCTATATCGTTATATATCCTAGCCTAAGGCAACCTAACTTCTCGGATGTAATATTTTACTACATTCCTGGCGCGACGGCCGCTACTTCTCGGTGGAAACATTATATACGTCTATAACGTTATATATCCTAGCCTAAGGCAACCTAACGTGTCGAATGTAATATTTTACAACATTCCTGGCGCGACGGCCGCTACTTCTAGGTGGGAACATTATATACGTCTATACCGCTATATATCCTAGCCTAAGGCAACCTAACATGTCGAATGTAATATTTTACTACATTCCTGGCACGTCGGTCCCTACTTCTCGGTGGGGACATTATATACGTCTATAACGCTATATATCCTAGCCTAAGGTAACCTAACATGTCGAGCGTAATGTTCTACAACATTCCTGGCTCATCGACCCTTCCTATTCGGTGGCAACACTATATACGTCCATAACGTTATATATACTAACCTAAGGCAACCTAACATTTCTACCGTAATATTTTACAACATTCCTGGCATGTAAGTCCCTACTTCTCTGCGGTAACATTATATACGGCTATAACGTTATATATCCTAGCCTAAGGAAACCTAACATCTCGGATGTAATATGTTACAACATTCCCCGCGCGTCGGCCCCTACTTCTTTGTCGGAACATTGTATACGTCTATAACGCTATATTTCCTAGCTTATGGTAAACTAACATGTCGAGTGTAATATTTTACAACATTCCTGGCTCGTCGGCCCCTACTGCTCGGTGGGAACATTATATACGTCTATAACGTTATATATGCAGGCCTAAGGCAATCCTAACATGTCGAATGTAATATTTTCCAACATTCCTGGCGCCTCGGCCCCTACTTCTCGGTGGGAACATTATATACGTCTATAACGTTATATATCCTAACCTAAGGCAACCTAACATGTCGAACGTAATATTTTACAACATTCCTGGCATGCAAGTCCCTACTTCTCTGTGGTAACATTATATACGGCTATAACGTTATATATCCTAGCCTAAGGAAACCTAACATCTCGGATGTAATATGTTACAACATTCCCCGCGCCTCGGCCCCTACTTCTTTGTCGGAACATTGTATACGTCTATAACGCTATATATCCTAGCTTAGGGTAACCTAACATGTCGAGCGTAATATTTTACAACATTCCTGGCTCGTCGGCCCCTACTTCTCGGTGGGAACATTATATACGTCTATAACGTTATATATCCTAGCCTGAGGCAACCTAACATCTCGGATGTAATATTTTACAACATTCCTGGCTCATCGGCCCCTACTTCTCGGTGGGAACAATATATACGCCTGTAACGTTATATATCCTAGCCTAAGGCAACCTAACATGTCGGATGTAATATTTTACTACATTCCTGGCACGTCGGCCCCTACCTCTCGGTGGGAACATTATATATGTCTATAACGTTATATATCCTAACCTAGGGCAACCTAACACCTCGGATGTAATGTTTAACAACATTCCTGTCTCGTCGGCCCCTACTTCTCGGTGGCAACATTATATACGTCTTTAACGTTATATATCCTAGCCTGAGGCAACCTAACATCTCGGATGTAATATTTTACAACATTCCTGGCTCATCGGCCCCTACTTCTCGGTGGGAACAATATATACGCCTGTAACGTTATATATCCTAGCCTAAGGCAACCTAACATGTCGGATGTAATATTTTACTACATTCCTGGCACCTCGGCCCCTACATCTCGGTGGGAACATTATATATGTCTATAACGTTATATATCCCAACCTAGGGCAACCTGACACCTCGGATGTAATGTTTAACAACATTCCTGTCTCGTCGGCCCCTACTTCTCGGTGGCAACGTTATATACGTCTATAACGTTATATATCCTAACCTAAGGCAACCTAACATGTCGAACGTAATATTTTACAACATTCCTGGCATGCAAGTCCCTACTTCTCTGTGGTAACATTATATACGGCTATAACGTTATATATCCTAGCCTAAGGAAACCTAACATCTCGGATGTAATATGTTACAACATTCCCCGCGCGTCGGCCCCTACTTCTTTGTCGGAACATTGTATACGTCTATAACGCTATATTTCCTAGCTTATGGTAAACTAACATGTCGAGTGTAATATTTTACAACATTCCTGGCTCGTCGGCCCCTACTGCTCGGTGGGAACATTATATACGTCTATAACGTTATATATGCAGGCCTAAGGCAATCCTAACATGTCGAATGTAATATTTTCCAACATTCCTGGCGCCTCGGCCCCTACTTCTCGGTGGGAACATTATATACGTCTATAACGTTATATATCCTAACCTAAGGCAACCTAACATGTCGAACGTAATATTTTACAACATTCCTGGCATGCAAGTCCCTACTTCTCTGTGGTAACATTATATACGGCTATAACGTTATATATCCTAGCCTAAGGAAACCTAACATCTCGGATGTAATATGTTACAACATTCCCCGCGCCTCGGCCCCTACTTCTTTGTCGGAACATTGTATACGTCTATAACGCTATATATCCTAGCTTAGGGTAACCTAACATGTCGAGCGTAATATTTTACAACATTCCTGGCTCGTCGGCCCCTACTTCTCGGTGGGAACATTATATACGTCTATAACGTTATATATCCTAGCCTGAGGCAACCTAACATCTCGGATGTAATATTTTACAACATTCCTGGCTCGTCGGCCCAAACTTCTAGGTGGAAACATTATATACGTCTACAACGTTATATATCCTAGCCTAAGGCAACCTAACGTGTCGAATGTAATATTTTACAACATTCCTGGCGCGACGGCCGCAACTTCTCGGTGGAAACATTATATACGTCTATAACGTTATATATCCTAGCCTAAGGCAACCTAACGTGTCGAATGTAATATTTTACAACATTCCTGGCGCGACGGCCGCTACTTCTCGGTGGGAACATTATATACGTCTATAACGCTATATATCCTAGCCTAAGGCAACCTAACATGTTGAATGTAATATTTTACAACATTCCCGGCGCTTCGGCCCCTACTTGTCGGTGGGAACATTAAATACGTCTATAACGCTATATATCCTACCTTAAGGCAACCTAACATCTCGGATGTAATATTTTACAACATTCCTGTCTCGTCGGCCCCTACTTCTCGGTGGGAACAATATATACGTCTATAACGTTATATATCCTAACCTAAGGCAACCTAACACCTCGGATGTAATGTTCTACAACATTCCTGGCTTATCCGCCCCCACTTCTCGGTGGCAACACTATATACGTCAATAACGTTATATATCCTAACCTAAGGCAACCTAACATCTCGGATGTAATATTTTACTACATTCCTGGCACGTCGGCCGATACTTCTCGGTGGGAATATTATATACGTCTGTAAGGCTATATATCGTAGCTTAAGGCAACCTAACATGTCGAATGTAATATTTCACAACATTCCTGGCGCGTCGGTACCTCCTTCTCGGTGGGAACAGTATATAAGTCTATAACGTTATATATCCTATCCTAAGGCAACCTAACATGTCGAATGTAATATTGGACAACATTCCTTTCGTGTCGTCCAGTACTTCTCGGTGGGAATATCATATACGTCTAAAACGTTATATATCCTAGCCTACGGCAATCCTAACATGTCGAATGTACTATTTTACAACATTCCAGGCGCGTCAGGGACTACTTCTCCGTGGGAACATTATATAAGTCAATAACGTTATATATCCTAAACTAAGGCAACCTAGCACCTCGGGTGTAATATTTTACTGCATTCCTGGCACGTCGGCCCGTACCTATTGGCGGGAACATTATATAAGTCAATAACGTGATATATCCTAACCTAAGGCTACCTAACATCTCGGATGTAATATTTTACTACATTCCTGGCACGTCGGGCCCTACTTCCCGGTGGGGACATTATATACGTCTATAACGCTATATATCCTAGCCTGAGGCAACCTAACATCTCGGATGTAATATTTTGCAACATTCCTGGCTCATCGGCCCCTACTTCTCGGTGGGAACAATATATACGTCTATAACGTTATATATCCTAGCCTAAGGCAACCTAACATGTCGGATGTAATATTTTACTACATTCCTGGCACGTCGGCCCCTACCTCTCGGTGGGAACATTATATACGTCTATAACGATATATATGCAAGCCTAAGGCAATCCTAACATGTCGAATGTAATATTTTCCAACATTCCTGGCGCGTCGGCCCCTACTTCTCGGTGGGAACATTATATACGCATATAACGTTATATATCCTAGCCTGAGGCAACCTAACATCTCGGATGTAATATTTTACAACATTCCTGGCTCATCGGCGCCTACTTCTCGGTGGGAACAATATATACGTCTATAACGTTATATATCCTAACCTAAGGCAACCTAACACCTCGGATGTAATGTTTAACAACATTCCTGGCTCGTCGGCCCCTACTTCTCGGTGGGAACATTATATACGTATATAACGTTATATATCCTAACCTAAGGCAACCTAACATGTCGAACGTAATATTTTACAACATTCCTGGCTCAGGGGCCCCTAATTCTCGGCGGGAACAATATACACGTCTATAACGTTATATATCCTAACCTATGGCAACCTAACACCTCGGATGGTACGTTTTACAACATTCCTGGCTCATCAGCCCCTACTTCTCGGTGGCAACACTATATACGTCTATAACGTTATATATACTAACCTAAAGATACCTAACATGTCGGATGTAATATTTTACTACATTCCTGGCACGTCGGCCCCTACCTCTCGGTGGGAACATTATATACGTCTATAACGATATATATGCAAGCCTAAGGCAATCCTAACATGTCGAATGTAATATTTTCCAACATTCCTGGCGCGTCGGCCCCTACTTCTCGGTGGGAACATTATATACGCATGTAACGTTATATATCCTAGCCTGAGGCAACCTAACATCTCGGATGTAATATTTTACAACATTCCTGGCTCATCGGCGCCTACTTCTCGGTGGGAACAATATATACGTCTATAACGTTATATATCCTAACCTAAGGCAACCTAACACCTCGGATGTAATGTTTAACAACATTCCTGGCTCGTCGGCCCCTACTTCTCGGTGGGAACATTATATACGTATATAACGTTATATATCCTAACCTAAGGCAACCTAACATGTCGAACGTAATATTTTACAACATTCCTGGCTCAGGGGCCCCTAATTCTCGGCGGGAACAATATACACGTCTATAACGTTATATATCCTAACCTATGGCAACCTAACACCTCGGATGGTACGTTTTACAACATTCCTGGCTCATCAGCCCCTACTTCTCGGTGGCAACACTATATACGTCTATAACGTTATATATACTAACCTAAAGATACCTAACATGTCGAGCGTAATATTTTACAACATTCCTGGCTCGTCGGCCCCTACTTCTCGGTGGGAACATTATATACGTCTATAAAGTTATACATCCTAACCTAAGGCAACCTAACATGTCGAACGTAATATTTTACAACATTCCTGGCTCATCGGCCCCTCCTTCTCGGTGGCAACACTATATACGTCTATAACGTTATATATACTAACTTAAGGCAACCTAACATCTCTACCGTAATATTTTACAACATTCCTGGCATGCAAGTCCCTACTTCTCTGTGGTAACATTATATACGGCTATAACGTTATATATCCTAGCCTAAGGAAACCTAACATTTCGGATGTAATATGTTACAACATTCCCCGCGCGTCGGCCCCTACTTCTTTGTCGGAACATTGTACACGTCTATAACGCTATATATCCTAGCTTAGGGTAACCTAACATGTCGATCGTAATATTTTACAACATTCCTGGCTCGTCGGTCCCTACTTCTCGGTGGGAACATTATATACGTCTATAACGTTATATATCCTAACCTAAGGCAACCAAACATGTCGAACGTAATATTTTACAACATTCCTGGCTCATCGGCCCCTCCTTCTCGGTGGCAACACTATATACGTCTATAACGTTATATATACTAACTTAAGGCAACCTAACATCTCTACCGTAATATTTTACAACATTCCTGGCATGCAAGTCCCTACTTCTCTGTGGTAACATTATATACGGCTATAACGTTATATATCCTAACCTAAGGAAACCTAACATCTCGGATGTAATATGTTACAACATTCCCCGCGCGTCGGCCCCTACTTCTTTGTCGGAACATTGTACACGTCTATAACGCTATATATCCTAGCTTAGGGTAACCTAACATGTCGAGCGTCATATTTTACAACATTCCTGGCTCGTCGGCCCCTATTTCTCGGTGGGAACATTATATACGTCTATAAAGTTATACATCCTAACCTAAGGCAACCTAACATGTCGAACGTAATATTTTACAACATTCCTGGCTCATCGGCCCCTCCTTCTCGGTGGCAACACTATATACGTCTATAACGTTATATATACTAACTTAAGGCAACCTAACATCTCTACCGTAATATTTTACAACATTCCTGGCATGCAAGTCCCTACTTCTCTGTGGTAACATTATATACGGCTATAACGTTATATATCCTAGCCTAAGGAAACCTAACATCTCGGATGTAATATGTTACAACATTCCCCGCGCGTCGGCCCCTACTTCTTTGTCGGAACATTGTATACATCTATAACGCTATATATCCTAGCTTAGGGTAACCTAACATGTCGAGCGTAATATTTTACAACATTCCTGGATCGTCGGCCCCTACTTCTCGGTGGGAACATTATATACGTCCATAACGTTATATATGCAAGCCTAAGGCAATCCTAACATGTCGAATGTAATATTTTCCAACATTCGTGGCGCCTCGGCCCCTACTTCTCGGTGGGAACATTATATACGTCTATAACGTTATATATCCTAGCCTGAGGCAACCTAACATCTCGGATGTAATATTTTACAACATTCCTGGCTCATCGGCCCCTACTTCTCGGTGGGAACAATATATACGTCTGTAACGTTATATATCCTAGCCTGGGGCAACCTAACACATCGGATGTAATATTTTACAACATTCCTGGCTCATCGGCCCCTACTTCTCGGTGGGAACAATATATACGTCTATAACGTTATATATCCTAACCTAAGGCAACCTAACACCTCGGATGTAATGTTTAACAACATTCCTGGCTCATCGGCCCCTACTTCTCGGTGGCAACACTATATACGTCTATAACGTTATATATCCTAACCTAAGGCAACCTAACATCTCGGATGTAATATTTTACTACATTCCTGGCACGTCGGGCCCTACATCTCGGTGGGGACATTATATACGTCTATAACGCTATATATCCTAGCCTAAGGTAACCTAACATGTCGAGCGTAATGTTCTACAACATTCCTGGCTCATCGGCCCCTCCTTCTCGGTGGCAACACTATATACGTCTATAACGTTATATATACTAACTTAAGGCAACCTAACATCTCTACCGTAATATTTTACTACATTCCTGGCATGCAAGTCCTTACTTCTCTGTGGTAACATTATATACGGCTATAACGTTATATATCCTAGCCTAAGGAAACCTAACATCTCGGATGTAATATGTTACAACATTCCCCGCGCGTCGGCCCCTACTTCTTTGTCGGAACATTGTACACGTCTATAACGTTATATATCCTAACCTAAGGCAGCCTAACATGTCGAACGTAATATTTTACAACATTCCTGGCTCATCGGCCCCTCCTTCTCGGTGGCAACACTATATACGTCTATAACGTTATATATACTAACTTAAGGCAACCTAACATCTCTACCGTAATATTTTACAACATTCCTGGCATGCAAGTCCCTACTTCTCTGTGGTAACATTATATACGGCTATAACGTTATATATCCTAGCCTAAGGAAACCTAACATCTCGGATGTAATATGTTACAACATTCCCCGCGCGTCGGCACCTACTTCTTTGTCGGAACATTGTATACGTCTATAACGTTATATATGCAAGCCTAAGGCAATCCTAACATGTCGAATGTAATATTTTCCAACATTCCTGGCGCCTCGGCCCCTACTTCTCGGTGGGAACATTATATACGTCTATAACGTTATATATCCTAGCCTGAGGCAACCTAACATCTCGGATGTAATATTTTACAACATTCCTGGCTCATCGGCCCCTACTTCTCGGTGGGAACAATATATACGTCTGTAACGTTATATATCCTAGCCTGAGGCAACCTAACACCTCGGATGTAATATTTTACAACATTCCTGGCTCATCGGCCCCTACTTCTCGGTGGGAACAATATATACGTCTATAACGTTATATATCCTAACCTAAGGCAACCTAACACCTCGGATGTAATGTTTAACAACATTCCTGGCTCGTCGGCCCATACTTCTCGGTGGGAACATTATATACGTCTATAACGTTATATATCCTAACCTAAGGCAACCTAACATGTCGAACGTAATATTTTACAACATTTCTGGCTCAGGGGCCCCTAATTTTCGGCGGGAACAATATACACGTCTATAACGTTATATATCCTAACCTATGGCAACCTAACACCTCGGATGGTACGTTTTACAACATTCCTGGCTCATCAGCCCCTACTTCTCGGTGGCAACACTATATACGTCTATAACGTTATATATACTAACTTAAGGCAACCTAACATCTCTACCGTAATATTTTACTACATTCCTGGCATGCAAGTCCCTACTTCTCGGTGGGAACATTATATACGTCTATAACGTTATATATGCAAGCCTAAGGCAATCCTAACATGTCGAATGTAATATTTTCCAACATTCCTGGCGCCTCGGCCCCTCCTTCTCGGTGGCAACACTATATACGTCTATAACGTTATATATACTAACTTAAGGCAACCTAACATCTCTACCGTAGTATTTTACAACATTCCTGGCATGCAAGTCCCTACTTCTCTGTGGTAACATTATATACGGCTATAACGTTATATATCCTAGCCTAAGGAAACCTAACATCTCGGATGTAATATGTTACAACATTCCCCGCGCGTCGGCCCCTACTTCTTTGTCGGAACATTGTATACGTCTATAACGCTATATATCCTAGCTTAGGGTAAACTAACATGTCGAGCGTAATATTTTACAACATTCCTGGCTCGTCGGCCCCTACTTCTCGGTGGGAACATTATATACGTCTATAACATTATATATGCAAGCCTAAGGCAATCCTAACATGTCGAATGTAATATTTTCCAACATTACTGGCGCCTCGGCCCCTACTTCTCGGTGGGAACATTATATACGGCTATAACGTTATATATCCTAGCCTGAGGCAACCTAACATCTCGGATGTAATATTTTACAACATTCCTGGCTCATCGGCCCCTACTTCTCGGTGGGAACAATATATACGTCTGTAACGTTATATATCCTAGCCTGAGGCAACCCAACACCTCGGATGTAATATTTTACAACATTCCTGGCTCATCGGCCCCTACTTCTCGGTGGGAACAATATATACGTCTATAACGTTATATATCCTAACCTAAGGCAACCTAACACCTCGGATGTAATGTTTAACAACATTCCTGTCTCATCGGCCCCTACTTCTCGGTGGCAACACGATATACGTCTATAACGTTATATATCCTAACCTAAGGCAACCTAACATCTCGGATGTAATATTTTACTACATTCCTGGCACGTCGGGCCCTACTTCTCGGTGGGGACATTATATACGTCTATAACGCTATATATCCTAGCCTAAGGTAACCTAACATGTCGAGCGTAATGTTCTACAACATTCCTGGCTCATCGGCCCCTCCTTCTCGGTGGCAACACTATATACGTCTATAACGTTATATATACTAACTTAAGGCAACCTAACATCTCTACCGTAATATTCTACAACATTCCTGGCATGCAAGTCCCTACTTCTCTGTGGTAACATTATATACGGCTATAACGTTATATATCCTAGCCTAAGGAAACCTAACATCTCGGATGTAATATGTTACAACACTCCCCGCGCGTCGGCCCCTACTTCTTTGTCGGAACATTGTACACGTCTATAACGCTATATATCCTAGCTTAGGGTAACCTAACATGTCGAGCGTAATATTTTACAACATTCCTGGCTCGTCGGCCCCTACTTCTCGGTGGGAACATTATATACGTCTATAACGTTATATATGCAAGCATAAGGCAATCCTAACATGTCGAATGTAATATGTTCCAACATTCCTGGCGCCTGGGCCCCTACTTCTCGGTGGGAACATTATATACGTCTATAACGTTATATATCCTAGCCTGAGGCAACCTAACATCTCGGATGTAATATTTTACAACATTCCTGGCTCATCGGCCCCTACTTCTCGGTGGGAACAATATATACAATATATACGTCTATAACGTTATATATCCTAACCTAAGGCAACCTAACACCTCGGATGTAATGTTTAACAACATTCCTGGCTCATCGGCCCCTACTTCTCGGTGGAAACACTATATACGTCTATAACGTTATATATACTAACTTAAAGATACCTAACATCTCGGATGTAATATTTTACTACATTCCTGGCACGTCGGCCCCTACTTCTCGGTGGGAACATTATATACGTCTATAACGTAATATAACATAACCTAACCCATCTAGCCCCTCGCTGGTAATGTTTTGCAGAAACTCGGCCGTGTCGGACCGTACCTCTCCGTAGGAACATTATATACGTCTATAACGTTATATATCCTAACCTAAGGCAACCTCACACCTCGGATGTAGTATTTTACAACATTCCAGGCGGGTCGGCCCCTACTTCTCGGTGGGCACATTATATACGTCTATTACGTAATATAACCTAACCTAACCCATCTGGAACCTCGCCGTTAATGTTTTACAGAATCCCGTTCGTGTCGTCCCCTATGTCTCGGTGGGGACATAATATACGTCTATAACGTTATACACCCTAACCTAAGGCAACCTTACGTGTCAGGTGTATTATTTTACACCATTCCTGGCGTGTCGGCCCCTACTTCTCGGGGGGAGCATTATATACGTCTATAATGTAACATAACCTAACCTAAACCATCTAGTCCCTCGCTGGTAATGTTTTTCAGAATCCCGTTCGTGTCGCCCCATACGCCTCGGTTGGTTAATTATGTATGTCTATAATGTTATATAGCCTAACTTAAGGCAACCTAACGTCTCGATTGCAGTATTTTACAACATATCTGGCAGGTTGGCCCATACCTCTCTGTTCGAACATTACATACATCTATAACGTAATATAACCTAGCCTAACCCATCTAGCCTTTCGCTGGTAATGATTTACAGAATCCCGGTCGTGTCGGCCCGTACGTCTCTGTTGGGACATTATATACGTCTATACAGTTATATACCCTAACCTAAGGCAGCCTAACACCTCGGATGTAGTATCTTACAACTATACTGGCATGTCGGCCCCTACTTCTCGGTGGGGACACTATATACGTCTATAACGTTATATATCCCAACCTAAGGCAACCTAACATCTCGAATGTAGTATTTTACAACATTCCTGTCACGTCGGCCCCTACTTCTCGGTGGGAACATTATATAAGTCAATAACGTTGTATATCCTAACCTGAGGCAACATAACATCTGGGATGTAATATTTTACTACATTCCTGTCACGTCGGCCCCTACTTCTCGGTGGGAACATTATATACGTCTATAACGCTATATATCCTAGCTTAAGGCAACCTAACGTGTCGAATGTAATATTTTACAACAGTCTTGGCTCGTCAGCACCTACTTCTCGGTGGGAACATTATATAAGTCAATAACGTTATATATCCTAACCTAAGGCAACCTAACATTTCGGGTGTAATATTTAACTACATTCCTGGCACGTCGGCCCCTACTTCTCGGTGGGAACATTATATACGTCTATAACGCTATATATCCTAGCCTAAGGCAACCTAATATTTCGAATGTAATATTTTATAACATTCCTGGCTAGTCGGCCCCCACTTCTCGGTGGGAACATTATATACATCTATAACGTAATATAACATAACCTATCCCATCTAGCCCCTCGCTGGTAATGTTTTACAGAAACTCCGTCGTGTCTGACCGTACCTCTCCGTAGGAACATTATATACGTCTATAACGTTATATATCCTAACCTAAGGCAACCTCACACCTCGGATGTAGTATTTTACAACATTCCAGGCGGGTCGGCCCCTACTTCTCGGTGGGCACATTATATACGTCTATTACGTAATATAACCTAACCTAACCCATCTGGAACCTCGCCGTTAATGTTTTACAGAATCCCGTTCGTGTCGTCCCCTATGTCTCGGTGGGGACATAATATACGTCTATAACGTTATACATCCTAACCTAAGGCAACCTTACGTGTCAGGTGTATTATTTTACACCATTCCTGGCGTGTCGGCCCCTACTTCTCGAGGGGAGCATTATATACGTCTATAATGTAACATAACCTAACCTAAACCATCTAGTCCCTCGCTGGTAATGTTTTTCAGAATCCCGTTCGTGTCGCCCCATACGCCTCGGTTGGTAAATTATGTATGTCTATAATGTTATATAGCCTAACTTAAGGCAACCTAACGTCTCGAATGCAGTATTTTACAACATATCTGGCAGGTTGGCCCATACCTCTCTGTTCGAACTATACATACGTCTATAACGTAATATAACCTAGCCTAACCCATCTAGCCTTTCGCTGGTAATGATTTACAGAATCCCGGTCGTGTCGGCCCGTACGTCTCTGTTGGGACATTATATACGTCTATACAGTTATATACCCTAACCTAAGGCAGCCTAACACCTCGGATGTAGTATCTTACAACTATACTGGCATGTCGGCCCCTACTTCTCGGTGGGGACACTATATACGTCTATAACGTTATATATCCCAACCTAAGGCAACCTAACATCTCGAATGTAATATTTTACTACATTCCTGTCACGTCGGCCCCTACTTCTCGGTGGGAACATTATATAAGTCAATAACGTTGTATGTCCTAACTTGAGGCAACATAACATCTGGGATGTAATATTCCTGGCGTGTCGTCGCCTACTTCTGGATGGGGACATTATATACATCTATAATGTTATTCATCCTAACCTAAGGGAACCTAACATCTCGGGTGTAATATTTTACAACATTCCTGAAGCGTCGGCCCCCATATCTCGTTGGAAATATTATATACGTCTATAACGTTATATATCCTAGCCTAAGGCAACCTAACATGTCGAATGTAATATTCTACAACATTCTGGCGTGTCGTCGCCTGCTTTTCGAAGGTGACATTATATACGTCTATAACGTCTTATATCCTAACCTAACGCAACCTAACATCTGGGATGTAATATTTTACAACATTCCTGGCATGTCGGACCCTATGTCTCGGTGGGTACATTATATACGTCTATAACGTTGTATATACTCACCTAACGGAATCTAACATCTGGGATGTAATATTTTACAACATTCCTGGCATGCAAGTCCCTACTTCTCTGTGGTAACATTATATACGGCTATAACGTTATATATCCTAGCCTAAGGAAACCTAACATCTCGGACGTAATATGTTACAACATTCCCCGCGCGTCGGCCCCTACTTCTTTGTCGGAACATTGTATACGTCTATAACGCTATATATCCTAGCTTAGGGTAACCTAACATGTCGAGCGTAATATTTTACAACATTCCTGGCTCGTCGGCCCCTATTCCTCGGTGGGAACACTATATACGTCTATAACGTTATATATCCTAGCCTAAGGCGACCTAACATGTCGAATGTAATATTTTACATCATTCATGGCGTGTCGTCGCCTGCTTCTCGATGGGGACTTTATATACGTCTATAACGTTGTGTATCCTAACCTAACGCAACCTAACATCTGGGACGTAATATTCCTGGCGTGTCGTCGCCTACTTCTGGATGGGGACATTATATACATCTATAATGTTATTCATCCTAACCTAAGGGAACCTAACATCTCGGGTGTAATATTTTACAACATTCCTGAAGCGTCGGCCCCTATTTCTCGTTGGAAATATTATATACGTCTATAACGTTATATATCCTAGCCTAAGACAACCTAACATGTCGAATGTAATATTTTGCAACATTCTGGCGTGACGTCGCCTGCTTTTCGAAGGTCACATTATATACGTCTATAACGTCTTATATCCTAACGTAACGCAACCTAACATCTGGGATGTAATATTTTACAACATTCCTAGCATGTCGGACCCTATGTCTCGGTGGGTACATTATATACGTCTATAACGTTGTATATACTCACCTAACGCAATCTAACATCTGGGATGTAATATTTTAAAGCATTCCTGGCATGTCGGTCCCTACGTGTCGGTGGGAACATTATATACGTCTATAACGATATATATCCTAACCTAAGACAACCTTACATCTCGGATCTAATATTTTACAACATTCCTGGCGTGTCGTCGCCTGCTTCTCGATGGGGACATTATATACGTCTATAACGATATATATCCTAACCTAATGCAACCCAACATCTCGGATGTAATATTTTACAACATTCCTGGCGCTTCGGCTGCTCCTTTTCGGTGGGAACATTATATACGTCTATAACGTTACATATCATAACGTATGGCAACATAACATCTCGGATGTTATATTTTACAACATTCCTGGCGTGTCGTCGCCTGCTTCTCGATGGGGACTTTATATACGTCTATAACGTTGTATATTCTAACCTAACGTAACCTAACATCTGGGATGTAATATTTTACAACATTCCTTGCGTGTCGTCGCCTACTTCTGGATGGGGACATTATATACATCTCTAACGTTATATATCCTAACCTAAGGGAACCTAACATCTCGGGTGTAATATTTCAGAACATTCCTGACGCGTCGGTCCCTATTTCTCGGTGGGAACATTATATACGTCTATAACGTTATATATCCTAGTCTAAGGCAACCTAACTTGTAGAATGTAATATTTTACAACATTCCTGGCGTGTCGTCGCATACTTCTCGATGGGGACATTATATCCATCGATAACGTTGTATATCCTAACTTAAGGCAACCTAACATCTCGGATGTAATATTTTACAACATTCCTGGCATGTCGGTCCCTACTTCTCGGTGGGAACATTCTATACGTCTATAACGTTGTATATCCTAACCTAACGCAACCTAACATCTGGGATGTAATATTATACAACATTCCAGGCATGTCGGTCCCTACTTCTCGGTGGGAACATTCTAGACGTCTATAACGTTGTATATCCTAACGTAAGGGAACCTAACATTTCGGGTGTAATATTTTACAACATTCCTCACGCGTTCGCCCCTATTTCTCGGTGGGAACATTATATACGTCTATAACGTTATATATCCTAGCCTAAGGCGACCTAAAATGTCGAACGTAATGTTTTACATCATTCCCGCTGTGTCGGCCCGTAGTTCTCGGTGGTAACAATACATACGACTATAACGGTATATATCCTAGCCTGAGTCAACCTAACATGTCGAATGTATTATTTTACCACATTCCTGGCTCGTTGGCCCCTACTTCTCGGTGGGAACATTATATATGTCTATAACGCTGTATGTCCTAGCCTGAGACAACCTAACATGTCGAATATAATATTTTACAATATTCCTGGCGCGTCGGCAACTACTTCTCGGTGGGAACTGTATATACGTCTATAACGTTATATATCCTAACCTAAGACAACCTAACATGTCGAATGTATTATTTTACCACATTCCTGGCTCGTTGGCCCCTACTTCTCGGTGGGAACATTATATACGTCTATAAAGTTATATCTCCTAACCTAAGGGAACCTAACATCACGGATGTAATATTTTACTACATTCCTGGCTCGTCGGCCCCTACTTCTCGGTGGGAACATTATATACGTCTATAACGTTATTTATCCTAGCCTAAGGCAACCTAACATCTCGGATGTAATATTTTACAACATTCCTGGCGCGTCGGCATCTACTTCTCGGTGGGAACAGTATATAAGTCTATAACGTTACTTATCCTAGCCTAAGGCAACCTAACATCTCGGATGTAATATTTTACTACATTCCTGGCGCGCCGGCCCCTACTTCTCGCTGGGAACACTATATTCGTCTATACCGTTACACATCCTAGCCTAAGGCAACCTCACATCTCGGATGTAATATTTTACTACATTCCTGGCACGCCGGCCCCTACTTCTCGGTGGGAACATTATATACGTCTATAACGTTATATATCCTAGCCTAAGGCAAGCCTAACATCTCGGATGTAATATTTTTCAACATTCCTGGCGCGTCGGCACCTACTTATCGCTGGGAACAGTATATAAGTCTATAACGTTATATATCCCAACCTAAGGCAACCTAACATCGCGGATGTAATATTTTACTACATTCCTTGCTCGTCGGCCCCTACTTCTCGGTGGGAACATTATATATGTCTATAACATTACTTATCCTAGCCTAAGGCAACCTAACATCTCGGATGTTATATTTTACTACATTCCCGGCGCGCCGGCCCCTACTTCTCGGTGGGAACATTATATACGTCTAGAACGCTATATATCCTAGCCTAAGGCAAGCCTAACATCTCGGATGTAATATTTTTCAACATTCCTGGCGCGTCGGCACCTACTTTTCGGTGGGAACAGTATATAAGTCTATAACGTTATATATCCTAACCTAAGGCAACCTAACATCACGGATGTAATATTTTAATACATTCCTGGCTCGTCGGCCCCTACTTCTCGGTGGGAACATTATATACGTCTATAACGCTATATATCCTAGCCTAAGGCAACCTAACATCTCGGATGTAATATTTTACTACATTCCTGGCGCGCCGGCCCCTACTTCTAGCTGGGAACACTATATTCGTCTATAACGTTACACATCCTAGCCTAAGGCAACCTAACATCTCGGATGTAGTATTTTACTACATTCCTGGCGCGCCGGCACCTACTTCTCGGTGGGAACATTTTATATATCTATATCGCTATATATCATAACGTAAGGCAACCTAACATGTCGAGCATAATATTTCACAACATTGCTGGCGCGTCGGCATCTACTTCTCGGAGGGGACAGTATATAAGTCTATAACGTTATATATCCTAGCCTAAGGCAACCTAACTTCTCGGATGTAATATTTTACTACATTCCCGGCGCGCCGGCCCCTACTTCTCGGTGGGAACATTATATACGTCTATAGCGATATATATCCTAACCGAAGGCAACCTAATATCTCGGATGTAATATTTTACAACATTCCTGGCGCGTCGGCTCCTACTTTTCGGTGGGAACATTATATACGTCTATAACGTTATATATCCTAACGTAAGGCAACATAACATCTCGGATGTAATATTTTACAACATTCCTGGCGTGTCGTCGCCTGCTTCTCGATAGCGACATTATATACATCTGTAAGGTTGTATATGCTAACCTAAGGCAACCTAACGTCTCGGATGTAATATTTTACAACATTCCTGACAAGTCGGCCCCTATTCCTCGGTGGGAACACTATATACGTCTATAACGTTATATATCCTAGCCTAAGGCGACCTAACATGTTGAATGTAATATTTTACAACATTCCTGACGCGTCGGCTCCTATTTCTCGCTGGGAACGTTAAATAAGACAATAACGTTATATATCCTAGCCTAAGGCAACCTAACATCTCGGATGTAATATTTGACAACATTCCTGGCGTGTTAGCCCGTACTTCTCGGTGGGAACATCATACACGTCTATAGCGATATATATCCTAACCGAAGGCAACCTAATATCTCGGATGTAATATTTTACAACATTCCTGGCGCGTCGGCTCCTACTTTTCGGTGGGAACATTATATACGTCTATAACGTTATATATCCTAACGTAAGGCAACATAACATCTCGGATGTAATATTTTACAACATTCCTGGCATGTCGGTCCCTACTTCTCGGTGGGAACATTCTATACGTCTATAACGTTGTATATCCTAACCTAACGCAACCTAACATCTGGGATGTAATATTATACAACATTCCAGGCATGTCGGTCCCTACTTCTCGGTGGGAACATTCTAGACGTCTATAACGTTGTATATCCTAACGTAAGGGAACCTAACATCTCGGGTGTAATATTTTACAACATTCCTCACGCGTTGGCCCCTATTTCTCGGTGGGAACATTATATACGTCTATAACGTTATATATCCTAGCCTAAGGCGACCTAAAATGTCGAACGTAATGTTTTACATCATTCCCGCTGTGTCGGCCCGTAGTTCTCGGTGGTAACAATACATACGACTATAACGGTATATATCCTAGCCTAAGTCAACCTAACATGTCGAATGTATTATTTTACCACATTCCTGGCTCGTTGGCCCCTACTTCTCGGTGGGAACATTATATATGTCTATAACGCTGTATGTCCTAGCCTGAGACAACCTAACATGTCGAATATAATATTTTACAATATTCCTGGCGCGTCGGCAACTACTTCTCGGTGGGAACTGTATATACGTCTATAACGTTATATAACCTAACCTAAGACAACCTAACATGTCGAATGTATTATTTTACCACATTCCTGGCTCGTTGGCCCCTACTTCTCGGTGGGAACATTATATACGTCTATAAAGTTATATCTCCTAACCTAAGGGAACCTAACATCACGGATGTAATATTTTACTACATTCCTGGCTCGTCGGCCCCTACTTCTCGGTGGGAACATTATATACGTCTATAACGTTATTTATCCTAGCCTAAGGCAACCTAACATCTCGGATGTAATATTTTACAACATTCCTGGCGCGTCGGCATCTACTTCTCGGTGGGAACAGTATATACGTCTAGAACGCTATATATCCTAGCCTAAGGCAAGCCTAACATCTCGGATGTAATATTTTTCAACATTCCTGGCGCGTCGGCACCTACTTTTCGGTGGGAACAGTATATAAGTCTATAACGTTATATATCCTAACCTAAGGCAACCTAACATCACGGATGTAATATTTTAATACATTCCTGGCTCGTCGGCCCCTACTTCTCGGTGGGAACATTATATACGTCTATAACGCTATATATCCTAGCCTAAGGCAACCTAACATCTCGGATGTAATATTTTACTACATTCCTGGCGGGCCGGCCCCTACTTCTAGCTGGGAACACTATATTCGTCTATAACGTTACACATCCTAGCCTAAGGCAACCTAACATCTCGGATGTAGTATTTTACTACATTCCTGGCGCGCCGGCACCTACTTCTCGGTGGGAACATTTTATATATCTATATCGCTATATATCATAACGTAAGGCAACCTAA
Source organism: Xylocopa violacea (assembly GCA_963969225.1). Taxonomy (NCBI): domain Eukaryota; kingdom Metazoa; phylum Arthropoda; class Insecta; order Hymenoptera; family Apidae; genus Xylocopa; species Xylocopa violacea. The sequence continues at coordinate 4,947,880 of CAXAJV010000678.1, forward strand.
CATGTCGAGCATAATATTTCACAACATTGCTGGCGCGTCGGCATCTACTTCTCGGAGGGGACAGTATATAAGTCTATAACGTTATATATCCTAGCCTAAGGCAACCTAACTTCTCGGATGTAATATTTTACTACATTCTCGGCGCGCCGGCCCCTACTTCTCGGTGGGAACATTATATACGTCTATAGCGATATATATCCTAACCGAAGGCAACCTAATATCTCGGATGTAATATTTTACAACATTCCTGGCGCGTCGGCTCCTACTTTTCGGTGGGAACATTATATACGTCTATAACGTTATATATCCTAACGTAAGGCAACATAACATCTCGGATGTAATATTTTACAACATTCCTGGCGTGTCGTCGCCTGCTTCTCGATAGCGACATTATATACATCTGTAAGGTTGTATATGCTAACCTAAGGCAACCTAACGTCTCGGATGTAATATTTTACAACATTCCTGACAAGTCGGCCCCTATTCCTCGGTGGGAACACTATATACGTCTATAACGTTATATATCCTAGCCTAAGGCGACCTAACATGTCGAATGTAATATTTTACAACATTCCTGACGCGTCGGCTCCTATTTCTCGCTGGGAACGTTAAATAAGACAATAACGTTATATATCCTAGCCTAAGGCAACCTAACATCTCGGATGTAATATTTGACAACATTCCTGGCGTGTTAGCCCGTACTTCTCGGTGGGAACATCATACACGTCTATAGCGATATATATCCTAACCGAAGGCAACCTAATATCTCGGATGTAATATTTTACAACATTCCTGGCGCGTCGGCTCCTACTTTTCGGTGGGAACATTATATACGTCTATAACGTTATATATCCTAACGTAAGGCAACATAACATCTCGGATGTAATATTTTACAACATTCCTGGCATGTCGGTCCCTACTTCTCGGTGGGAACATTCTATACGTCTATAACGTTGTATATCCTAACCTAACGCAACCTAACATCTGGGATGTAATATTATACAACATTCCAGGCATGTCGGTCCCTACTTCTCGGTGGGAACATTCTAGACGTCTATAACGTTGTATATCCTAACGTAAGGGAACCTAACATCTCGGGTGTAATATTTTACAACATTCCTCACGCGTTGGCCCCTATTTCTCGGTGGGAACATTATATACGTCTATAACGTTATATATCCTAGCCTAAGGCGACCTAAAATGTCGAACGTAATGTTTTACATCATTCCCGCTGTGTCGGCCCGTAGTTCTCGGTGGTAACAATACATACGACTATAACGGTATATATCCTAGCCTAAGTCAACCTAACATGTCGAATGTATTATTTTACCACATTCCTGGCTCGTTGGCCCCTACTTCTCGGTGGGAACATTATATATGTCTATAACGCTGTATGTCCTAGCCTGAGACAACCTAACATGTCGAATATAATATTTTACAATATTCCTGGCGCGTCGGCAACTACTTCTCGGTGGGAACTGTATATACGTCTATAACGTTATATATCCTAACCTAAGACAACCTAACATGTCGAATGTATTATTTTACCACATTCCTGGCTCGTTGGCCCCTACTTCTCGGTGGGAACATTATATACGTCTATAAAGTTATATCTCCTAACCTAAGGGAACCTAACATCACGGATGTAATATTTTACTACATTCCTGGCTCGTCGGCCCCTACTTCTCGGTGGGAACATTATATACGTCTATAACGTTATTTATCCTAGCCTAAGGCAACCTAACATCTCGGATGTAATATTTTACAACATTCCTGGCGCGTCGGCATCTACTTCTCGGTGGGAACAGTATATAAGTCTATAACGTTACTTATCCTAGCCTAAGGCAACCTAACATCTCGGATGTAATATTTTACTACATTCCTGGCGCGCCGGCCCCTACTTCTCGCTGGGAACACTATATTCGTCTATACCGTTACACATCCTAGCCTAAGGCAACCTCACATCTCGGATGTAATATTTTACTACATTCCTGGCACGCCGGCCCCTACTTCTCGGTGGGAACATTATATACGTCTATAACGTTATATATCCTAGCCTAAGGCAAGCCTAACATCTCGGATGTAATATTTTTCAACATTCCTGGCGCGTCGGCACCTACTTATCGCTGGGAACAGTATATAAGTCTATAACGTTATATATCCCAACCTAAGGCAACCTAACATCGCGGATGTAATATTTTACTACATTCCTTGCTCGTCGGCACCTACTTCTCGGTGGGAACATTTTATATATCTATATCGCTATATATCATAACGTAAGGCAACCTAACATGTCGAGCATAATATTTCACAACATTGCTGGCGCGTCGGCATCTACTTCTCGGAGGGGACAGTATATAAGTCTATAACGTTATATATCCTAGCCTAAGGCAACCTAACTTCTCGGATGTAATATTTTACTACATTCCCGGCGCGCCGGCCCCTACTTCTCGGTGGGAACATTATATACGTCTATAGCGATATATATCCTAACCGAAGGCAACCTAATATCTCGGATGTAATATTTTACAACATTCCTGGCGCGTCGGCTCCTACTTTTCGGTGGGAACATTATATACGTCTATAACGTTATATATCCTAACGTAAGGCAACATAACATCTCGGATGTAATATTTTACAACATTCCTGGCGTGTCGTCGCCTGCTTCTCGATAGCGACATTATATACATCTGTAAGGTTGTATATGCTAACCTAAGGCAACCTAACGTCTCGGATGTAATATTTTACAACATTCCTGACAAGTCGGCCCCTATTCCTCGGTGGGAACACTATATACGTCTATAACGTTATATATCCTAGCCTAAGGCGACCTAACATGTCGAATGTAATATTTTACAACATTCCTGACGCGTCGGCTCCTATTTCTCGCTGGGAACGTTAAATAAGACAATAACGTTATATATCCTAGCCTAAGGCAACCTAACATCTCGGATGTAATATTTGACAACATTCCTGGCGTGTTAGCCCGTACTTCTCGGTGGGAACATCATACACGTCTATAGCGATATATATCCTAACCGAAGGCAACCTAATATCTCGGATGTAATATTTTACAACATTCCTGGCGCGTCGGCTCCTACTTTTCGGTGGGAACATTATATACGTCTATAACGTTATATATCCTAACGTAAGGCAACATAACATCTCGGATGTAATATTTTACAACATTCCTGGCATGTCGGTCCCTACTTCTCGGTGGGAACATTCTATACGTCTATAACGTTGTATATCCTAACCTAACGCAACCTAACATCTGGGATGTAATATTATACAACATTCCAGGCATGTCGGTCCCTACTTCTCGGTGGGAACATTCTAGACGTCTATAACGTTGTATATCCTAACGTAAGGGAACCTAACATCTCGGGTGTAATATTTTACAACATTCCTCACGCGTTGGCCCCTATTTCTCGGTGGGAACATTATATACGTCTATAACGTTATATATCCTAGCCTAAGGCGACCTAAAATGTCGAACGTAATGTTTTACATCATTCCCGCTGTGTCGGCCCGTAGTTCTCGGTGGTAACAATACATACGACTATAACGGTATATATCCTAGCCTAAGTCAACCTAACATGTCGAATGTATTATTTTACCACATTCCTGGCTCGTTGGCCCCTACTTCTCGGTGGGAACATTATATATGTCTATAACGCTGTATGTCCTAGCCTGAGACAACCTAACATGTCGAATATAATATTTTACAATATTCCTGGCGCGTCGGCAACTACTTCTCGGTGGGAACTGTATATACGTCTATAACGTTATATATCCTAACCTAAGACAACCTAACATGTCGAATGTATTATTTTACCACATTCCTGGCTCGTTGGCCCCTACTTCTCGGTGGGAACATTATATACGTCTATAAAGTTATATCTCCTAACCTAAGGGAACCTAACATCACGGATGTAATATTTTACTACATTCCTGGCTCGTCGGCCCCTACTTCTCGGTGGGAACATTATATACGTCTATAACGTTATTTATCCTAGCCTAAGGCAACCTAACATCTCGGATGTAATATTTTACAACATTCCTGGCGCGTCGGCATCTACTTCTCGGTGGGAACAGTATATAAGTCTATAACGTTACTTATCCTAGCCTAAGGCAACCTAACATCTCGGATGTAATATTTTACTACATTCCTGGCGCGCCGGCCCCTACTTCTCGCTGGGAACACTATATTCGTCTATACCGTTACACATCCTAGCCTAAGGCAACCTCACATCTCGGATGTAATATTTTACTACATTCCTGGCACGCCGGCCCCTACTTCTCGGTGGGAACATTATATACGTCTATAACGTTATATATCCTAGCCTAAGGCAAGCCTAACATCTCGGATGTAATATTTTTCAACATTCCTGGCGCGTCGGCACCTACTTATCGCTGGGAACAGTATATAAGTCTATAACGTTATATATCCCAACCTAAGGCAACCTAACATCGCGGATGTAATATTTTACTACATTCCTTGCTCGTCGGCCCCTACTTCTCGGTGGGAACATTATATATGTCTATAACATTACTTATCCTAGCCTAAGGCAACCTAACATCTTGGATGTTATATTTTACTACATTCCCGGCGCGCCGGCCCCTACTTCTCGGTGGAAACATTATATACGTCTAGAACGCCATATATCCTAGCCTAAGGCAAGCCTAACATCTCGGATGTAATATTCTTCAACATTCCTGGCGCGTCGGCACCTACTTTTCGGTGGGAACAGTATATAAGTCTATAACGTTGTATATCCTAACCTAAGGCAACCTAACATCACGGATGTAATATTTTAATACATTCCTGGCTCGTCGGCCCCTACTTCTCGGTGGGAACATTATATACGTCTATAACGCTATATATCCTAGCCTAAGGCAACCTAACATCTCGGATGTAATATTTTACTACATTCCTGGCGCGCCGGCCCCTACTTCTAGCTGGGAACACTATATTCGTCTATAACGTTACACATCCTAGCCTAAGGCAACCTAACATCTCGGATGTAGTATTTTACTACATTCCTGGCGCGCCGGCCCCTACTTCTCGGTGGGAACATTATATATATCTATATCGCTATATATCATAACGTAAGGCAACCTAACATGTCGAGCATAATATTTTACAACATTCCTGGCGCGTCGGCATCTACTTCTCGGAGGGAACAGTATATAAGTCTATAACGTTATATATCCTAGCCTAAGGCAACCTAACTTCACGGATGTAATATTTTACTACATTCCCGGCGCGCCGGCCCCTACTTCTCGGTGGGAACATTATATACGTCTATAACGTTATATATCCTAGCCTAAGGCAAGCCTAACATCTCGGATGTAATATTTTTCAACATTCCTGGCGCGTCGGCACCTACTTATCGCTGGGAACAGTATATAAGTCTATAACGTTATATATCCCAACCTAAGGCAACCTAACATCACGGATGTAATATTTTAATACATTCCTGGCTCGTCGGCCCCTACTTCTCGGTGGGAACATTATATACGTCTATAACGCTATATATCCTTGCCTAAGGCAAAATATCATGTCGAATGTAATATTTTCAAACATTCCCGTCACTTCGGCACCTACTTCTCGGTGAGAACATTATATACGTCTATAACGTTATATATCCTAGCCTAAGGCAACCTAACATCTCGGATGTAATATTTTACTACATTCCTGGCGCGCCGGCCCCTACTTCTCGCTGGGAACATTATATACGTCTAGAACGCTATATATCCTAGCCTAAGGCAACCTAACATCTCGGATGTGATATTTTACTACATTCCTGGCGCGCCGGCCCCTACTTCTCGCTGGGAACACTATATTCGTCTATAACGTTACACATCCTAGCCTAAGGCAATCCTAACATCTCGGATATAATATTTTACAACATTCCTGGCGCGTCGGCACCTACTTCTCGGTGGGAACAGTATATAAGTCTATAACGTTATATATCCTAACCTAAGGCAACCTAACATCACGGATGTAATATTTTACTACATTCCTGGCTCATCGGCGCGTACTGCTCGGTGGGAACATTATATACGTCTATAACGTTACTTATCCTAGCCTAAGGCAACCTAACATCTCGGATGTAATATTTTACTACATTCCTGGCGGGCCGGCCCCTACTTCTCGGTGGGAACATTATATACGTCTATAATGCAACATATCCTTGCCTAAGGCAACCTAACATCTCGGATGTAATATTTTACTACATTCCTGGCGCGCCGGCCCCTACTTCTCGGTGGGAACATTATATACGTCTATAATGCTACATATCCTTGCCTAAGGCAACCTAACGTCTCGGATGTAATATTTTACTACATTCCTGGCGCGCCGGCCCCTACTTCTCGGTGGGAACATTTTATATATCTATATCGCTATATATCATAACGTAAGGCAACCTAACATGTCGAGCATAATATTTCACAACATTGCTGGCGCGTCGGCATCTACTTCTCGGAGGGGACAGTATATAAGTCTATAACGTTATATATCCTAGCCTAAGGCAACCTAACTTCTCGGATGTAATATTTTACTACATTCCCGGCGCGCCGGCCCCTACTTCTCGGTGGGAACATTATATACGTCTAGAACGCTATATATCCTAGCCTAAGGCAACCTAACATCTCGGACGTTATATTTTACTAGATTCCTGGCTCGCCGGCCCCTACTTCTCGGTGGGAACATTATATACGTCTATAATGCTATATATCCTTGCCTAAGGCAACCTAACATCTCGGATGTAATATTTTACTACATTCCTGGCGCGGCGGCCCCTACTTCTCGGTGGGAACATTATATATATCTATATCGCTATATATCATAACGTAAGGCAACCTAATATGTCGAGCGTAATATTTTACAACATTCTTGGCGCGTCGGCCCCTATTTCTCGGTGGGAACATTATATAAGTCAATAACGTTATATGTCCTAACCTAAGGCAACCTAACATCTCGGATGTAATATTTTACTACATTCCTGGCACGTCGGCCACTACTTCTCGGTGGGAACATTATATAAGTCTATAACGCTATATATCCTAGACTAAGGCCAAATAACATGTCGAATGTAATATTTTACAACATTCCCGTCACTTCGGCACCTACTTCTCGGTGAGAACATTATATACGTCTATAACGTTATATATCCTAGCCTAAGGCAACCTAACATCTCGGATGTAATATTTTACTATATTCCTGGTGCGCCTTCCCCTACTTCTCGCTGGGAACATTATATACGTCTAAAACGCATTATATCCTAGCTTAAGGCAACCTAACATGTCGAATTTTATATTTTACAACATTCCTGGCGCGCCGGCCCCTACTTCTCGCTGGGAACACTATATTCGTCAATAACGTTACACATCCTAGCCTAAGGCAACCTAACATATCAGATGTAATATTTTATTACATTCCTGGCGCGCCGGCCCCTACTTCTCGGTTGGAACATTATATACGTCTATAACTTTATATATCCTAGCGTAAGGCAATCCTAACATCTCGGATGTAATATTTTACAACATTCCTGGCGCGTCGGCACCTACTTCTCGGTGGGAACAGTATATAAGTCTATAACGTTATATATCCTAACCTAAGGCAACCTAACATCACGGATGTAACATTTTACTACATTCCTGGCTCGTCGGCCCCTACTTCTCGGCGGGAACATTATATACGTCTATAACGTTACTTATCCTAGCCTAAGGCAACCTAACATCTCGGATGTTATATTTTACTAGATTCCTGGCTCGCCGGCCCCTACTTCTCGGTGGGAACATTATATACGTCTATAATGCTACATATCCTTGCCTAAGGCTACCTAACATCTGGGATGTAATATTTTACTACATTCCTGGCGCGGCGGCCCCTACTTCTCGGTGGGAACATTTTATATATCTATATCGCTATATATCATAACGTAAGGCAACCTAACATGTCGAGCATAATATTTCACAACATTCCTGCGCGTCGGCACCTACTGCTCGGAGGGGACAGTATATAAGTCTATAACGTTAGATATCCTAGCCTAAGGCAACCTAACTTCTCGGATGTAATATTTTACTACATTCGCGGCGCGCCGGCCCCTACTTCTCGGTGGGAACATTATATACGTCTAGAACGCTATATATCCTAGCCTAAGGCAAGCCTAACATCTCGGATGTAATATTTTTCAACATTCCTGGCGCGTCGGCACCTACTTTTCGGTGGGAACAGTATATAAGTCTATAACGTTATATATCCTAACCTAAGGCAACCTAACATCACGGATGTAGTATTTTACTACATTCCTGGCACGTCGGCCCCTACTTCTCGGTGGGAACATTATATACGTCTATAATGCTACATATCCTTGCCTAAGACAACCTAACATCTCGGATGTAATATTTTACTACATTCCTGGCGCGCCGGCCCCTACTTCTCGGTGGGAACATTTTATATATCTATATCGCTATATATCATAACGTAAGGCAACCTAACATGTCGAGCATAATATTTCACAACATTGCTGGCGCGTCGGCATCTACTTCTCGGAGGGGACAGTATATAAGTCTATAACGTTATATATCCTAGCCTAAGGCAACCTAACTTCTCGGATGTAATATTTTACTACATTCCCGGCGCGCCGGCCCCTACTTCTCGGTGGGAACATTATATACGTCTATAACGTTATATATCCTAGCCTAAGGCAAGCCTAACATCTCGGATGTAATATTTTTCAACATTATTGGCGCGTCCGCACCTACTTATCGCTGGGAACAGTATATAAGTCTATAACGTTATATATCCCAACCTAAGGCAACCTAACATCGCGGATGTAATATTTTACTACATTCCTTGCTCGTCGGCCCCTACTTCTCGGTGGGAACATTATACATGTCTATAACATTACTTATCCTAGCCTAAGGCAACCTAACATCTCGGATGTTATATTTTACTACATTCCCGGCGCGCCGGCCCCTACTTCTCGGTTGGAACATTATATACGTCTATAACGTTATATATCCTAGCCTAAGGCAAACCTAACATCTCGGATGTAATATTTTACAACATTCCTGGCGCGTCGGCATCTACTTCTCGGTGGGAGCAGTATATAAGTCTATAACGTTATATATCCTAACCTAAGGCAACCTAACATCACGGATGTAATATTTTAATGCATTCCTGGCTCGTCGGCACCTACTTCTCGGTGGGAACATTATATACGTCTATAACGCTATATATCCTAGCCTAAGGCAACCTAACATCTCGGATGTAATATTTTAATACATTCCTGGCGCGCCGGCCCCTACTTCTCGCTGGGAACACTATATTCGTCTATAACGTTACACATCCTAGCCTAAGGCAACCTAACATCTCGGATGTAGTATTTTACTACATTCCTGGCACGTCGGCCACTACTTCTCGGTGGGAACATTATATAAGTCTATAACGCTATATATCCTAGCCTAAGGCAAAATATCATGTCGAATGTAATATTTTCAAACATTCCCGTCACTTCGGCACCTACTTCTCGGTGAGAACATTATATACGTCTATAACGTTATATATCCTAGCCTAAGGCAACCTAACATCTCGGATGTAATATTTTACTATATTCCTGGCGCGCCGGCCCCTACTTCTCGCTGGGAACACTATATTCGTCTATAACGTTACACATCCTAGCCTAAGGCAACCTAACATCTCGGATATAATATTTTACAACATTCCTGGCGCGTCGGCACCTACTTCTCGGTGGGAACAGTATATAAGTCTATAACGTTATATATCCTAACCTAAGGCAACCTAACATCACGGATGTAATATTTTACTACATTCCTGGCTCATCGGCGCCTACT
>CAXAJV010000680.1:0-113573 GCA_963969225.1 Xylocopa violacea
ACGTCTCCGTTTGACCTTCATATACATGAATAACGTAATATGACCTAACATAACCCAACCTAACATCTCGGCGGTAATATTTGACCACATTCCTGGCTTGTTGGCCTCTGCGTCTTCGTGGGACCTTTATATATGTCAATAACATAATATAACCTAACCTAACCCAACCTAACATCTCGGCGGTAATATTTGACAACATTCCAGGCGAGTTGGCCTCTACGTCTCCGTTTGACCTTCGTATACATCGATAACGTAATATAACATAACCTAACCCAACCCATCATCTCGGCGGTAATATTTGACAACATTCGTGGCGAGTTGGCCTCTACGTCTCCGTGTAACCCTCATATACATCAATAACGTAATGTAACCTAACCTAACCCAACCTAACATCTTGGCGGTAATATTTGACCACATTCCTGGCTTGTTGGCCTCTGCGTGTTCGTGGGACCTTTATATACATCAATAACGTAATATAACTAAACCTAACCCAACCTAACATGTTGGCGGTAATATTTGACAACATTCCTGTCTTGTTGGCCTCTACGTATCCGTGGGACCTTTATATACATCAATAACGTAATATAACTAAACCTAACCCAACCTAACATGTTGGCGGTAATATTTGACAACATTCCTGTCTTGTTGGCCTCTACGTCTCCGTGGGACCTTTATATACATCAATAACGTAAGATAACCAAACCTAGCCCAACCTAACATGTCGGCGGTAATATTTGACAACATTCCTGGCCTGTTGGCCTCTACGTCTCCGTTTGACCTTCATATACATCAATAACGTAATATAACCTAACCTAACCCAACCTATCATCTCGGCGGTAATATTTGGCAACATTACTGGCGAGTTGGCCTCTACGTCTCCGTTTGACCTTCATATACATCGATAACGTAATATAATCTAACCTAACCCAACCTAACATGTCGGCGGTAATATTTGACATCATTCCTGTCGAGTTGGCCTCTACGAATCCGTTTGACATTCATATACATCAATAACGTAATATAACCTAACATAACCCAACCTAACACCTCGGCGGTAATATTTGACCACATTCCTGGCGAGTTGGCCTCTGCGTCTCCGTGGGACCTTTAAATACATCAATAACGTAATATAACCAAACTTAACCCAACCTAACATGTCGGCGGTAATATTTGAAAACATTCCTGGCGAGTTGGCCTCTACGTCTCCGTGGGACCTTTATATACATCAATAACGTAATATAACCTAACCTGACCCAATCTAACATCTCGGCGGTAATATTTGACAACATTCGTGGCGAGTTGGCCTCTACGTCTCCGTGTAACCCTCATATACATCAATAACGTAATGTAACCTAACCTAACCCAACCTAACATCTTGGCGGTAATATTTGACCACATTCCTGGCTTGTTGGCCTCTGCGTGTTCGTGGGACCTTTATATACATCAATAACGTAATATAACTAAACCTAACCCAACCTAACATGTTGGCGGTAATATTTGACAACATTCCTGTCTTGTTGGCCTCTACGTATCCGTGGGACCTTTATATACATCAATAACGTAATATAACTAAACCTAACCCAACCTAACATGTTGGCGGTAATATTTGACAACATTCCTGTCTTGTTGGCCTCTACGTCTCCGTGGGACCTTTATATACATCAATAACGTAAGATAACCAAACCTAGCCCAACCTAACATGTCGGCGGTAATATTGGACAACATTCCTGGCCTGTTGGCCTCTACGTCTCCGTTTGACCTTCATATACATCAATAACGTAATATAACCTAACCTAACCCAACCTATCATCTCGGCGGTAATATTTGGCAACATTACTGGCGAGTTGGCCTCTACGTCTCCGTTTGACCTTCATATACATCGATAACGTAATATAATCTAACCTAACCCAACCTAACATGTCGGCGGTAATATTTGACATCATTCCTGTCGAGTTGGCCTCTACGAATCCGTTTGACATTCATATACATCAATAACGTAATATAACCTAACATAACCCAACCTAACACCTCGGCGGTAATATTTGACCACATTCCTGGCGAGTTGGCCTCTGCGTCTCCGTGGGACCTTTAAATACATCAATAACGTAATATAACCAAACTTAACCCAACCTAACATGTCGGCGGTAATATTTGAAAACATTCCTGGCGAGTTGGCCTCTACGTCTCCGTGGGACCTTTATATACATCAATAACGTAATATAACCTAACCTGACCCAATCTAACATCTCGGCGGTAATATTTGACCACATTCCTGTCTTGTTGGCCTCTACGTCTCCGTTTGACCTTCATATACATCAATGACGTAATATAAGCTAACCTAACCCAACTTAACATTTCGGCGGTAATATTTGACAACACTCCTGGCGAGTTGGCCTCTACGTCTCTGTTTGACCATCATACACACCAATAACGTAATATAACCAAACCTAAACCAACCTAACATGTTGGCGGTAATATTTGACAACATTCCTGGCGAGTTGGCCTCTGCGTCTCCGTGGGACCTTTATATATGTCAATAACCTAATATAACCTAACCTAACCCAACCTAACATCCCGGCGGTAATATGTGACAACATTCCTTGCGAGTTGGCCTCTACGTCTCCGTTTGACCTTCATATACGTCAATAAAGTAATATGAGCTAACCTAACCCAACTTAACATATCGGCGGTAATATTTGACAACATTCCTGGCGAGTTGGCCTCTACGTCTCTGTGGGACCTTTATATACATCAATAACGTAATATAAACTAGCCTAACTCAACCTAATATCTCGGCGGTAATATTTGACAACATTCATGGCGAGTTGGCATCTACGTCTCCCTGGGACCTTTATATAATTCAATAACGTAATATAACCTAACCTAACCCAACCTAACATCTCGGCGGTAATATTTGACAACATTCCCAGCGAGTTGGCCTCTACGTCTCTGTGGTACACTTAGATACATCTGTAACGTAATATAACACAACCTAACCCAACCTAACATCTCGGCGGTAATATTTGACAACATTGCTGGCGAGTTGGCCCCTACGTCTCCGTTTGACCTTCATATACATCAATAATGTAATATAACCTAACCTAACCCAACTTATCATCTCGGCGGTAATATTTGACAACATTCCTGGCGAGTTGGACTCTACGTCTCCGTGGGACCTTTATATACATCAATAACGTAATATAACCTAACCTAACCCAACCTAACATGTCGGCGGTAATATTTGATAACATTCCTGTACAGTTGACCTCTACGTCTCCGTGTAAACCTCATATACATCAATAACGTAATGTAACCTAACCTAACCCAACTTAATATCTCGGCGGTAATATTTGACCACATTCCTGGCTTGTTGGCCTCTACGTCTACGTGGGACCTTCATATACATCAATGACGTAATATAACCTAACCTAACCCAACCTAACATCTCGGCTGTAATATTAGACAACATTCGTGGCGAGTTGGCCTCTACGTCTCCGTGGGACCTTCATATACATCAGTAACGAAATATAACCTAACCTAAACCAACCTATCATTTCGGCGATAATATTTGACAACATTCCTGGCGAGTTGGCCTCTATGTCTCTGTGGTACACTTAGATACATCTGTAACGTAATATAACCTAACCTAACCCAACCTAACATCTCGGCGGTAATATTTGACAACATTCCTGGCGAGTTGACCTCTACGTCTCCGTGTAACCATCATATACATCAATAACGTAATATAACCTAACCTAACCCAACTTAACATCTCGGCGGTAATATTTGACATCATTCCTGTCGAGTTGGCCTCTATGTCTCCGTTTGACCTTCATATACATAAATAACGTAATATAACCTAACCTAACCCAACCTAACACCTCGGCGGTAATATTTGACCATATTCCTGGCGAGTTGGCATCTACGTCTCCCTGGGACCTTTATATACATCAATAACGTAATATAACCTTACCTAACCCAACCTATCATCTCGGCGGTAATATTTGACCACATTCCTGGCTTGTTGGCCTCTGCGTCTCCGTGGGGCCTTTATATATGCCAATAACCTAATATAACCTAACCTAACCCAACCTAACATCTCGGCGGTAATATGTGACAACATTCCTGGTGAGTTGACCTCTACGTCTCCGTTTGACCTTCATATACATCAATAACGTAATATAAGCTAACCTAACCCAACCTAACATGTTGGCGGTAATATTTGACAACATTCCTGGCGAGTTGGCCTCTACGTCTCCGTGGGACCTTTATATACATAAATCACATAATATAAACTAGCCTAACCCAATCTAACATCTCGGCGGTAATATTTGACCACATTCCTGGCTTGTTGTCCTCTGCGTCTCCGTGGGACCTTTATATACTTCAATAACGTAATATAACCTAACCTAATCCAATCTAACATTTCGGCGGTAATATTTCACCACATTGCTGCCTTGTTGGCCTCTACGTCTACGTGGGACCTTCATATACATCAATAACAAAATATAACCTAACCCAAACCAACCTAACATCTCGGCGGTAATATTTGACATCATTCCTGTCGAGTTGGCCTCTACGTCTCCGTTTGACCTTCATATACGTCAATAAAGTAATATGAGCTAACCTAACCCAACTTAACATATCGGCGGTAATATTTGACAACATTCCTGGCGAGTTGGCCTCTACGTCTCTGTGGGACCTTTATATACATCAATAACGTAATATAAACTAGCCTAACTCAACCTAATATCTCGGCGGTAATATTTGACAACATTCATGGCGAGTTGGCATCTACGTCTCCCTGGGACCTTTATATAATTCAATAACGTAATATAACCTAACCTAACCCAACCTAACATCTCGGCGGTAATATTTGACAACATTCCGAGCGAGTTGGCCTCTACGTCTCTGTGGTACACTTAGATACATCTGTAACGTAATATAACACAACCTAACCCAACCTAACATCTCGGCGGTAATATTTGACAACATTGCTGGCGAGTTGGCCCCTACGTCTCCGTTTGACCTTCATATACATCAATAATGTAATATAACCTAACCTAACCCAACTTATCATCTCGGCGGTAATATTTGACAACATTCCTGGCGAGTTGGACTCTACGTCTCCGTGGGACCTTTATATACATCAATAACGTAATATAACCTAACCTAACCCAACCTAACATGTCGGCGGTAATATTTGATAACATTCCTGTACAGTTGACCTCTACGTCTCCGTGTAAACCTCATATACATCAATAACGTAATGTAACCTAACCTAACCCAACTTAATATCTCGGCGGTAATATTTGACCACATTCCTGGCTTGTTGGCCTCTACGTCTACGTGGGACCTTCATATACATCAATGACGTAATATAACCTAACCTAACCCAACCTAACATCTCGGCTGTAATATTAGACAACATTCGTGGCGAGTTGGCCTCTACGTCTCCGTTGGACCTTCATATACATCAGTAACGAAATATAACCTAACCTAAACCAACCTATCATTTCGGCGATAATATTTGACAACATTCCTGGCGAGTTGGCCTCTACGTCTCTGTGGTACACTTAGATACATCTGTAACGTAATATAACCTAACCTAACCCAACCTAACATCTCGGCGGTAATATTTGACAACATTCCTGGCGAGTTGACCTCTACGTCTCCGTGTAACCATCATATACATCAATAACGTAATATAACCTAACCTAACCCAACTTAACATCTCGGCGGTAATATTTGACATCATTCCTGTCGAGTTGGCCTCTATGTCTCCGTTTGACCTTCATATACATAAATAACGTAATATAAGCTAACCTAACCCAACCTAACATGTTGGCGGTAATATTTGACAACATTCCTGGCGAGTTGGCCTCTACGTCTCCGTGGGACCTTTATATACATAAATCACATAATATAAACTAGCCTAACCCAATCTAACATCTCGGCGGTAATATTTGACCACATTCCTGGCTTGTTGGCCTCTGCGTCTCCGTGGGACCTTTATATACTTCAATAACGTAATATAACCTAACCTAATCCAATCTAACATTTCGGCGGTAATATTTCACCACATTGCTGCCTTGTTGGCCTCTACGTCTACGTGGGACCTTCATATACATCAATAACAAAATATAACCTAACCCAAACCAACCTAACATCTCGGCGGTAATATTTGACATCATTCCTGTCGAGTTGGCCTCTACGTCTCCGTTTGACCTTCATATACATGAATAACGTAATATGACCTAACATAACCCAACCTAACATCTCGGCGGTAATATTTGACCACATTCCTGGCTTGTTGGCCTCTGCGTCTTCGTGGGACCTTTATATATGTCAATAACATAATATAACCTAACCTAACCCAACCTAACATCTCGGCGGTAATATTTGACAACATTCCAGGCGCGTTGGCCTCTACGTCTCCGTTTGACCTTCGTATACATCGATAACGTAATATAACATAACCTAACCCAACCCATCATCTCGGCGGTAATATTTGACAACATTCGTGGCGAGTTGGCCTCTACGTCTCCGTGTAACCCTCATATACATCAATAACGTAATGTAACCTAACCTAACCCAACCTAACATCTTGGCGGTAATATTTGACCACATTCCTGACTTGTTGGCCTCTGCGTGTTCGTGGGACCTTTATATACATCAATAACGTAATATAACTAAACCTAACCCAACCTAACATGTTGGCGGTAATATTTGACATCATTCCTGTCGAGTTGGCCTCTATGTCTCCGTTTGACCTTCATATACATAAATAACGTAATATAACCTAACCTAACCCAACCTAACACCTCGGCGGTAATATTTGACCATATTCCTGGCGAGTTGGCATCTACGTCTCCCTGGGACCTTTATATACATCAATAACGTAATATAACCTTACCTAACCCAACCTATCATCTCGGCGGTAATATTTGACCACATTCCTGGCTTGTTGGCCTCTGCGTCTCCGTGGGGCCTTTATATATGCCAATAACCTAATATAACCTAACCTAACCCAACCTAACATCTCGGCGGTAATATGTGACAACATTCCTGGTGAGTTGACCTCTACGTCTCCGTTTGACCTTCATATACATCAATAACGTAATATAAGCTAACCTAACCCAACCTAACATGTTGGCGGTAATATTTGACAACATTCCTGGCGAGTTGGCCTCTACGTCTCCGTGGGACCTTTATATACATAAATCACATAATATAAACTAGCCTAACCCAATCTAACATCTCGGCGGTAATATTTGACCACATTCCTGGCTTGTTGGCCTCTGCGTCTCCGTGGGACCTTTATATACTTCAATAACGTAATATAACCTAACCTAATCCAATCTAACATTTCGGCGGTAATATTTCACCACATTGCTGTCTTGTTGGCCTCTACGTCTACGTGGGACCTTCATATACATCAATAACAAAATATAACCTAACCCAAACCAACCTAACATCTCGGCGGTAATATTTGACATCATTCCTGTCGAGTTGGCCTCTACGTCTCCGTTTGACCTTCATATACATGAATAACGTAATATGACCTAACATAACCCAACCTAACATCTCGGCGGTAATATTTGACCACATTCCTGGCTTGTTGGCCTCTGCGTCTTCGTGGGACCTTTATATATGTCAATAACATAATATAACCTAACCTAACCCAACCTAACATCTCGGCGGTAATATTTGACAACATTCCAGGCGAGTTGGCCTCTACGTCTCCGTTTGACCTTCGTATACATCGATAACGTAATATAACATAACCTAACCCAACCCATCATCTCGGCGGTAATATTTGACAACATTCGTGGCGAGTTGGCCTCTACGTCTCCGTGTAACCCTCATATACATCAATAACGTAATGTAACCTAACCTAACCCAACCTAACATCTTGGCGGTAATATTTGACCACATTCCTGGCTTGTTGGCCTCTGCGTGTTCGTGGGACCTTTATATACATCAATAACGTAATATAACTAAACCTAACCCAACCTAACATGTTGGCGGTAATATTTGACAACATTCCTGTCTTGTTGGCCTCTACGTATCCGTGGGACCTTTATATACATCAATAACGTAATATAACTAAACCTAACCCAACCTAACATGTTGGCGGTAATATTTGACAACATTCCTGTCTTGTTGGCCTCTACGTCTCCGTGGGACCTTTATATACATCAATAACGTAATATAACCTAACCTAACCCAACCTAACATCTCGGCGGTAATATTTGACAACATTCCCAGCGAGTTGGCCTCTACGTCTCCGTGGGACCTTTATATACATCAATAACGTAATATAACCTAACCCAACCCAACCTAACATTTCGGCGGTAATATTTGACAACATTCCTGGCGAGTTGGCCTCTACGTCTCCGTTTGACCTTCATATACATCAATAACGTAATATATGCTAACCTAACCCAACCTAACGTCTCAGTGGTAATATTTGAAAACATTCCTGGCGAGTTCGCCTCTACGTCTCCGTTTGACCTTCATATACATCAATAACGTAATATAACCTAACCTAACACAACCTATCATCCCGGCGGTAATATTTGACAACATTCCTGGCGAGTTGGCCTCTACGTCTCCGTGGGGCCTTTATATACATCAATAACGTAATATAACCTAACCTAACCCAACCTATCATCTCGGCGGTAATATTTGACAACATTCCTGGCGAGTTGCCTTCTACGTATCCGTGGGACCTTTATATACAACAATAACATAATATAAGCTATCCTAATCCAATCTAACATCTCGTTGGTAATATTTGACCACATTCCTGTCTTGTTGGCCTCTACGTCTCCGTTTGACCTTCATATACATCAATGACGTAATATAAGCTAACCTAACCCAACTTAACATTTCGGCGGTAATATTTGACAACACTCCTGGCGAGTTGGCCTCTACGTCTCTGTTTGACCATCATACACACCAATAACGTAATATAACCAAACCTAAACCAACCTAACATGTTGGCGGTAATATTTGACAACATTCCTGGCGAGTTGGCCTCTGCGTCTCCGTGGGACCTTTATATATGTCAATAACCTAATATAACCTAACCTAACCCAACCTAACATCTCGGCGGTAATATTTGACAACATTCCGAGCGAGTTGGCCTCTACGTCTCTGTGGTACACTTAGATACATCTGTAACGTAATATAACACAACCTAACCCAACCTAACATCTCGGCGGTAATATTTGACAACATTGCTGGCGAGTTGGCCCCTACGTCTCCGTTTGACCTTCATATACATCAATAATGTAATATAACCTAACCTAACCCAACTTATCATCTCGGCGGTAATATTTGACAACATTCCTGGCGAGTTGGACTCTACGTCTCCGTGGGACCTTTATATACATCAATAACGTAATATAACCTAACCTAACCCAACCTAACATGTCGGCGGTAATATTTGATAACATTCCTGTACAGTTGACCTCTACGTCTCCGTGTAAACCTCATATACATCAATAACGTAATGTAACCTAACCTAACCCAACTTAATATCTCGGCGGTAATATTTGACCACATTCCTGGCTTGTTGGCCTCTACGTCTACGTGGGACCTTCATATACATCAATGACGTAATATAACCTAACCTAACCCAACCTAACATCTCGGCTGTAATATTAGACAACATTCGTGGCGAGTTGGCCTCTACGTCTCCGTGGGACCTTCATATACATCAGTAACGAAATATAACCTAACCTAAACCAACCTATCATTTCGGCGATAATATTTGACAACATTCCTGGCGAGTTGGCCTCTATGTCTCTGTGGTACACTTAGATACATCTGTAACGTAATATAACCTAACCTAACCCAACCTAACATCTCGGCGGTAATATTTGACAACATTCCTGGCGAGTTGACCTCTACGTCTCCGTGTAACCATCATATACATCAATAACGTAATATAACCTAACCTAACCCAACTTAACATCTCGGCGGTAATATTTGACATCATTCCTGTCGAGTTGGCCTCTATGTCTCCGTTTGACCTTCATATACATAAATAACGTAATATAACCTAACCTAACCCAACCTAACACCTCGGCGGTAATATTTGACCATATTCCTGGCGAGTTGGCATCTACGTCTCCCTGGGACCTTTATATACATCAATAACGTAATATAACCTTACCTAACCCAACCTATCATCTCGGCGGTAATATTTGACCACATTCCTGGCTTGTTGGCCTCTGCGTCTCCGTGGGGCCTTTATATATGCCAATAACCTAATATAACCTAACCTAACCCAACCTAACATCTCGGCGGTAATATGTGACAACATTCCTGGTGAGTTGACCTCTACGTCTCCGTTTGACCTTCATATACATCAATAACGTAATATAAGCTAACCTAACCCAACCTAACATGTTGGCGGTAATATTTGACAACATTCCTGGCGAGTTGGCCTCTACGTCTCCGTGGGACCTTTATATACATAAATCACATAATATAAACTAGCCTAACCCAATCTAACATCTCGGCGGTAATATTTGACCACATTCCTGGCTTGTTGTCCTCTGCGTCTCCGTGGGACCTTTATATACTTCAATAACGTAATATAACCTAACCTAATCCAATCTAACATTTCGGCGGTAATATTTCACCACATTGCTGCCTTGTTGGCCTCTACGTCTACGTGGGACCTTCATATACATCAATAACAAAATATAACCTAACCCAAACCAACCTAACATCTCGGCGGTAATATTTGACATCATTCCTGTCGAGTTGGCCTCTACGTCTCCGTTTGACCTTCATATACGTCAATAAAGTAATATGAGCTAACCTAACCCAACTTAACATATCGGCGGTAATATTTGACAACATTCCTGGCGAGTTGGCCTCTACGTCTCTGTGGGACCTTTATATACATCAATAACGTAATATAAACTAGCCTAACTCAACCTAATATCTCGGCGGTAATATTTGACAACATTCATGGCGAGTTGGCATCTACGTCTCCCTGGGACCTTTATATAATTCAATAACGTAATATAACCTAACCTAACCCAACCTAACATCTCGGCGGTAATATTTGACAACATTCCGAGCGAGTTGGCCTCTACGTCTCTGTGGTACACTTAGATACATCTGTAACGTAATATAACACAACCTAACCCAACCTAACATCTCGGCGGTAATATTTGACAACATTGCTGGCGAGTTGGCCCCTACGTCTCCGTTTGACCTTCATATACATCAATAATGTAATATAACCTAACCTAACCCAACTTATCATCTCGGCGGTAATATTTGACAACATTCCTGGCGAGTTGGACTCTACGTCTCCGTGGGACCTTTATATACATCAATAACGTAATATAACCTAACCTAACCCAACCTAACATGTCGGCGGTAATATTTGATAACATTCCTGTACAGTTGACCTCTACGTCTCCGTGTAAACCTCATATACATCAATAACGTAATGTAACCTAACCTAACCCAACTTAATATCTCGGCGGTAATATTTGACCACATTCCTGGCTTGTTGGCCTCTACGTCTACGTGGGACCTTCATATACATCAATGACGTAATATAACCTAACCTAACCCAACCTAACATCTCGGCTGTAATATTAGACAACATTCGTGGCGAGTTGGCCTCTACGTCTCCGTGGGACCTTCATATACATCAGTAACGAAATATAACCTAACCTAAACCAACCTATCATTTCGGCGATAATATTTGACAACATTCCTGGCGAGTTGGCCTCTACGTCTCTGTGGTACACTTAGATACATCTGTAACGTAATATAACCTAACCTAACCCAACCTAACATCTCGGCGGTAATATTTGACAACATTCCTGGCGAGTTGACCTCTACGTCTCCGTGTAACCATCATATACATCAATAACGTAATATAACCTAACCTAACCCAACTTAACATCTCGGCGGTAATATTTGACATCATTCCTGTCGAGTTGGCCTCTATGTCTCCGTTTGACCTTCATATACATAAATAACGTAATATAAGCTAACCTAACCCAACCTAACATGTTGGCGGTAATATTTGACAACATTCCTGGCGAGTTGGCCTCTACGTCTCCGTGGGACCTTTATATACATAAATCACATAATATAAACTAGCCTAACCCAATCTAACATCTCGGCGGTAATATTTGACCACATTCCTGGCTTGTTGGCCTCTGCGTCTCCGTGGGACCTTTATATACTTCAATAACGTAATATAACCTAACCTAATCCAATCTAACATTTCGGCGGTAATATTTCACCACATTGCTGCCTTGTTGGCCTCTACGTCTACGTGGGACCTTCATATACATCAATAACAAAATATAACCTAACCCAAACCAACCTAACATCTCGGCGGTAATATTTGACATCATTCCTGTCGAGTTGGCCTCTACGTCTCCGTTTGACCTTCATATACATGAATAACGTAATATGACCTAACATAACCCAACCTAACATCTCGGCGGTAATATTTGACCACATTCCTGGCTTGTTGGCCTCTGCGTCTTCGTGGGACCTTTATATATGTCAATAACATAATATAACCTAACCTAACCCAACCTAACATCTCGGCGGTAATATTTGACAACATTCCAGGCGAGTTGGCCTCTACGTCTCCGTTTGACCTTCGTATACATCGATAACGTAATATAACATAACCTAACCCAACCCATCATCTCGGCGGTAATATTTGACAACATTCGTGGCGAGTTGGCCTCTACGTCTCCGTGTAACCCTCATATACATCAATAACGTAATGTAACCTAACCTAACCCAACCTAACATCTTGGCGGTAATATTTGACCACATTCCTGACTTGTTGGCCTCTGCGTGTTCGTGGGACCTTTATATACATCAATAACGTAATATAACTAAACCTAACCCAACCTAACATGTTGGCGGTAATATTTGACATCATTCCTGTCGAGTTGGCCTCTATGTCTCCGTTTGACCTTCATATACATAAATAACGTAATATAACCTAACCTAACCCAACCTAACACCTCGGCGGTAATATTTGACCATATTCCTGGCGAGTTGGCATCTACGTCTCCCTGGGACCTTTATATACATCAATAACGTAATATAACCTTACCTAACCCAACCTATCATCTCGGCGGTAATATTTGACCACATTCCTGGCTTGTTGGCCTCTGCGTCTCCGTGGGGCCTTTATATATGCCAATAACCTAATATAACCTAACCTAACCCAACCTAACATCTCGGCGGTAATATGTGACAACATTCCTGGTGAGTTGACCTCTACGTCTCCGTTTGACCTTCATATACATCAATAACGTAATATAAGCTAACCTAACCCAACCTAACATGTTGGCGGTAATATTTGACAACATTCCTGGCGAGTTGGCCTCTACGTCTCCGTGGGACCTTTATATACATAAATCACATAATATAAACTAGCCTAACCCAATCTAACATCTCGGCGGTAATATTTGACCACATTCCTGGCTTGTTGGCCTCTGCGTCTCCGTGGGACCTTTATATACTTCAATAACGTAATATAACCTAACCTAATCCAATCTAACATTTCGGCGGTAATATTTCACCACATTGCTGTCTTGTTGGCCTCTACGTCTACGTGGGACCTTCATATACATCAATAACAAAATATAACCTAACCCAAACCAACCTAACATCTCGGCGGTAATATTTGACATCATTCCTGTCGAGTTGGCCTCTACGTCTCCGTTTGACCTTCATATACATGAATAACGTAATATGACCTAACATAACCCAACCTAACATCTCGGCGGTAATATTTGACCACATTCCTGGCTTGTTGGCCTCTGCGTCTTCGTGGGACCTTTATATATGTCAATAACATAATATAACCTAACCTAACCCAACCTAACATCTCGGCGGTAATATTTGACAACATTCCAGGCGAGTTGGCCTCTACGTCTCCGTTTGACCTTCGTATACATCGATAACGTAATATAACATAACCTAACCCAACCCATCATCTCGGCGGTAATATTTGACAACATTCGTGGCGAGTTGGCCTCTACGTCTCCGTGTAACCCTCATATACATCAATAACGTAATGTAACCTAACCTAACCCAACCTAACATCTTGGCGGTAATATTTGACCACATTCCTGGCTTGTTGGCCTCTGCGTGTTCGTGGGACCTTTATATACATCAATAACGTAATATAACTAAACCTAACCCAACCTAACATGTTGGCGGTAATATTTGACAACATTCCTGTCTTGTTGGCCTCTACGTATCCGTGGGACCTTTATATACATCAATAACGTAATATAACTAAACCTAACCCAACCTAACATGTTGGCGGTAATATTTGACAACATTCCTGTCTTGTTGGCCTCTACGTCTCCGTGGGACCTTTATATACATCAATAACGTAATATAACCTAACCTAACCCAACCTAACATCTCGGCGGTAATATTTGACAACATTCCCAGCGAGTTGGCCTCTACGTCTCCGTGGGACCTTTATATACATCAATAACGTAATATAACCTAACCCAACCCAACCTAACATTTCGGCGGTAATATTTGACAACATTCCTGGCGAGTTGGCCTCTACGTCTCCGTTTGACCTTCATATACATCAATAACGTAATATATGCTAACCTAACCCAACCTAACGTCTCAGTGGTAATATTTGAAAACATTCCTGGCGAGTTCGCCTCTACGTCTCCGTTTGACCTTCATATACATCAATAACGTAATATAACCTAACCTAACACAACCTATCATCCCGGCGGTAATATTTGACAACATTCCTGGCGAGTTGGCCTCTACGTCTCCGTGGGGCCTTTATATACATCAATAACGTAATATAACCTAACCTAACCCAACCTATCATCTCGGCGGTAATATTTGACAACATTCCTGGCGAGTTGCCTTCTACGTATCCGTGGGACCTTTATATACAACAATAACATAATATAAGCTATCCTAATCCAATCTAACATCTCGTTGGTAATATTTGACCACATTCCTGTCTTGTTGGCCTCTACGTCTCCGTTTGACCTTCATATACATCAATGACGTAATATAAGCTAACCTAACCCAACTTAACATTTCGGCGGTAATATTTGACAACACTCCTGGCGAGTTGGCCTCTACGTCTCTGTTTGACCATCATACACACCAATAACGTAATATAACCAAACCTAAACCAACCTAACATGTTGGCGGTAATATTTGACAACATTCCTGGCGAGTTGGCCTCTGCGTCTCCGTGGGACCTTTATATATGTCAATAACCTAATATAACCTAACCTAACCCAACCTAACATCCCGGCGGTAATATGTGACAACATTCCTTGCGAGTTGGCCTCTACGTCTCCGTTTGACCTTCATATACGTCAATAAAGTAATATGAGCTAACCTAACCCAACTTAACATATCGGCGGTAATATTTGACAACATTCCTGGCGAGTTGGCCTCTACGTCTCTGTGGGACCTTTATATACATCAATAACGTAATATAAACTAGCCTAACTCAACCTAATATCTCGGCGGTAATATTTGACAACATTCATGGCGAGTTGGCATCTACGTCTCCCTGGGACCTTTATATAATTCAATAACGTAATATAACCTAACCTAACCCAACCTAACATCTCGGCGGTAATATTTGACAACATTCCCAGCGAGTTGGCCTCTACGTCTCCGTGGGACCTTTATATACATCAATAACGTAATATAACCTAACCCAACCCAACCTAACATTTCGGCGGTAATATTTGACAACATTCCTGGCGAGTTGGCCTCTACGTCTCCGTTTGACCTTCATATACATCAATAACGTAATATATGCTAACCTAACCCAACCTAACGTCTCAGTGGTAATATTTGAAAACATTCCTGGCGAGTTCGCCTCTACGTCTCCGTTTGACCTTCATATACATCAATAACGTAATATAACCTAACCTAACACAACCTATCATCCCGGCGGTAATATTTGACAACATTCCTGGCGAGTTGGCCTCTACGTCTCCGTGGGGCCTTTATATACATCAATAACGTAATATAACCTAACCTAACCCAACCTATCATCTCGGCGGTAATATTTGACAACATTCCTGGCGAGTTGCCTTCTACGTATCCGTGGGACCTTTATATACAACAATAACATAATATAAGCTATCCTAATCCAATCTAACATCTCGTTGGTAATATTTGACAACATTCCTGGCGAGTTGGCCTCTACGTCTCCGTGTAACCCTCATATACATCAATAACGTAATATAACGTAACCTAACCCAACTTAACATCTCGGCGGTAATATTTGACAACATTCCTTGCGAGTTGGCCTCTACGTCTCTGTGGGACCTTTATATACATCAATAACGTAATATAAACTAGCCTAACTCAACCTAATATCTCGGCGGTAATATTTGACAACATTCATGGCGAGTTGGCCTCTACGTCTCCCTGGGACCTTTATATAATTCAATAACGTAATATAACCTAACCTAACCCAACCTAACATCTCGGCGGTAATATTTGACCACATTTCTGGCTTGTTGGCCTCTACGTCTCTGTTTGACCTTCGTATACATCAATAACGTAATATAACCTAACCTAACACAACCTACCATCTCGGCGGTAATATTTGACAACATTCCCAGCGAGTTGGCCTCTACGTCTCCGTGGGACCTTTATATACATCAATAACGTAATATAACCTAACCCAACCCAACCTAACATTTCGGCGGTAATATTTGACAACATTCCTGGCGAGTTGGCCTCTACGTCTCCGTTTGACCTTCATATACATCAATAACGTAATATATGCTAACCTAACCCAACCTAACGTCTCAGTGGTAATATTTGAAAACATTCCTGGCGAGTTCGCCTCTACGTCTCCGTTTGACCTTCATATACATCAATAACGTAATATAACCTAACCTAACACAACCTATCATCCCGGCGGTAATATTTGACAACATTCCTGGCGAGTTGGCCTCTACGTCTCCGTGGGGCCTTTATATACATCAATAACGTAATATAACCTAACCTAACCCAACCTATCATCTCGGCGGTAATATTTGACAACATTCCTGGCGAGTTGGCCTCTACGTCTCCGTGGGACCTTTATATACATAAATATCATAGTATAAGCTAGCGAAACCCAATCTAACATCTCGGCGGTAATATTTGACAACATTTCTGGCGAGTTGACATCTACGTCTCCGTGGTACCTTTATATACATCAATAACGTAATATAACCAAAACTAACCCAACCTAACATTTCGGCGGTAATATTTGACAACATTCCTGGCGAGTTGACCTCTACGTCTCCGTGGGACCTTTATATACATCAATAACGTAATATAGCTAAACCTAACCCAACCTAACATGTTGGCGGTAATATTTGACAACATTCCTTGAGAGTTGGACTGTACGTCTCCGTGCAACCCTCATATACATCAATAACGTAATATAACGTAACCTAACCCAACTTAACATCTCGGCGGTAATATTTGACATCATTCCTGTCGAGTTGGCCTCTATGTCTCCGTTTGACCTTCATATACATAAATAACGTAATATAACCTAACCTAACCCAACCTAACACCTCGGCGGTAATATTTGACCATATTCCTGGCGAGTTGGCATCTACGTCTCCCTGGGACCTTTATATACATCAATAACGTAATATAACCTTACCTAACCCAACCTATCATCTCGGCGGTAATATTTGACCACATTCCTGGCTTGTTGGCCTCTGCGTCTCCGTGGGGCCTTTATATATGCCAATAACCTAATATAACCTAACCTAACCCAACCTATCATCTCGGCGGTAATATTTGACAACATTCCTGGCGAGTTGCCTTCTACGTATCCGTGGGACCTTTATATACAACAATAACATAATATAAGCTATCCTAATCCAATCTAACATCTCGTTGGTAATATTTGACAACATTCCTGGCGAGTTGGCCTCTACGTCTCCGTGTAACCCTCATATACATCAATAACGTAATATAACGTAACCTAACCCAACTTAACATCTCGGCGGTAATATTTGACAACATTCCTTGCGAGTTGGCCTCTACGTCTCTGTGGGACCTTTATATACATCAATAACGTAATATAAACTAGCCTAACTCAACCTAATATCTCGGCGGTAATATTTGACAACATTCATGGCGAGTTGGCCTCTACGTCTCCCTGGGACCTTTATATAATTCAATAACGTAATATAACCTAACCTAACCCAACCTAACATCTCGGCGGTAATATTTGACCACATTTCTGGCTTGTTGGCCTCTACGTCTCTGTTTGACCTTCGTATACATCAATAACGTAATATAACCTAACCTAACACAACCTACCATCTCGGCGGTAATATTTGACAACATTCCCAGCGAGTTGGCCTCTACGTCTCCGTGGGACCTTTATATACATCAATAACGTAATATAACCTAACCCAACCCAACCTAACATTTCGGCGGTAATATTTGACAACATTCCTGGCGAGTTGGCCTCTACGTCTCCGTTTGACCTTCATATACATCAATAACGTAATATATGCTAACCTAACCCAACCTAACGTCTCAGTGGTAATATTTGAAAACATTCCTGGCGAGTTCGCCTCTACGTCTCCGTTTGACCTTCATATACATCAATAACGTAATATAACCTAACCTAACACAACCTATCATCCCGGCGGTAATATTTGACAACATTCCTGGCGAGTTGGCCTCTACGTCTCCGTGGGGCCTTTATATACATCAATAACGTAATATAACCTAACCTAACCCAACCTATCATCTCGGCGGTAATATTTGACAACATTCCTGGCGAGTTGGCCTCTACGTCTCCGTGGGACCTTTATATACATAAATATCATAGTATAAGCTAGCGAAACCCAATCTAACATCTCGGCGGTAATATTTGACAACATTTCTGGCGAGTTGACATCTACGTCTCCGTGGTACCTTTATATACATCAATAACGTAATATAACCAAAACTAACCCAACCTAACATTTCGGCGGTAATATTTGACAACATTCCTGGCGAGTTGACCTCTACGTCTCCGTGGGACCTTTATATACATCAATAACGTAATATAGCTAAACCTAACCCAACCTAACATGTTGGCGGTAATATTTGACAACATTCCTTGAGAGTTGGACTGTACGTCTCCGTGCAACCCTCATATACATCAATAACGTAATATAACGTAACCTAACCCAACTTAACATCTCGGCGGTAATATTTGACATCATTCCTGTCGAGTTGGCCTCTATGTCTCCGTTTGACCTTCATATACATAAATAACGTAATATAACCTAACCTAACCCAACCTAACACCTCGGCGGTAATATTTGACCATATTCCTGGCGAGTTGGCATCTACGTCTCCCTGGGACCTTTATATACATCAATAACGTAATATAACCTTACCTAACCCAACCTATCATCTCGGCGGTAATATTTGACCACATTCCTGGCTTGTTGGCCTCTGCGTCTCCGTGGGGCCTTTATATATGCCAATAACCTAATATAACCTAACCTAACCCAACCTAACATCTCGGCGGTAATATGTGACAACATTCCTGGTGAGTTGACCTCTACGTCTCCGTTTGACCTTCATATACATCAATAACGTAATATAAGCTAACCTAACCCAACCTAACATGTTGGCGGTAATATTTGACAACATTCCTGGCGAGTTGGCCTCTACGTCTCCGTGGGACCTTTATATACATAAATAACATAATAAAAACTAGCCTAACCCAATCTAACATCTCGGCGGTAATATTTGACCACATTCCTGGCTTGTTGGCCTCTGCGTCTCCGTGGGACCTTTATATACTTCAATAAAGTAATATAACCTAACCTAATACAATCTAACATTTCGGCGGTAATATTTCACCACATTGCTGCCTTGTTGGCCTCTACGTCTACGTGGGACCTTCATATACATCAATAACAAAATATAACCTAACCCAAACCAACCTAACATCTCGGCGGTAATATTTGACATCATTCCTGTCGAGTTGGCCTCTACGTCTCCGTTTGACCTTCATATACATGAATAACGTAATATGACCTAACATAACCCAACCTAACATCTCGGCGGTAATATTTGACCACATTCCTGGCTTGTTGGCCTCTGCGTCTTCGTGGGACCTTTATATATGTCAATAACATAATATAACCTAACCTAACCCAACCTAACATCTCGGCGGTAATATTTGACAACATTCCTGGCGTGTTGGCCTCTACGTCTCCGTTTGACCTTCATATACATCAATAACGTAATATAACCTAACCTAACCCAACCTATCATCTCGGCGGTAATATTTGGCAACATTACTGGCGAGTTGGCCTCTACGTCTCCGTTTGACCTTCATATACATCGATAACGTAATATAATCTAACCTAACCCAACCTAACATGTCGGCGGTAATATTTGACATCATTCCTGTCGAGTTGGCCTCTACGAATCCGTTTGACATTCATATACATCAATAACGTAATATAACCTAACATAACCCAACCTAACACCTCGGCGGTAATATTTGACCACATTCCTGGCGAGTTGGCCTCTGCGTCTCCGTGGGACCTTTAAATACATCAATAACGTAATGTAACCAAACTTAACCCAACCTAACATGTCGGCGGTAATATTTGAAAACATTCCTGGCGAGTTGGCCTCTACGTCTCCGTGGGACCTTTATATACATCAATAACGTAATATAACCTAACCTGACCCAATCTAACATCTCGGCGGTAATATTTGACCACATTCCTGTCTTGTTGGCCTCTACGTCTCCGTTTGACCTTCATATACATCAAGGACGTAATATAAGCTAACCTAACCCAACTTAACATTTCGGCGGTAATATTTGACAACATTCGTGGCGAGTTGGCCTCTACGTCTCCGTGTAACCCTCATATACATCAATAACGTAATGTAACCTAACCTAACCCAACCTAACATCTCGGCGGTAATATTTGACAACATTCCTGGCGAGTTGGCCTCTACGTCTCCGTGGGACCTTTATGTACATAAATAACATAATATAAACTAGCCTAACCCCATCTAACATCTCGGCGGTAATAATTTGACCACATTCCTGGCTTATTGGCCTCTGCGTCTCCGTGGGGCCTTTATATACTTCAATAACGTAATATAACCTAACCTAACCCAATCTAACATTTCGGCGGTAATATTTGACCACATTCCTGTCTTGTTGGCCTCTACGTCTACGTGGGACCTTCATATACATCAATAACGTAATACAACCTAACCTAACCCAACCTAACATCTCGGCGGTAATATTTGACAACATTCGTGGCGAGTTGGTCTCTACGTCTCCGTGGGACCTTCATATACATCAGTAACGAAATATAACCCAACCTAACCCAACCTAACATCTCGGCGGTAATATTTGACATCATTCCTGTCGAGTTGGCCTCTGCGTCTCCGTTTGACCTTCATATACATCAGTAACGTAAGATAACCTAACCTAACCCAACTTATCATCTCAGCGGTAATATTTGACAACATTCCTGGCGAGTTGGGTTCTACGTCTCCGTTTGACCTTCATATAAATCAATAACGTAATTTAAGCTAACCTAACACAACCTAACATCTCGGCGGTAATATTTGACAACATTCCTGGCGAGTTGGCCTCTACGTCTCCGTGGGACCTTTATGTACATAAATAACATAATATAAACTAGCCTAACCCCATCTAACATCTCGGCGGTAATAATTTGACCACATTCCTGGCTTGTTGGCCTCTGCGTCTCCGTGGGGCCTTTATATACTTCAATAACGTAATATAACCTAACCTAACCCAATCTAACATTTCGGCGGTAATATTTGACCACATTCCTGTCTTGTTGGCCTCTACGTCTACGTGGGACCTTCATATACATCAATAACGAAATATAACCTAACCTAACCCAACCTAACATCTCGGCGGTAATATTTGACATCATTCCTGTCGAGTTGGCCTCTACGTCTCCGTTTGACCTTCATATACATGAATAACGTAATATTACCTAACATAACCCAACGTAACATCTCGGCGGTAATATTTGAAAACATTCCTGGCGAGTTGGCCTCTACGTCTCCGTGGGACCTTTATATACATCAATAACGTAATATAACCTAACCTGACCCAATCTAACATCTCGGCGGTAATATTTGACCACATTCCTGTCTTGTTGGCCTCTACGTCTCCGTTTGACCTTCATATACATCAATGACGTAATATAAGCTAACCTAACCCAACTTAACATTTCGGCGGTAATATTTGACAACACTCCTGGCGAGTTGGCCTCTACGTCTCTGTTTGACCATCATACACACCAATAACGTAATATAACCAAACCTAAACCAACCTAACATGTTGGCGGTAATATTTGACAACATTCCTGGCGAGTTGGCCTCTGCGTCTCCGTGGGACCTTTATATATGTCAATAACCTAATATAACCTAACCTAACCCAACCTAACATCCCGGCGGTAATATGTGACAACATTCCTTGCGAGTTGGCCTCTACGTCTCCGTTTGACCTTCATATACGTCAATAAAGTAATATGAGCTAACCTAACCCAACTTAACATCTCGGCGGTAATATTTGACAACATTCCTGGCGAGTTGGCATCTACGTCTCTGTGGGACCTTTATATACATCAATAACGTAATATAAACTAGCCTAACTCAACCTAATATCTCGGCGGTAATATTTGACAACATTCATGGCGAGTTGGCATCTACGTCTCCCTGGGACCTTTATATAATTCAATAACGTAATATAACCTAACCTAACCCAACCTAACATCTCGGCGGTAATATTTGACCACATTTCTGGCTTGTTGGCCTCTACGTCTCTGTTTGACCTTCGTATACATCAATAACGTAATATAACCTAACCTAACACAACCTACCATCTCGGCGGTAATATTTGACAACATTCCCAGCGAGTTGGCCTCTACGTCTCCGTGGGACCTTTATATACATCAATAACGTAATATAACCTAACCCAACCCAACCTAACATTTCGGCGGTAATATTTGACAACATTCCTGGCGAGTTGGCCTCTACGTCTCCGTTTGACCTTCATATACATCAATAACGTAATATATGCTAACCTAACCCAACCTAACGTCTCAGTGGTAATATTTGAAAACATTCCTGGCGAGTTGGCCTCTACGTCTCCGTGGGGCCTTTATATACATCAATAACGTAATATAACCTAACCTAACCCAACCTATCATCTCGGCGGTAATATTTGACAACATTCCTGGCGAGTTGGCCTCTACGTCTCCGTGGGACCTTTATATACATAAATATCATAGTATAAGCTAGCGAAACCCAATCTAACATCTCGGCGGTAATATTTGACAACATTCCTGGCGAGTTGACATCTACGTCTCCGTGGTACCTTTATATACATCAATAACGTAATATAACCAAAACTAACCCAACCTAACATTTCGGCGGTAATATTTGACAACATTCCTGGCGAGTTGACCTCTACGTCTCCGTGGGACCTTTATATACATCAATAACGTAATATAGCTAAACCTAACCCAACCTAACATGTTGGCGGTAATATTTGACAACATTCCTTGAGAGTTGGACTGTACGTCTCCGTGCAACCCTCATATACATCAATAACGTAATATAACGTAACCTAACCCAACTTAACATCTCGGCGGTAATATTTGACATCATTCCTGTCGAGTTGGCCTCTATGTCTCCGTTTGACCTTCATATACATAAATAACGTAATATAAACTAACCTAACCCAACCTAACACCTCGGCGGTAATATTTGACCATATTCCTGGCGAGTTGGCATCTACGTCTCCCTGGGACCTTTATATACATCAATAACGTAATATAACCTTACCTAACCCAACCTATCATCTCGGCGGTAATATTTGACCACATTCCTGGCTTGTTGGCCTCTGCGTCTCCGTGGGGCCTTTATATATGCCAATAACCTAATATAACCTAACCTAACCCAACCTAACATCTCGGCGGTAATATGTGACAACATTCCTGGTGAGTTGACCTCTACGTCTCCGTTTGACCTTCATATACATCAATAACGTAATATAAGCTAACCTAACCCAACCTAACATGTTGGCGGTAATATTTGACAACATTCCTGGCGAGTTGGCCTCTACGTCTCCGTGGGACCTTTATATACATAAATAACATAATAAAAACTAGCCTAACCCAATCTAACATCTCGGCGGTAATATTTGACCACATTCCTGGCTTGTTGGCCTCTGCGTCTCCGTGGGACCTTTATATACTTCAATAACGTAATATAACCTAACCTAATACAATCTAACATTTCGGCGGTAATATTTCACCACATTGCTGCCTTGTTGGCCTCTACGTCTACGTGGGACCTTCATATACATCAATAACAAAATATAACCTAACCCAAACCAACCTAACATCTCGGCGGTAATATTTGACATCATTCCTGTCGAGTTGGCCTCTACGTCTCCGTTTGACCTTCATATACATGAATAACGTAATATGACCTAACATAACCCAACCTAACATCTCGGCGGTAATATTTGACCACATTCCTGGCTTGTTGGCCTCTGCGTCTTCGTGGGACCTTTATATATGTCAATAACATAATATAACCTAACCTAACCCAACCTAACATCTCGGCGGTAATATTTGACAACATTCCAGGCGAGTTGGCCTCTACGTCTCCGTTTGACCTTCGTATACATCGATAACGTAATATAACATAACCTAACCCAACCTATCATCTCGGCGGTAATATTTGACAACATTCGTGGCGAGTTGGCCTCTACGTCTCCGTGTAACCCTCATATACATCAATAACGTAATGTAACCTAACCTAACCCAACCTAACATCTTGGCGGTAATATTTGACCACATTCCTGGCTGGTTGGCCTCTGCGTGTTCGTGGGACCTTTATATACATCAATAACGTAATATAACTAAACCTAACCCAACCTAACATGTTGGCGGTAATATTTGACAACATTCCTGTCTTGCTGGCCTCTACGTCTCCGTGGGACCTTTATATACATCAATAACGTAATATAACTAAACCTAGCCCAACCTAACATGTCGGCGGTAATATTTGACAACATTCCTGGCGTGTTGGCCTCTACGTCTCCGTTTGACCTTCATATACATCAATAACGTAATATAACCTAACCTAACCCAACCTATCATCTCGGCGGTAATATTTGGCAACATTACTGGCGAGTTGGCCTCTACGTCTCCGTTTGACCTTCATATACATCGATAACGTAATATAATCTAACCTAACCCAACCTAACATGTCGGCGGTAATATTTGACATCATTCCTGTCGAGTTGGCCTCTACGAATCCGTTTGACATTCATATACATCAATAACGTAATATAACCTAACATAACCCAACCTAACACCTCGGCGGTAATATTTGACCACATTCCTGGCGAGTTGGCCTCTGCGTCTCCGTGGGACCTTTAAATACATCAATAACGTAATGTAACCAAACTTAACCCAACCTAACATGTCGGCGGTAATATTTGAAAACATTCCTGGCGAGTTGGCCTCTACGTCTCCGTGGGACCTTTATATACATCAATAACGTAATATAACCTAACCTGACCCAATCTAACATCTCGGCGGTAATATTTGACCACATTCCTGTCTTGTTGGCCTCTACGTCTCCGTTTGACCTTCATATACATCAAGGACGTAATATAAGCTAACCTAACCCAACTTAACATTTCGGCGGTAATATTTGACAACATTCGTGGCGAGTTGGCCTCTACGTCTCCGTGTAACCCTCATATACATCAATAACGTAATGTAACCTAACCTAACCCAACCTAACATCTCGGCGGTAATATTTGACAACATTCCTGGCGAGTTGGCCTCTACGTCTCCGTGGGACCTTTATGTACATAAATAACATAATATAAACTAGCCTAACCCCATCTAACATCTCGGCGGTAATAATTTGACCACATTCCTGGCTTATTGGCCTCTGCGTCTCCGTGGGGCCTTTATATACTTCAATAACGTAATATAACCTAACCTAACCCAATCTAACATTTCGGCGGTAATATTTGACCACATTCCTGTCTTGTTGGCCTCTACGTCTACGTGGGACCTTCATATACATCAATAACGTAATACAACCTAACCTAACCCAACCTAACATCTCGGCGGTAATATTTGACAACATTCGTGGCGAGTTGGTCTCTACGTCTCCGTGGGACCTTCATATACATCAGTAACGAAATATAACCCAACCTAACCCAACCTAACATCTCGGCGGTAATATTTGACATCATTCCTGTCGAGTTGGCCTCTGCGTCTCCGTTTGACCTTCATATACATCAGTAACGTAAGATAACCTAACCTAACCCAACTTATCATCTCAGCGGTAATATTTGACAACATTCCTGGCGAGTTGGGTTCTACGTCTCCGTTTGACCTTCATATAAACCAATAACGTAATTTAAGCTAACCTAACACAACCTAACATCTCGGCGGTAATATTTGACAACATTCCTGGCGAGTTGGCCTCTACGTCTCCGTGGGACCTTTATGTACATAAATAACATAATATAAACTAGCCTAACCCCATCTAACATCTCGGCGGTAATAATTTGACCACATTCCTGGCTTGTTGGCCTCTGCGTCTCCGTGGGGCCTTTATATACTTCAATAACGTAATATAACCTAACCTAACCCAATCTAACATTTCGGCGGTAATATTTGACCACATTCCTGTCTTGTTGGCCTCTACGTCTACGTGGGACCTTCATATACATCAATAACGAAATATAACCTAACCTAACCCAACCTAACATCTCGGCGGTAATATTTGACATCATTCCTGTCGAGTTGGCCTCTACGTCTCCGTTTGACCTTCATATACATGAATAACGTAATATTACCTAACATAACCCAACGTAACATCTCGGCGGTAATATTTGACCACATTCCTGGCTTGTTGGCCTCTGCGTCTTCGTGGGACCTTTATATATGTCAATAACATAATATAACCTAACCTAATCCAACCTAACATCTCGGCGGTAATATTTGACAACATTCCAGGCGAGTTGGCCTCTACGTCTCCGTTTGACCTTCATATACATCGATAACGTAATATAACATAACCTAACCCAACCTATCATCTCGGCGGTAATATTTGACAACATTCGTGGCGAGTTGGCCTCTACGTCTCCGTGTAACCCTCATATACATCAATAACGTAATGTAACCTAACCTAACCCAACCTAACATCTCGGCGGTAATATTTGACCACATTCCTGGCTTGTTGGCCTCTGCGTGTCCGTGGGACCTTTATATATGTCAATAACCTAATATAAACTAACCTAACCCAACCTAACATCTCGGCGGTAATATTTGACAATATTCCTGGCGAGTTGGCCTCTACGTCTCCGTGGGACCTTTATATACATCAATAACGTAATATAACCAAACCAAAACCAACCTAACATGTCGGCGGTAATATTTGACAACATTCCTGGCGAGTTGGAGTCTACGTCTCCGTGGGACCTTTATGTACATAAATAACATAATATAAACTAGCCTATCCCAATCTAACATCTCGGCGGTAAAATTTGACCACATTCCTGGCTTGTTGGCCTCTGCGTCTCCGTGGG
The DNA here is from genome assembly GCA_963969225.1 of Xylocopa violacea. Lineage (NCBI taxonomy): Eukaryota > Metazoa > Arthropoda > Insecta > Hymenoptera > Apidae > Xylocopa > Xylocopa violacea. The sequence continues at coordinate 27,704 of CAXAJV010000680.1, forward strand.
ACCTTTATATATGTCACTAACATAATATAACCTAACCTAACCCAACCTAACATCTCGGCGGTAATATTTGACAACATTCCTGGCGAGTTGACCTCTACGTCTCCGTTTGACCTTCATATGCATCGATAACGTAATACAACCTAACCTAACCCAACCTAACATCTCGGCGGTAATATTTGACATCATTCCTGTCGAGTTGGCCTCTACGTTTCCATTTGACCTTCATATACATGAATAACGTAATGTATCCTAACCTAACCCAACCTATCATCTCGGCGGTAATATGTGACTACATTCCTGGCGAGTTGGCCTCTACGTCTCCGTTTGACCTTCATATACATCAATAACGTAATATAAGCTAACCTAATCCAACCTAACATGTCGGCGGTAATATTTGACAACATTCCTGTCGAGTTGGCCTCTACGTCTCCGTTTGACCTTCATATACATCAATAACGTAAGATAACCTAACCTAACCCAACTTATCATCTCAGCGGTAATATTTGACAACATTCCTGGCGAGTTGGGTTCTACGTCTCCGTTTGACCTTCATATAAATCAATAACGTAATTTAAGCTAACCTAACACAACCTAACATCTCGGCGGTAATATTTGACAACATTCCTGGCGAGTTGGCCTCTACGTCTCCGTGGGACCTTTATGTACATAAATAACATAATATAAACTAGCCTAACCCAATCTAACATTTCGGCGGTAATATTTGACCACATTCCTGTCTTGTTGGCCTCTACGTCTACGTGGGACCTTCATATACATCAATAACGTAATACGACCTAACCTAACCCAACCTAACATCTCGGCGGTAATATTTGACAACATTCCTGACGAGTCGAACTCTACGTCTCCGTGTAACCCTCATATACGTCAATAACGAAATATAACCTAACCTAACCCAACCTAACATTTCCGCTGTAATATTTGACATCATTCCTGGCGAGTTGGCCTCTACGTCTCCTTGCGATCTTTATATACATCTATAACGTAATATAACCTAACCTAACCCAACCTAACATCTCGGCGGTAATATTTGGCAACATTCCTGGCCAGTTGGACTCTACGTCTCCGTTTGACCTTCATATACATCAATAACGTAATATAAGCTAACCTAACCCAACCTGACATCTCGACGGTAATATTTGACTACATTCCTGGCGAGTTGGCCTCTACGTCTCCGTGGGACATTTATATAATTCAGTAACGTAATATAACCTAACCTAACCCAATCTAAGATTTCGGCGGTAATATTTGACCACATTTCAGTCTTTTTGGCCTCTACGTCTCCGTTTGATCTTCATATACATCAATAACGTATTATAACCTAACCTAACCCAACCTAACATCTCGGGGGTAATATTTGACAACATTCCTGGCGAGTTGGCTTCTCCGTCTCCGTGGGACCCTTATATACATCAATAACGTAATATAACTCAACCTAACCCAACCTAACATCTCGGCGGAAATATTTGACAACATTCCTGTCGTGTTGGCCTCTACGTCTCCGTTTGACCTTCATATACATCAATAACGTAATGTAACCTAACCTAACCCAACCTAACATCTCGGCGGTAATATGTGACAACATTCCTGGCGAGTTGGCCGCTACGTCTCCGTTTGACCTTCATATACATCAATAACGTAATGTAAGCTAACCTAACCCTACTTAACATCTCGGCAATAATATTTGACAATATTCCAGGCGAGTTGGCCCCTACGTCTCTGTGGGAACTTTATATACATCAATAACGTAATATAAACTAGCTTAACTCAACCTTACTTCTCGGCGGTAATATTTGACAACATTCGTGGCGAGTTGGCTTCTCCGTCTCCGTGGGACCTTTATATACATCAATAACGTAATATAACCAAACCTAACCCAACCTAACATGTCGGCGGTAATATTTAACAACATTCCTGGCGAGTTGACCTCTACGTCTCCGTGTAACCCTCATATACATCAATAACGTAATATAACCTAACCTAAACCAATATAACATCTCGGCGGTAATATTTGACCACATTCCAGGCTTGTTGGCCTCTACGTCTCCGTGGGACCCTTATATACATCTGTAACGTAATATAACCTAACCTAACCCAACCTAACATCTCGGCGGTAATATTTGGCAACATTCCTGGCGAGTTGGCATCTACGTCTAGCTGGGACCCTTATATACATCAATAACGTAATATAACCTAACCTAACCCAACCTAACATCTCGGCGGTAATATTTGGCAACATTCCTGGCCAGTTGGCCTCTACGTCTCCGTTTGACCATCATATACATCAATAACGTAATATAACCTAACCTAACCCAACCTATCATCTGGGCGGTAATATTTGACAACATTCCTGGCGAGTTGGCCTCTACGTCTCCGTTTGACCTTCATATACATCAGTAACGTAAGATAACCTAACCTAACCCAACTTATCATCTCAGCGGTAATATTTGACAACATTCCTGGCGAGTTGGGTTCTACGTCTCCGTTTGACCTTCATATAAATCAATAACGTAATTTAAGCTAACCTAACACAACCTAACATCTCGGCGGTAATATTTGACAACATTCCTGGCGAGTTGGCCTCTACGTCTCCGTGGGACCTTTATGTACATAAATAACATAATATAAACTAGCCTAACCCCATCTAACATCTCGGCGGTAATAATTTGACCACATTCCTGGCTTGTTGGCCTCTGCGTCTCCGTGGGGCCTTTATATACTTCAATAACGTAATATAACCTAACCTAACCCAATCTAACATTTCGGCGGTAATATTTGACCACATTCCTGTCTTGTTGGCCTCTACGTCTACGTGGGACCTTCATATACATCAATAACGTAATACAACCTAACCTAACCCAACCTAACATCTCGGCGGTAATATTTGACAACATTCGTGGCGAGTTGGTCTCTACGTCTCCGTGGGACCTTCATATACATCAGTAACGAAATATAACCCAACCTAACCCAACCTAACATCTCGGCGGTAATATTTGACATCATTCCTGTCGAGTTGGCCTCTGCGTCTCCGTTTGACCTTCATATACATCAATAACGTAAGATAACCTAACCTAACCCAACTTATCATCTCAGCGGCAATATTTGACAACATTCCTGGCGAGTTGGGTTCTACGTCTCCGTTTGACCTTCATATAAATCAATAACGTAATTTAAGCTAACCTAACACAACCTAACATCTCGGCGGTAATATTTTACAACATTCCTGGCGAGTTGGCCTCTACGTCTCCGTGGGACCTTTATGTACATAAATAACATAATATAAACTAGCCTAACCCAATCTAACATCTCGGCGGTAATAATTTGACCACATTCCTGGCTTGTTGGCCTCTGCGTCTCCGTGGGGCCTTTATATACTTCAATAACGTAATATAACCTAACCTAACCCAACCTAACATTTCGGCGGTAATATTTGACCACATTCCTGTCTTGTTGGCCTCTACGTCTACGTGGGACCTTCATATACATCAGTAACGTAATACAACCTAACCTAACCCAACCTAACATCTCGGCGGTAATATTTGACAACATTCGTGGCGAGTTGGTCTCTACGTCTCCGTGGGACCTTTATATACTTCAATAACGTAATATAACCTAACCTAATCCAATCTAACATTTCGGCGGTAATATTTCACCACATTGCTGTCTTGTTGGCCTCTACGTCTACGTGGGACCTTCATATACATCTGTAACGTAATATAACCTAACCTAACCCAACCTAACATGTCGGCGGTAATATTTAACAACATTCCTGGCGAGTTGACCTCTACGTCTCCGTGTAACCCTCATATACATCAATAACGTAATATAACCTAACCTAAACCAATATAACATCTCGGCGGTAATATTTGACCACATTCAAGGCTTGTTGGCCTCTACGTCTCCGTGGGACCCTTATATACATCTGTAACGTAATATAACCTAACCTAACCCAACCTAACATCTCGGCGGTAATATTTGGCAACATTCCTGGCGAGTTGGCATCTACGTCTAGCTGGGACCTTTATATACATCAATAACGTAATATAACCTAACCTAACCCAACCTAACATCTCGGCGGTAATATTTGGCAACATTCCTGGCCAGTTGGCCTCTACGTCTCCGTTTGACCATCATATACATCAATAACGTAATATAACCTAACCTAACCCAACCTATCATCTGGGCGGTAATATTTGACAACATTCCTGGCGAGTTGGCCTCTACGTCTCCGTGGGACCTTTATGTACATAAATAACATAATATAAACTAGCCTAACCCAATCTAACATCTCGGCGGTAATATTTGACCACATTCCTGGCTTGTTGGCCTCCGCGTCTCCGTGGGACCTTTATATACTTCAATAACGTAATATAACCTAACCTAATCCAATCTAACATTTCGGCGGTAATATTTCACCACATTGCTGTCTTGTTGGCCTCTACGTCTACGTGGGACCTTCATATACATCAATAACGAAATATAACCTAACCTAACCCAACCTAACATCTCGGCGGTAATATTTGACATCATTCCTGTCGAGTTGGCCTCTACGTCTCCGTTTGACCTTCATATACATGAATAACGTAATATAACCTAACATAACCCAACCTAACATCTCGGCGGTAATATTTGACCACATTCCTGGCTTGTTGGCCTCTGCGTCTTCGTGGGACCTTTATATATGTCAATAACATAATATAACCTAACCTAACCCAACCTAACATCTCGGCGGTAATATTTGACAACATTCCAGGCGAGTTGGCCTCTACGTCTCCGTTTGACCTTCATATGCGTCGATAACGTAATACAACGTAACCTAACCCAACCTAACATCTCGGCGGTAATATTTGACATCATTCCTGTCGAGTTGGCCTCTACGTTTCCGTTTGACCTTCATATACATGAATAACGTAATGTATCCTAACCTAACCCAACCTATCATCTCGGCGGTAATATGTGACTACATTCCTGGCGAGTTGGCCTCTACGTCTCCGTTTGACCTTCATATACATCAATAACGTAATATAAGCTAACCTAATCCAACCTAACATGTCGGCGGTAATATTTGACAACATTCCTGTCGAGTTGGCATCTACGACTCCGTGGGACCTTTAGATACATCTGTAACGTAATATAACCTAACCTAACCCAACCTAACATCTCGGCGGTAATATTTGACAACATTCCTGGCGAGTTGGGTTCTACGTCTCCGTTTGACCTTCATATAAATCAATAACGTAATTTAAGCTAACCTAACACAACCTAACATCTCGGCGGTAATATTTGACAACATTCCTGGCGAGTTGGCCTCTACGTCTCCGTTTGTCCTTCATATACATCAATAACGTAATATAAGCTAACCTAACCCTACCTAACATGTCGGCGGTAATATTTGACAACATTCCTGGCGAGTTGGCCTCTACGTCTCCGTGGGACCTTTATATACATAAATAACATAATATAAACTAGCCTAACCCAATCTAACATCTCGGGGGTAATATTTGACCACATTCCTGGCTTGTTGGCCTCTGCGTCTCCGTGGGACCTTTATATACTTCAATAACGTAATATAACCTAACCTAATCCAATCTAACATTTCGGCGGTAATATTTCACCACATTGGTGTCTTGTTGGCCTCTACGTCTACGTGGGACCTTCATATACATCAATGACGTAATATAAACTAGCCTAACCCAATCTAACATCTCGGCGGTAAAATTTGACCACATTCCTGGCTTGTTGGCCTCTGCGTCTCCGTGGGACCTTTATATACTTCAATAACGTAATATAACCTAATCTAACCCAATCTAACATTTCGGCGGTAATATTTGACCACATTCCTGTCTTGTTGGCCTCTACGTCTACGTGGGACCTTCATATACATCAATAACGTAATACAACCTAACCTAACCCAACCTAACATCTCGGCGGTAATATTTGACAACATTCGTGGCGAGTTTGTCTCTACGTCTCCGTGGGACCTTCATATACATCAGTAACGAAATATAACCCAACCTAACCCAACCTAACATCTCGGCGGTAATATTTGACATCATTCCTGTCGAGTTGGCCTCTGCGTCTCCGTTTGACCGTCATATACATCAATAACGTAATGTAACCTAACCTAACCCACCCTAACATCTCGGCGGGAATATGTGACAACATTCCTGGCGAGTTGGCCTCTACGTCTCCGTTTGACCTTCATATACATCAATAACGTAATATAAGCTAAACTAACCCAACCTAACATGTCGGCGGTAATATTTGACAACATTCCTGGCGAGTTGGCCTCTACGTCTCCGTGGGACCCTTAGATACATCTGTAACGTAATATAACCTAACCTAACCCAACCTAACATCTCCTTGGTTATATTTGACAACATTCCTGGCGAGTTGGCATCTACGACTCCGTGGGACCTTTAGATACATCTGTAACGTAATATAACCTAACCTAACCCAACCTAACATCTCGGCGGTAATATTTGACAACATTGCTGGCGATTTGGCCCCTACGTCTCCGTTTGACCTTCATATACATCAATAATGTAATATAACCTAACCTAACCCAACTTATCATCTCGGCGGTAATATTTGACAACATTCCTGGCGAGTTGGCCTCTACGTCTCCGTGGGACCTTTCTATACATCAATAACGTAATATAACCTTACCTAACCCAACCTAACATGTCGGCGGTAATGTTTGATAACATTCCTGTACAGTTGACCTCTACGTCTCCGTGTAAACCTCATATACATCAATAACGTAATGTAACCTAACCTAACCCAACTTAATATCTCGGCGGTAATATTTGACCACATTCCTGGCTTGTTGGCCTCTGCGTCTCCGTGGGACCTTTATATATGTCAATAACGTAATATAACCTAACCTAACCCATATCTAACATTTCGGCGGTAATATTTCACCATATTCCTGTCTTGTTGGCCTCTACGTCTACGTGGGGCCTTCATATACATCAATGACGTAATATAACCTAACCTAACCCAACCTAACATCTCGGCTGTAATATTTGACAACATTCGTGGCGAGTTGGCCTCTACGACTACGTGGGACCTTCATATACATCAATGACGTAATATAACCTAACCTAACCCAACCTAACATCTCGGCTGTAATATTAGACAACATTCGTGGCGAGTTGGCCTCTACGTCTCCGTGGGACCTTCATATACGTTAGTAACGAAATATAACCTAACCTAAACCAACCTATCATCTCGGCGATAATATTTGACAACATTCCTGGCGAGTTGGCCTCTACGTCTCCGTTTGACCTTCATATACATCAATAATGTAATATAACCTAACCTAACCCAACTTATCATCTCGGCGGTAATATTTGACAACATTCCTGGCGAGTTGGAATCTACGTCTCCGTGGGACCTTTATATACATCAATAACGTAATATAACCAAACCAAAACCAACCTAACATGTCGGCGGTAATATTTGACAACATTCCTGGCGAGTTGGAGTCTACGTCTCCGTGGGACCTTTATGTACATAAATAACATAATATAAACTAGCCTAACCCAATCTAACATCTCGGCGGTAAAATTTGACCACATTCCTGGCTTGTTGGCCTCTGCGTCTCCGTGGGACCTTTATATACTTCAATAACGTAATATAACCTAACCTAACCCAATCTAACATTTCGGCGGTAATATTTGACCACATTCCTGTCTTGTTGGCCTCTACGTCTACGTGGGACCTTCATATACATCAATAACGTAATACAAACTAACCTAACCCAACCTAACATCTCGGCGGTAGTATTTGACAACATTCGTGGCGAGTTGGTCTCTACGTCTCCGTGGGACCTTCATATACATCAGTAACGAAATATAACCCAACCTAACCCAACCTAACATCTCGGCGGTAATATTTGACATCATTCCTGTCGAGTTGGCCTCTGCGTCTCCGTTTGACCTTCATATACATCAATAACGTAATGTAACCTAACCTAAAACACCCTAACATCTCGGCGTTAATATTTGACAACATTCCTGGCGAGTTGGCATCTGCGTCTCCCTGGGACCTTTATATAATTTAATAACGTAGTATAACCTAACCTAACCCAACTTAACATCTCGGCGGTAATATTTGACCACATTCCTGTCTTGTTGGCCTCTGCGTCTCCGGGTAACCCTCATATACATCAATAACGTAATATAACCTAACCTAACCAAACCTAACATCTCGGCGGTAATATTTGACATCATTCCTGTCGAGTTGGCCTCTACGTCTCCATTCGACCTTCATATACATCAATAATGTAATATAACCTAACCTAACCAAACCTAACATCTCGGCGGTAATATTTGACCACATTCCTGGCTTGTTGGCCTCTGCGTCTCCGTGGGACCTTTATATATGTCAATAACCTAATATAACCTAACCTAACCCAACATAACATCTCGGCGGTAATATGTGATAACATTCCTGGCGAGTTGGCCTCTACGTCTCCGTTTGACCTTCATATACATCAATAACGTAATATAAGCTTACCTAACCCAACTTAACTTTTCGGCGGTAATATTTGACAACACTCCTGGCGAGTTGGCCTCTACGTCTCCGTTTGACCATCATATACATCAATAACGTAATATAACCAAACCTAAACCAACCTAACATGTTGGCGGTAATATTTGACAACATTCCTGGCGAGTTGGCCTCCACGTCTCCGTGGAACCTTTATATACATAAATAACATAATATAAACTAGCCTAACCCAATCTAACATCTCGGCGGTAATATTTGACCACATTCCTGGCTTGTTGGCCTCTGCGTCTCCGTGGGAACTTTATATACTTCAATACCGTAATATAACATGACCTAACCCAATCTAACATTTCGGCGGTAATATTTTACCACATTCCTGTCTTGTTGGCCTCTACGTCTCCGCGGGACCCATATATACATCAGTAACGAAATATAACCTAACCTAAACCAACCTATCATCTCGGCGATAATATTTGACAACATTCCTGGCGAGTTGGCCTCTACGTCTCTGTGGTACACTTAGATACATCTGTAACGTAATATAACCTAACCTAACCCAACCTAACATCTCGGCGGTAATATTTGACAACATTCCTGGCGAGTTGACCTCTACGTCTCCGTGTAACCATCATATACATCAATAACGTAATATAACCTAACCTAACCCAACTTAACATCTCGGCGGTAATATTTGACATCATTCCTGTCGAGTTGGCCTCTATGTCTCCGTTTGACCTTCATATACATAAATAACGTAATATAACCTAACCTAACCCAACCTAACACCTCGGCGGTAATATTTGACCACATTCCTGGCTTGTTGGCCTCTGCGTCTTCGTGGGATCTTTATATATGTCAATAACATAATATAACCTAACCTAACCCAACCTAACATCTCGGCGGTAATATTTGACAACATTCCAGGCGAGTTGGCCTCTACGTCTCCGTTTGACCTTCGTATACATCGATAACGTAATATAACATAACCTAACCCAACCTATCAACTCGGCGGTAATATTTGACAACATTCGTGGCGAGTTGGCCTCTACGTCTCCGTGTAACCCTCATATACATCAATAACGTAATGTAACCTAACCTAACCCAACCTAACATCTTGGCGGTAATATTTGACCACATTCCTGGCTTGTTGGCCTCTGCGTGTTCGTGGGACCTTTATATACATCAATAACGTAATATAACTAAACCTAACCCAACCTAACATGTTGGCGGTAATATTTGACAACATTCCTGTCTTGTTGGCCTCTACGTCTCCGTGGGACCTTTATATACATAAATAACGTAATATAACTAAACCTAGCCCAACCTAACATGTCGGCGGTAATATTTGACAACATTCCTGGCGTGTTGGCCTCTACGTCTCCGTTTGACCTTCATATACATCAATAACGTAATATAACCTAACCTAACCCAACCTATCATCTCGGCGGTAATATTTGGCAACATTACTGGCGAGTTGGCCTCTACGTCTCCGTTTGACCTTCATATACATCGATAACGTAATATAATCTAACCTAACCCAACCTAACATGTCGGCGGTAATATTTGACATCATTCCTGTCGAGTTGGCCTCTACGAATCCGTTTGACATTCATATACATCAATAACGTAATATAACCTAACATAACACAACCTAACACCTCGGCGGTAATATTTGACCACATTCCTGGCGAGTTGGCCTCTGCGTCTCCGTGGGACCTTTAAATACATCAATAACGTAATATAACCAAACTTAACCCAACCTAACATGTCGGCGGTAATATTTGAAAACATTCCTGGCGAGTTGGCCTCTACGTCTCCGTGGGACCTTTATATACATCAATAACGTAATATAACCTAACCTGACCCAATCTAACATCTCGGCGGTAATATTTGACCACATTCCTGTCTTGTTGGCCTCTACGTCTCCGTTTGACCTTCATATACATCAATGACGTAATATAAGCTAACCTAACCCAACTTAACATTTCGGCGGTAATATTTGACAACACTCCTGGCGAGTTGGCCTCTACGTCTCTGTTTGACCATCATACACACCAATAACGTAATATAACCAAACCTAAACCAACCTAACATGTTGGCGGTAATATTTGACAACATTCCTGGCGAGTTGGCCCCTGCGTCTCCGTGGGACCTTTATATATGTCAATAACCTAATATAACCTAACCTAACCCAACCTAACATCCCGGCGGTAATATTTGACCACATTCCTGGCTTGTTGGCCTCTGCGTCTCCGTGGGAACTTTATATACTTCAATAACGTAATATAACATGGCCTAACCCAATCTAACATTTCGGCGGTAATATTTTACCACATTCCTGTCTTGTTGGCCTCTACGTCTCCGCGGGACCCATATATACATCTGTAACGTAATATAACCTATCCTAACCCAGCCTAACATCTCGGCGGTAATATTTGACAACATTCCTGGCGAGTTCGCCTCTACGTCTCCGTTTGACCTTCATATACATCAATAACGTAATATAAGCTAACCTAACCCAACCTAACATCTCGGCGGTAATATTTGACAACATTCCTGGCGAGTTGGCCTCTACGTCTCCGTGGGACCCTTAGATACATCTGTAACGTAATATAACCTAACCTAACCCAACCTAACATCTCGGCTGTAATATTAGACAACATTCGTGGCGAGTTGGCCTCTACGTCTCCGTGGGACCTTCATATACATCAGTAACGAAATATAACCTAACCTAAACCAACCTATCATTTCGGCGATAATATTTGACAACATTCCTGGCGAGTTGGCCTCTACGTCTCTGTGGTACACTTAGATACATCTGTAACGTAATATAACCTAACCTAACCCAACCTAACATCTCGGCGGTAATATTTGACAACATTCCTGGCGAGTTGACCTCTACGTCTCCGTGTAACCATCATATACATCAATAACGTAATATAACCTAACCTAACCCAACTTAACATCTCGGCGGTAATATTTGACATCATTCCTGTCGAGTTGGCCTCTATGTCTCCGTTTGACCTTCATATACATAAATAACGTAATATAACCTAACCTAACCCAACCTAACACCTCGGCGGTAATATTTGACAACATTCCTGGCGAGTTGGCATCTACGTCTCCCTGGGACCTTTATATACATCAATAACGTAATATAACCTTACCTAACCCAACCTATCATCTCGGCGGTAATATTTGACCACATTCCTGGCTTGTTGGCCTCTGCGTCTCCGTGGGGCCTTTATATATGCCAATAACCTAATATAACCTAACCTAACCCAACCTAACATCTCGGCGGTAATATGTGACAACATTCCTGGTGAGTTGACCTCTACGTCTCCGTTTGACCTTCATATACATCAATAACGTAATATAAGCTAACCTAACCCAACCTAACATGTTGGCGGTAATATTTGACAACATTCCTGGCGAGTTGGCCTCTACGTCTCCGTGGGACCTTTATATACATAAATCACATAATATAAACTAGCCTAACCCAATCTAACATCTCGGCGGTAATATTTGACCACATTCCTGGCTTGTTGGCCTCTGCGTCTCCGTGGGACCTTTATATACTTCAATAACGTAATATAACCTAACCTAATCCAATCTAACATTTCGGCGGTAATATTTCACCACATTGCTGTCTTGTTGGCCTCTACGTCTACGTGGGACCTTCATATACATCAATAACAAAATATAACCTAACCCAAACCAACCTAACATCTCGGCGGTAATATTTGACATCATTCCTGTCGAGTTGGCCTCTACGTCTCCGTTTGACCTTCATATACATGAATAACGTAATATGACCTAACATAACCCAACCTAACATCTCGGCGGTAATATTTGACCACATTCCTGGCTTGTTGGCCTCTGCGTCTTCGTGGGACCTTTATATATGTCAATAACGTAATATAACCTAACCTAACCCAACCTAACATCTCGGCGGTAATATTTGACAACATTCCAGGCGAGTTGGCCTCTACGTCTCCGTTTGACCTTCGTATACATCGATAACGTAATATAACATAACCTAACCCAACCTATCATCTCGGCGGTAATATTTGACAACATTCGTGGCGAGTTGGCCTCTACGTCTCCGTGTAACCCTCATATACATCAATAACGTAATGTAACCTAACCTAACCCAACCTAACATCTTGGCGGTAATATTTGACCACATTCCTGGCTTGTTGGCCTCTGCGTGTTCGTGGGACCTTTATATACATCAATAACGTAATATAACTAAACCTAACCCAACCTAACATGTTGGCGGTAATATTTGACAACATTCCTGTCTTGTTGGCCTCTACGTATCCGTGGGACCTTTATATACATCAATAACGTAATATAACTAAACCTAACCCAACCTAACATGTTGGCGGTAATATTTGACAACATTCCTGTCTTGTTGGCCTCTACGTCTCCGTGGGACCTTTATATACATCAATAACGTAAGATAACTAAACCTAGCCCAACCTAACATGTCGGCGGTAATATTTGACAACATTCCTGGCCTGTTGGCCTCTACGTCTCCGTTTGACCTTCATATACATCAATAACGTAATATAACCTAACCTAACCCAACCTATCATCTCGGCGGTAATATTTGGCAACATTACTGGCGAGTTGGCCTCTACGTCTCCGTTTGACCTTCATATACATCGATAACGTAATATAATCTAACCTAACCCAACCTAACATGTCGGCGGTAATATTTGACATCATTCCTGTCGAGTTGGCCTCTACGAATCCGTTTGACATTCATATACATCAATAACGTAATATAACCTAACATAACCCAACCTAACACCTCGGCGGTAATATTTGACCACATTCCTGGCGAGTTGGCCTCTGCGTCTCCGTGGGACCTTTAAATACATCAATAACGTAACATAACCAAACTTAACCCAACCTAACATGTCGGCGGTAATATTTGAAAACATTCCTGGCGAGTTGGCCTCTACGTCTCCGTGGGACCTTTATATACATCAATAACGTAATATAACCTAACCTGACCCAATCTAACATCTCGGCGGTAATATTTGACCACATTCCTGTCTTGTTGGCCTCTACGTCTCGGTTTGACCTTCATATACATCAATGACGTAATATAAGCTAACCTAACCCAACTTAACATTTCGGCGGTAATATTTGACAACACTCCTGGCGAGTTGGCCTCTACGTCTCTGTTTGACCATCATACACACCAATAACGTAATATAACCAAACCTAAACCAACCTAACATGTTGGCGGTAATATTTGACAACATTCCTGGCGAGTTGGCCTCTGCGTCTCCGTGGGACCTTTATATATGTCAATAACCTAATATAACCTAACCTAACCCAACCTAACATCCCGGCGGTAATATGTGACAACATTCCTTGCGAGTTGGCCTCTACGTCTCCGTTTGACCTTCATATACGTCAATAAAGTAATATGAGCTAACCTAACCCAACTTAACATCTCGGCGGTAATATTTGACAACATTCCTGGCGAGTTGGCCTCTACGTCTCTGTGGGACCTTTATATACATCAATAACGTAATATAAACTAGCCTAACTCAACCTAATATCTCGGCGGTAATATTTGACAACATTCCTGGCGAGTTGGCATCTACGTCTCCCTGGTACCTTTATATAATTCAATAACGTAATATAACCTAACCTAACCCAACCTAACATCTCGGCGGTAATATTTGACCACATTTCTGGCTTGTTGGCCTCTACGTCTCTGTTTGACCTTCGTATACATCAATAACGTAATATAACCTAACCTAACACAACCTACCATCTCGGCGGTAATATTTGACAACATTCCCAGCGAGTTGGCCTCTACGTCTCCGTGGGACCTTTATATACATCAATAACGTAATATAACCTAACCCAACCCAACCTAACATTTCGGCGGTAATATTTGACAACATTCCTGGCGAGTTGGCCTCTACGTCTCCGTTTGACCTTCATATACATCAATAACGTAATATATGCTAACCTAACCCAACCTAACATCTCAGTGGTAATATTTGAAAACATTCCTGGCGAGTTCGCCTCTACGTCTCCGTTTGACCTTCATATACATCAATAACGTAATATAACCTAACCTAACACAACCTATCATCCCGGCGGTAATATTTGACAACATTCCTGGCGAGTTGGCCTCTACGTCTCCGTTTGACCTTCATATACATCAATAACGTAATATAACCTAACCTAACCCAACCTATCATCTCGGCGGTAATATTTGGCAACATTACTGGCGAGTTGGCCTCTACGTCTCCGTTTGACCTTCATATACATCGATAACGTAATATAATCTAACCTAACCCAACCTAACATGTCGGCGGTAATATTTGACATCATTCCTGTCGAGTTGGCCTCTACGAATCCGTTTGACATTCATATACATCAATAACGTAATATAACCTAACATAACACAACCTAACACCTCGGCGGTAATATTTGACCACATTCCTGGCGAGTTGGCCTCTGCGTCTCCGTGGGACCTTTAAATACATCAATAACGTAATATAACCAAACTTAACCCAACCTAACATGTCGGCGGTAATATTCGAAAACATTCCTGGCGAGTTGGCCTCTACGTCTCCGTGGGACCTTTATATACATCAATAACGTAATATAACCTAACCTGACCCAATCTAACATCTCGGCGGTAATATTTGACCACATTCCTGTCTTGTTGGCCTCTACGTCTCCGTTTGACCTTCATATACATCAATGACGTAATATAAGCTAACCTAACCCAACTTAACATTTCGGCGGTAATATTTGACAACATTGCTGGCGAGTTGGCCCCTACGTCTCCGTTTGACCTTCATATACATCAATAATGTAATATAACCTAACCTAACCCAACTTATCATCTCGGCGGTAATATTTGACAACATTGCTGGCGAGTTGGCCTCTACGTCTCCGTGGGACCTTTATATACATCAATAACGTAATGTAACCTAACCTAACCCAACCTAACATGTCGGCGGTAATGTTTGATAACATTCCTGTCGAGTTGGCCTCTACGTCTCCGTTTGACCTTCATATACATCAATAACGTAAGATAACCTAACCTAACCCAACTTATCATCTCAGCGGTAATATTTGACAACATTCCTGGCGAGTTGGGTTCTACGTCTCCGTTTGACCTTCATATAAATCAATAACGTAATTTAAGCTAACCTAACACAACCTAACATCTCGGCGGTAATATTTGACAACATTCCTGGCGAGTTGGCCTCTACGTCTCCGTGGGACCTTTATGTACATAAATAACATAATATAAACTAGCCTAACCCAATCTAACATTTCGGCGGTAATATTTGACCACATTCCTGTCTTGTTGGCCTCTACGTCTACGTGGGACCTTCATATACATCAATAACGTAATACGACCTAACCTAACCCAACCTAACATCTCGGCGGTAATATTTGACAACATTCCTGACGAGTCGAACTCTACGTCTCCGTGTAACCCTCATATACGTCAATAACGAAATATAACCTAACCTAACCCAACCTAACATTTCCGCTGTAATATTTGACATCATTCCTGGCGAGTTGGCCTCTACGTCTCCTTGCGATCTTTATATACATCTATAACGTAATATAACCTAACCTAACCCAACCTAACATCTCGGCGGTAATATTTGGCAACATTCCTGGCCAGTTGGACTCTACGTCTCCGTTTGACCTTCATATACATCAATAACGTAATATAAGCTAACCTAACCCAACCTGACATCTCGACGGTAATATTTGACTACATTCCTGGCGAGTTGGCCTCTACGTCTCCGTGGGACATTTATATAATTCAGTAACGTAATATAACCTAACCTAACCCAATCTAAGATTTCGGCGGTAATATTTGACCACATTTCAGTCTTTTTGGCCTCTACGTCTCCGTTTGATCTTCATATACATCAATAACGTATTATAACCTAACCTAACCCAACCTAACATCTCGGGGGTAATATTTGACAACATTCCTGGCGAGTTGGCTTCTCCGTCTCCGTGGGACCCTTATATACATCAATAACGTAATATAACTCAACCTAACCCAACCTAACATCTCGGCGGAAATATTTGACAACATTCCTGTCGTGTTGGCCTCTACGTCTCCGTTTGACCTTCATATACATCAATAACGTAATGTAACCTAACCTAACCCAACCTAACATCTCGGCGGTAATATGTGACAACATTCCTGGCGAGTTGGCCGCTACGTCTCCGTTTGACCTTCATATACATCAATAACGTAATGTAAGCTAACCTAACCCTACTTAACATCTCGGCAATAATATTTGACAATATTCCAGGCGAGTTGGCCCCTACGTCTCTGTGGGACCTTTATATACATCAATAACGTAATATAAACTAGCTTAACTCAACCTTACTTCTCGGCGGTAATATTTGACAACATTCGTGGCGAGTTGGCTTCTCCGTCTCCGTGGGACCTTTATATACATCAATAACGTAATATAACCAAACCTAACCCAACCTAACATGTCGGCGGTAATATTTAACAACATTCCTGGCGAGTTGACCTCTACGTCTCCGTGTAACCCTCATATACATCAATAACGTAATATAACCTAACCTAAACCAATATAACATCTCGGCGGTAATATTTGACCACATTCCAGGCTTGTTGGCCTCTACGTCTCCGTGGGACCCTTATATACATCTGTAACGTAATATAACCTAACCTAACCCAACCTAACATCTCGGCGGTAATATTTGGCAACATTCCTGGCGAGTTGGCATCTACGTCTAGCTGGGACCTTTATATACATCAATAACGTAATATAACCTAACCTAACCCAACCTAACATCTCGGCGGTAATATTTGGCAACATTCCTGGCCAGTTGGCCTCTACGTCTCCGTTTGACCATCATATACATCAATAACGTAATATAACCTAACCTAACCCAACCTATCATCTGGGCGGTAATATTTGACAACATTCCTGGCGAGTTGGCCTCTACGTCTCCGTTTGACCTTCATATACATCAGTAACGTAAGATAACCTAACCTAACCCAACTTATCATCTCAGCGGTAATATTTGACAACATTCCTGGCGAGTTGGGTTCTACGTCTCCGTTTGACCTTCATATAAATCAATAACGTAATTTAAGCTAACCTAACACAACCTAACATCTCGGCGGTAATATTTGACAACATTCCTGGCGAGTTGGCCTCTACGTCTCCGTGGGACCTTTATGTACATAAATAACATAATATAAACTAGCCTAACCCCATCTAACATCTCGGCGGTAATAATTTGACCACATTCCTGGCTTGTTGGCCTCTGCGTCTCCGTGGGGCCTTTATATACTTCAATAACGTAATATAACCTAACCTAACCCAATCTAACATTTCGGCGGTAATATTTGACCACATTCCTGTCTTGTTGGCCTCTACGTCTACGTGGGACCTTCATATACATCAATAACGTAATACAACCTAACCTAACCCAACCTAACATCTCGGCGGTAATATTTGACAACATTCGTGGCGAGTTGGTCTCTACGTCTCCGTGGGACCTTCATATACATCAGTAACGAAATATAACCCAACCTAACCCAACCTAACATCTCGGCGGTAATATTTGACATCATTCCTGTCGAGTTGGCCTCTGCGTCTCCGTTTGACCTTCATATACATCAATAACGTAAGATAACCTAACCTAACCCAACTTATCATCTCAGCGGCAATATTTGACAACATTCCTGGCGAGTTGGGTTCTACGTCTCCGTTTGACCTTCATATAAATCAATAACGTAATTTAAGCTAACCTAACACAACCTAACATCTCGGCGGTAATATTTTACAACATTCCTGGCGAGTTGGCCTCTACGTCTCCGTGGGACCTTTATGTACATAAATAACATAATATAAACTAGCCTAACCCAATCTAACATCTCGGCGGTAATAATTTGACCACATTCCTGGCTTGTTGGCCTCTGCGTCTCCGTGGGGCCTTTATATACTTCAATAACGTAATATAACCTAACCTAACCCAACCTAACATTTCGGCGGTAATATTTGACCACATTCCTGTCTTGTTGGCCTCTACGTCTACGTGGGACCTTCATATACATCAGTAACGTAATACAACCTAACCTAACCCAACCTAACATCTCGGCGGTAATATTTGACAACATTCGTGGCGAGTTGGTCTCTACGTCTCCGTGGGACCTTTATATACTTCAATAACGTAATATAACCTAACCTAATCCAATCTAACATTTCGGCGGTAATATTTCACCACATTGCTGTCTTGTTGGCCTCTACGTCTACGTGGGACCTTCATATACATCTGTAACGTAATATAACCTAACCTAACCCAACCTAACATGTCGGCGGTAATATTTAACAACATTCCTGGCGAGTTGACCTCTACGTCTCCGTGTAACCCTCATATACATCAATAACGTAATATAACCTAACCTAAACCAATATAACATCTCGGCGGTAATATTTGACCACATTCAAGGCGAGTTGGGTTCTACGTCTCCGTTTGACCTTCATATAAATCAATAACGTAATTTAAGCTAACCTAACACAACCTAACATCTCGGCGGTAATATTTGACAACATTCCTGGCGAGTTGGCCTCTACGTCTCCGTTTGTCCTTCATATACATCAATAACGTAATATAAGCTAACCTAACCCTACCTAACATGTCGGCGGTAATATTTGACAACATTCCTGGCGAGTTGGCCTCTACGTCTCCGTGGGACCTTTATATACATAAATAACATAATATAAACTAGCCTAACCCAATCTAACATCTCGGGGGTAATATTTGACCACATTCCTGGCTTGTTGGCCTCTGCGTCTCCGTGGGACCTTTATATACTTCAATAACGTAATATAACCTAACCTAATCCAATCTAACATTTCGGCGGTAATATTTCACCACATTGGTGTCTTGTTGGCCTCTACGTCTACGTGGGACCTTCATATACATCAATGACGTAATATAAACTAGCCTAACCCAATCTAACATCTCGGCGGTAAAATTTGACCACATTCCTGGCTTGTTGGCCTCTGCGTCTCCGTGGGACCTTTATATACTTCAATAACGTAATATAACCTAATCTAACCCAATCTAACATTTCGGCGGTAATATTTGACCACATTCCTGTCTTGTTGGCCTCTACGTCTACGTGGGACCTTCATATACATCAATAACGTAATACAACCTAACCTAACCCAACCTAACATCTCGGCGGTAATATTTGACAACATTCGTGGCGAGTTTGTCTCTACGTCTCCGTGGGACCTTCATATACATCAGTAACGAAATATAACCCAACCTAACCCAACCTAACATCTCGGCGGTAATATTTGACATCATTCCTGTCGAGTTGGCCTCTGCGTCTCCGTTTGACCGTCATATACATCAATAACGTAATGTAACCTAACCTAACCCACCCTAACATCTCGGCGGGAATATGTGACAACATTCCTGGCGAGTTGGCCTCTACGTCTCCGTTTGACCTTCATATACATCAATAACGTAATATAAGCTAAACTAACCCAACCTAACATGTCGGCGGTAATATTTGACAACATTCCTGGCGAGTTGGCCTCTACGTCTCCGTGGGACCCTTAGATACATCTGTAACGTAATATAACCTAACCTAACCCAACCTAACATCTCCTTGGTTATATTTGACAACATTCCTGGCGAGTTGGCATCTACGACTCCGTGGGACCTTTAGATACATCTGTAACGTAATATAACCTAACCTAACCCAACCTAACATCTCGGCGGTAATATTTGACAACATTGCTGGCGATTTGGCCCCTACGTCTCCGTTTGACCTTCATATACATCAATAATGTAATATAACCTAACCTAACCCAACTTATCATCTCGGCGGTAATATTTGACAACATTCCTGGCGAGTTGGCCTCTACGTCTCCGTGGGACCTTTATATACATCAATAACGTAATATAACCTTACCTAACCCAACCTAACATGTCGGCGGTAATGTTTGATAACATTCCTGTACAGTTGACCTCTACGTCTCCGTGTAAACCTCATATACATCAATAACGTAATGTAACCTAACCTAACCCAACTTAATATCTCGGCGGTAATATTTGACCACATTCCTGGCTTGTTGGCCTCTGCGTCTCCGTGGGACCTTTATATATGTCAATAACGTAATATAACCTAACCTAACCCATATCTAACATTTCGGCGGTAATATTTCACCATATTCCTGTCTTGTTGGCCTCTACGTCTACGTGGGGCCTTCATATACATCAATGACGTAATATAACCTAACCTAACCCAACCTAACATCTCGGCTGTAATATTTGACAACATTCGTGGCGAGTTGGCCTCTACGACTACGTGGGACCTTCATATACATCAATGACGTAATATAACCTAACCTAACCCAACCTAACATCTCGGCTGTAATATTAGACAACATTCGTGGCGAGTTGGCCTCTACGTCTCCGTGGGACCTTCATATACGTTAGTAACGAAATATAACCTAACCTAAACCAACCTATCATCTCGGCGATAATATTTGACAACATTCCTGGCGAGTTGGCCTCTACGTCTCCGTTTGACCTTCATATACATCAATAATGTAATATAACCTAACCTAACCCAACTTATCATCTCGGCGGTAATATTTGACAACATTCCTGGCGAGTTGGAATCTACGTCTCCGTGGGACCTTTATATACATCAATAACGTAATATAACCAAACCAAAACCAACCTAACATGTCGGCGGTAATATTTGACAACATTCCTGGCGAGTTGGAGTCTACGTCTCCGTGGGACCTTTATGTACATAAATAACATAATATAAACTAGCCTAACCCAATCTAACATCTCGGCGGTAAAATTTGACCACATTCCTGGCTTGTTGGCCTCTGCGTCTCCGTGGGACCTTTATATACTTCAATAACGTAATATAACCTAACCTAACCCAATCTAACATTTCGGCGGTAATATTTGACCACATTCCTGTCTTGTTGGCCTCTACGTCTACGTGGGACCTTCATATACATCAATAACGTAATACAACCTAACCTAACCCAACCTAACATCTCGGCGGTAGTATTTGACAACATTCGTGGCGAGTTGGTCTCTACGTCTCCGTGGGACCTTCATATACATCAGTAACGAAATATAACCCAACCTAACCCAACCTAACATCTCGGCGGTAATATTTGACATCATTCCTGTCGAGTTGGCCTCTGCGTCTCCGTTTGACCTTCATATACATCAATAACGTAATGTAACCTAACCTAAAACACCCTAACATCTCGGCGTTAATATTTGACAACATTCCTGGCGAGTTGGCATCTGCGTCTCCCTGGGACCTTTATATAATTTAATAACGTAGTATAACCTAACCTAACCCAACTTAACATCTCGGCGGTAATATTTGACCACATTCCTGTCTTGTTGGCCTCTGCGTCTCCGGGT
This sequence comes from Xylocopa violacea, assembly GCA_963969225.1. Classification (NCBI taxonomy): domain Eukaryota; kingdom Metazoa; phylum Arthropoda; class Insecta; order Hymenoptera; family Apidae; genus Xylocopa; species Xylocopa violacea. The sequence continues at coordinate 49,727 of CAXAJV010000680.1, forward strand.
AACCCTCATATACATCAATAACGTAATATAACCTAACCTAACCAAACCTAACATCTCGGCGGTAATATTTGACATCATTCCTGTCGAGTTGGCCTCTACGTCTCCATTCGACCTTCATATACATCAATAATGTAATATAACCTAACCTAACCAAACCTAACATCTCGGCGGTAATATTTGACCACATTCCTGGCTTGTTGGCCTCTGCGTCTCCGTGGGACCTTTATATATGTCAATAACCTAATATAACCTAACCTAACCCAACATAACATCTCGGCGGTAATATGTGATAACATTCCTGGCGAGTTGGCCTCTACGTCTCCGTTTGACCTTCATATACATCAATAACGTAATATAAGCTTACCTAACCCAACTTAACTTTTCGGCGGTAATATTTGACAACACTCCTGGCGAGTTGGCCTCTACGTCTCCGTTTGACCATCATATACATCAATAACGTAATATAACCAAACCTAAACCAACCTAACATGTTGGCGGTAATATTTGACAACATTCCTGGCGAGTTGGCCTCCACGTCTCCGTGGAACCTTTATATACATAAATAACATAATATAAACTAGCCTAACCCAATCTAACATCTCGGCGGTAATATTTGACCACATTCCTGGCTTGTTGGCCTCTGCGTCTCCGTGGGAACTTTATATACTTCAATACCGTAATATAACATGACCTAACCCAATCTAACATTTCGGCGGTAATATTTTACCACATTCCTGTCTTGTTGGCCTCTACGTCTCCGCGGGACCCATATATACATCAGTAACGAAATATAACCTAACCTAAACCAACCTATCATCTCGGCGATAATATTTGACAACATTCCTGGCGAGTTGGCCTCTACGTCTCTGTGGTACACTTAGATACATCTGTAACGTAATATAACCTAACCTAACCCAACCTAACATCTCGGCGGTAATATTTGACAACATTCCAGGCGAGTTGGCCTCTACGTCTCCGTTTGACCTTCGTATACATCGATAACGTAATATAACATAACCTAACCCAACCTATCAACTCGGCGGTAATATTTGACAACATTCGTGGCGAGTTGGCCTCTACGTCTCCGTGTAACCCTCATATACATCAATAACGTAATGTAACCTAACCTAACCCAACCTAACATCTTGGCGGTAATATTTGACCACATTCCTGGCTTGTTGGCCTCTGCGTGTTCGTGGGACCTTTATATACATCAATAACGTAATATAACTAAACCTAACCCAACCTAACATGTTGGCGGTAATATTTGACAACATTCCTGTCTTGTTGGCCTCTACGTCTCCGTGGGACCTTTATATACATAAATAACGTAATATAACTAAACCTAGCCCAACCTAACATGTCGGCGGTAATATTTGACAACATTCCTGGCGTGTTGGCCTCTACGTCTCCGTTTGACCTTCATATACATCAATAACGTAATATAACCTAACCTAACCCAACCTATCATCTCGGCGGTAATATTTGGCAACATTACTGGCGAGTTGGCCTCTACGTCTCCGTTTGACCTTCATATACATCGATAACGTAATATAATCTAACCTAACCCAACCTAACATGTCGGCGGTAATATTTGACATCATTCCTGTCGAGTTGGCCTCTACGAATCCGTTTGACATTCATATACATCAATAACGTAATATAACCTAACATAACACAACCTAACACCTCGGCGGTAATATTTGACCACATTCCTGGCGAGTTGGCCTCTGCGTCTCCGTGGGACCTTTAAATACATCAATAACGTAATATAACCAAACTTAACCCAACCTAACATGTCGGCGGTAATATTTGAAAACATTCCTGGCGAGTTGGCCTCTACGTCTCCGTGGGACCTTTATATACATCAATAACGTAATATAACCTAACCTGACCCAATCTAACATCTCGGCGGTAATATTTGACCACATTCCTGTCTTGTTGGCCTCTACGTCTCCGTTTGACCTTCATATACATCAATGACGTAATATAAGCTAACCTAACCCAACTTAACATTTCGGCGGTAATATTTGACAACACTCCTGGCGAGTTGGCCTCTACGTCTCTGTTTGACCATCATACACACCAATAACGTAATATAACCAAACCTAAACCAACCTAACATGTTGGCGGTAATATTTGACAACATTCCTGGCGAGTTGGCCCCTGCGTCTCCGTGGGACCTTTATATATGTCAATAACCTAATATAACCTAACCTAACCCAACCTAACATCCCGGCGGTAATATTTGACCACATTCCTGGCTTGTTGGCCTCTGCGTCTCCGTGGGAACTTTATATACTTCAATAACGTAATATAACATGGCCTAACCCAATCTAACATTTCGGCGGTAATATTTTACCACATTCCTGTCTTGTTGGCCTCTACGTCTCCGCGGGACCCATATATACATCTGTAACGTAATATAACCTATCCTAACCCAGCCTAACATCTCGGCGGTAATATTTGACAACATTCCTGGCGAGTTCGCCTCTACGTCTCCGTTTGACCTTCATATACATCAATAACGTAATATAAGCTAACCTAACCCAACCTAACATCTCGGCGGTAATATTTGACAACATTCCTGGCGAGTTGGCCTCTACGTCTCCGTGGGACCCTTAGATACATCTGTAACGTAATATAACCTAACCTAACCCAACCTAACATCTCGGCTGTAATATTAGACAACATTCGTGGCGAGTTGGCCTCTACGTCTCCGTGGGACCTTCATATACATCAGTAACGAAATATAACCTAACCTAAACCAACCTATCATTTCGGCGATAATATTTGACAACATTCCTGGCGAGTTGGCCTCTACGTCTCTGTGGTACACTTAGATACATCTGTAACGTAATATAACCTAACCTAACCCAACCTAACATCTCGGCGGTAATATTTGACAACATTCCTGGCGAGTTGACCTCTACGTCTCCGTGTAACCATCATATACATCAATAACGTAATATAACCTAACCTAACCCAACTTAACATCTCGGCGGTAATATTTGACATCATTCCTGTCGAGTTGGCCTCTATGTCTCCGTTTGACCTTCATATACATAAATAACGTAATATAACCTAACCTAACCCAACCTAACACCTCGGCGGTAATATTTGACAACATTCCTGGCGAGTTGGCATCTACGTCTCCCTGGGACCTTTATATACATCAATAACGTAATATAACCTTACCTAACCCAACCTATCATCTCGGCGGTAATATTTGACCACATTCCTGGCTTGTTGGCCTCTGCGTCTCCGTGGGGCCTTTATATATGCCAATAACCTAATATAACCTAACCTAACCCAACCTAACATCTCGGCGGTAATATGTGACAACATTCCTGGTGAGTTGACCTCTACGTCTCCGTTTGACCTTCATATACATCAATAACGTAATATAAGCTAACCTAACCCAACCTAACATGTTGGCGGTAATATTTGACAACATTCCTGGCGAGTTGGCCTCTACGTCTGCGTGGGACCTTTATATACATAAATCACATAATATAAACTAGCCTAACCCAATCTAACATCTCGGCGGTAATATTTGACCACATTCCTGGCTTGTTGGCCTCTGCGTCTCCGTGGGACCTTTATATACTTCAATAACGTAATATAACCTAACCTAATCCAATCTAACATTTCGGCGGTAATATTTCACCACATTGCTGTCTTGTTGGCCTCTACGTCTACGTGGGACCTTCATATACATCAATAACAAAATATAACCTAACCCAAACCAACCTAACATCTCGGCGGTAATATTTGACATCATTCCTGTCGAGTTGGCCTCTACGTCTCCGTTTGACCTTCATATACATGAATAACGTAATATGACCTAACATAACCCAACCTAACATCTCGGCGGTAATATTTGACCACATTCCTGGCTTGTTGGCCTCTGCGTCTTCGTGGGACCTTTATATATGTCAATAACGTAATATAACCTAACCTAACCCAACCTAACATCTCGGCGGTAATATTTGACAACATTCCAGGCGAGTTGGCCTCTACGTCTCCGTTTGACCTTCGTATACATCGATAACGTAATATAACATAACCTAACCCAACCTATCATCTCGGCGGTAATATTTGACAACATTCGTGGCGAGTTGGCCTCTACGTCTCCGTGTAACCCTCATATACATCAATAACGTAATGTAACCTAACCTAACCCAACCTAACATCTTGGCGGTAATATTTGACCACATTCCTGGCTTGTTGGCCTCTGCGTGTTCGTGGGACCTTTATATACATCAATAACGTAATATAACTAAACCTAACCCAACCTAACATGTTGGCGGTAATATTTGACAACATTCCTGTCTTGTTGGCCTCTACGTATCCGTGGGACCTTTATATACATCAATAACGTAATATAACTAAACCTAACCCAACCTAACATGTTGGCGGTAATATTTGACAACATTCCTGTCTTGTTGGCCTCTACGTCTCCGTGGGACCTTTATATACATCAATAACGTAAGATAACTAAACCTAGCCCAACCTAACATGTCGGCGGTAATATTTGACAACATTCCTGGCCTGTTGGCCTCTACGTCTCCGTTTGACCTTCATATACATCAATAACGTAATATAACCTAACCTAACCCAACCTATCATCTCGGCGGTAATATTTGGCAACATTACTGGCGAGTTGGCCTCTACGTCTCCGTTTGACCTTCATATACATCGATAACGTAATATAATCTAACCTAACCCAACCTAACATGTCGGCGGTAATATTTGACATCATTCCTGTCGAGTTGGCCTCTACGAATCCGTTTGACATTCATATACATCAATAACGTAATATAACCTAACATAACCCAACCTAACACCTCGGCGGTAATATTTGACCACATTCCTGGCGAGTTGGCCTCTGCGTCTCCGTGGGACCTTTAAATACATCAATAACGTAACATAACCAAACTTAACCCAACCTAACATGTCGGCGGTAATATTTGAAAACATTCCTGGCGAGTTGGCCTCTACGTCTCCGTGGGACCTTTATATACATCAATAACGTAATATAACCTAACCTGACCCAATCTAACATCTCGGCGGTAATATTTGACCACATTCCTGTCTTGTTGGCCTCTACGTCTCGGTTTGACCTTCATATACATCAATGACGTAATATAAGCTAACCTAACCCAACTTAACATTTCGGCGGTAATATTTGACAACACTCCTGGCGAGTTGGCCTCTACGTCTCTGTTTGACCATCATACACACCAATAACGTAATATAACCAAACCTAAACCAACCTAACATGTTGGCGGTAATATTTGACAACATTCCTGGCGAGTTGGCCTCTGCGTCTCCGTGGGACCTTTATATATGTCAATAACCTAATATAACCTAACCTAACCCAACCTAACATCCCGGCGGTAATATGTGACAACATTCCTTGCGAGTTGGCCTCTACGTCTCCGTTTGACCTTCATATACGTCAATAAAGTAATATGAGCTAACCTAACCCAACTTAACATCTCGGCGGTAATATTTGACAACATTCCTGGCGAGTTGGCCTCTACGTCTCTGTGGGACCTTTATATACATCAATAACGTAATATAAACTAGCCTAACTCAACCTAATATCTCGGCGGTAATATTTGACAACATTCCTGGCGAGTTGGCATCTACGTCTCCCTGGTACCTTTATATAATTCAATAACGTAATATAACCTAACCTAACCCAACCTAACATCTCGGCGGTAATATTTGACCACATTTCTGGCTTGTTGGCCTCTACGTCTCTGTTTGACCTTCGTATACATCAATAACGTAATATAACCTAACCTAACACAACCTACCATCTCGGCGGTAATATTTGACAACATTCCCAGCGAGTTGGCCTCTACGTCTCCGTGGGACCTTTATATACATCAATAACGTAATATAACCTAACCCAACCCAACCTAACATTTCGGCGGTAATATTTGACAACATTCCTGGCGAGTTGGCCTCTACGTCTCCGTTTGACCTTCATATACATCAATAACGTAATATATGCTAACCTAACCCAACCTAACATCTCAGTGGTAATATTTGAAAACATTCCTGGCGAGTTCGCCTCTACGTCTCCGTTTGACCTTCATATACATCAATAACGTAATATAACCTAACCTAACACAACCTATCATCCCGGCGGTAATATTTGACAACATTCCTGGCGAGTTGGCCTCTACGTCTCCGTTTGACCTTCATATACATCAATAACGTAATATAACCTAACCTAACCCAACCTATCATCTCGGCGGTAATATTTGGCAACATTACTGGCGAGTTGGCCTCTACGTCTCCGTTTGACCTTCATATACATCGATAACGTAATATAATCTAACCTAACCCAACCTAACATGTCGGCGGTAATATTTGACATCATTCCTGTCGAGTTGGCCTCTACGAATCCGTTTGACATTCATATACATCAATAACGTAATATAACCTAACATAACACAACCTAACACCTCGGCGGTAATATTTGACCACATTCCTGGCGAGTTGGCCTCTGCGTCTCCGTGGGACCTTTAAATACATCAATAACGTAATATAACCAAACTTAACCCAACCTAACATGTCGGCGGTAATATTCGAAAACATTCCTGGCGAGTTGGCCTCTACGTCTCCGTGGGACCTTTATATACATCAATAACGTAATATAACCTAACCTGACCCAATCTAACATCTCGGCGGTAATATTTGACCACATTCCTGTCTTGTTGGCCTCTACGTCTCCGTTTGACCTTCATATACATCAATGACGTAATATAAGCTAACCTAACCCAACTTAACATTTCGGCGGTAATATTTGACAACATTGCTGGCGAGTTGGCCCCTACGTCTCCGTTTGACCTTCATATACATCAATAATGTAATATAACCTAACCTAACCCAACTTATCATCTCGGCGGTAATATTTGACAACATTGCTGGCGAGTTGGCCTCTACGTCTCCGTGGGACCTTTATATACATCAATAACGTAATGTAACCTAACCTAACCCAACCTAACATGTCGGCGGTAATGTTTGATAACATTCCTGTCGAGTTGGCCTCTACGTCTCCGTTTGACCTTCATATACATCAATAACGTAAGATAACCTAACCTAACCCAACTTATCATCTCAGCGGTAATATTTGACAACATTCCTGGCGAGTTGGGTTCTACGTCTCCGTTTGACCTTCATATAAATCAATAACGTAATTTAAGCTAACCTAACACAACCTAACATCTCGGCGGTAATATTTGACAACATTCCTGGCGAGTTGGCCTCTACGTCTCCGTGGGACCTTTATGTACATAAATAACATAATATAAACTAGCCTAACCCAATCTAACATTTCGGCGGTAATATTTGACCACATTCCTGTCTTGTTGGCCTCTACGTCTACGTGGGACCTTCATATACATCAATAACGTAATACGACCTAACCTAACCCAACCTAACATCTCGGCGGTAATATTTGACAACATTCCTGACGAGTCGAACTCTACGTCTCCGTGTAACCCTCATATACGTCAATAACGAAATATAACCTAACCTAACCCAACCTAACATTTCCGCTGTAATATTTGACATCATTCCTGGCGAGTTGGCCTCTACGTCTCCTTGCGATCTTTATATACATCTATAACGTAATATAACCTAACCTAACCCAACCTAACATCTCGGCGGTAATATTTGGCAACATTCCTGGCCAGTTGGACTCTACGTCTCCGTTTGACCTTCATATACATCAATAACGTAATATAAGCTAACCTAACCCAACCTGACATCTCGACGGTAATATTTGACTACATTCCTGGCGAGTTGGCCTCTACGTCTCCGTGGGACATTTATATAATTCAGTAACGTAATATAACCTAACCTAACCCAATCTAAGATTTCGGCGGTAATATTTGACCACATTTCAGTCTTTTTGGCCTCTACGTCTCCGTTTGATCTTCATATACATCAATAACGTATTATAACCTAACCTAACCCAACCTAACATCTCGGGGGTAATATTTGACAACATTCCTGGCGAGTTGGCTTCTCCGTCTCCGTGGGACCCTTATATACATCAATAACGTAATATAACTCAACCTAACCCAACCTAACATCTCGGCGGAAATATTTGACAACATTCCTGTCGTGTTGGCCTCTACGTCTCCGTTTGACCTTCATATACATCAATAACGTAATGTAACCTAACCTAACCCAACCTAACATCTCGGCGGTAATATGTGACAACATTCCTGGCGAGTTGGCCGCTACGTCTCCGTTTGACCTTCATATACATCAATAACGTAATGTAAGCTAACCTAACCCTACTTAACATCTCGGCAATAATATTTGACAATATTCCAGGCGAGTTGGCCCCTACGTCTCTGTGGGACCTTTATATACATCAATAACGTAATATAAACTAGCTTAACTCAACCTTACTTCTCGGCGGTAATATTTGACAACATTCGTGGCGAGTTGGCTTCTCCGTCTCCGTGGGACCTTTATATACATCAATAACGTAATATAACCAAACCTAACCCAACCTAACATGTCGGCGGTAATATTTAACAACATTCCTGGCGAGTTGACCTCTACGTCTCCGTGTAACCCTCATATACATCAATAACGTAATATAACCTAACCTAAACCAATATAACATCTCGGCGGTAATATTTGACCACATTCCAGGCTTGTTGGCCTCTACGTCTCCGTGGGACCCTTATATACATCTGTAACGTAATATAACCTAACCTAACCCAACCTAACATCTCGGCGGTAATATTTGGCAACATTCCTGGCGAGTTGGCATCTACGTCTAGCTGGGACCTTTATATACATCAATAACGTAATATAACCTAACCTAACCCAACCTAACATCTCGGCGGTAATATTTGGCAACATTCCTGGCCAGTTGGCCTCTACGTCTCCGTTTGACCATCATATACATCAATAACGTAATATAACCTAACCTAACCCAACCTATCATCTGGGCGGTAATATTTGACAACATTCCTGGCGAGTTGGCCTCTACGTCTCCGTTTGACCTTCATATACATCAGTAACGTAAGATAACCTAACCTAACCCAACTTATCATCTCAGCGGTAATATTTGACAACATTCCTGGCGAGTTGGGTTCTACGTCTCCGTTTGACCTTCATATAAATCAATAACGTAATTTAAGCTAACCTAACACAACCTAACATCTCGGCGGTAATATTTGACAACATTCCTGGCGAGTTGGCCTCTACGTCTCCGTGGGACCTTTATATACATCAATAACGTAAGATAACTAAACCTAGCCCAACCTAACATGTCGGCGGTAATATTTGACAACATTCCTGGCCTGTTGGCCTCTACGTCTCCGTTTGACCATCATACACACCAATAACGTAATATAACCAAACCTAAACCAACCTAACATGTTGGCGGTAATATTTGACAACATTCCTGGCGAGTTGGCCCCTGCGTCTCCGTGGGACCTTTATATATGTCAATAACCTAATATAACCTAACCTAACCCAACCTAACATCCCGGCGGTAATATTTGACCACATTCCTGGCTTGTTGGCCTCTGCGTCTCCGTGGGAACTTTATATACTTCAATAACGTAATATAACATGGCCTAACCCAATCTAACATTTCGGCGGTAATATTTTACCACATTCCTGTCTTGTTGGCCTCTACGTCTCCGCGGGACCCATATATACATCTGTAACGTAATATAACCTATCCTAACCCAGCCTAACATCTCGGCGGTAATATTTGACAACATTCCTGGCGAGTTCGCCTCTACGTCTCCGTTTGACCTTCATATACATCAATAACGTAATATAAGCTAACCTAACCCAACCTAACATCTCGGCGGTAATATTTGACAACATTCCTGGCGAGTTGGCCTCTACGTCTCCGTGGGACCCTTAGATACATCTGTAACGTAATATAACCTAACCTAACCCAACCTAACATCTCGGCTGTAATATTAGACAACATTCGTGGCGAGTTGGCCTCTACGTCTCCGTGGGACCTTCATATACATCAGTAACGAAATATAACCTAACCTAAACCAACCTATCATTTCGGCGATAATATTTGACAACATTCCTGGCGAGTTGGCCTCTACGTCTCTGTGGTACACTTAGATACATCTGTAACGTAATATAACCTAACCTAACCCAACCTAACATCTCGGCGGTAATATTTGACAACATTCCTGGCGAGTTGACCTCTACGTCTCCGTGTAACCATCATATACATCAATAACGTAATATAACCTAACCTAACCCAACTTAACATCTCGGCGGTAATATTTGACATCATTCCTGTCGAGTTGGCCTCTATGTCTCCGTTTGACCTTCATATACATAAATAACGTAATATAACCTAACCTAACCCAACCTAACACCTCGGCGGTAATATTTGACAACATTCCTGGCGAGTTGGCATCTACGTCTCCCTGGGACCTTTATATACATCAATAACGTAATATAACCTTACCTAACCCAACCTATCATCTCGGCGGTAATATTTGACCACATTCCTGGCTTGTTGGCCTCTGCGTCTCCGTGGGGCCTTTATATATGCCAATAACCTAATATAACCTAACCTAACCCAACCTAACATCTCGGCGGTAATATGTGACAACATTCCTGGTGAGTTGACCTCTACGTCTCCGTTTGACCTTCATATACATCAATAACGTAATATAAGCTAACCTAACCCAACCTAACATGTTGGCGGTAATATTTGACAACATTCCTGGCGAGTTGGCCTCTACGTCTCCGTGGGACCTTTATATACATAAATCACATAATATAAACTAGCCTAACCCAATCTAACATCTCGGCGGTAATATTTGACCACATTCCTGGCTTGTTGGCCTCTGCGTCTCCGTGGGACCTTTATATACTTCAATAACGTAATATAACCTAACCTAATCCAATCTAACATTTCGGCGGTAATATTTCACCACATTGCTGTCTTGTTGGCCTCTACGTCTACGTGGGACCTTCATATACATCAATAACAAAATATAACCTAACCCAAACCAACCTAACATCTCGGCGGTAATATTTGACATCATTCCTGTCGAGTTGGCCTCTACGTCTCCGTTTGACCTTCATATACATGAATAACGTAATATGACCTAACATAACCCAACCTAACATCTCGGCGGTAATATTTGACCACATTCCTGGCTTGTTGGCCTCTGCGTCTTCGTGGGACCTTTATATATGTCAATAACGTAATATAACCTAACCTAACCCAACCTAACATCTCGGCGGTAATATTTGACAACATTCCAGGCGAGTTGGCCTCTACGTCTCCGTTTGACCTTCGTATACATCGATAACGTAATATAACATAACCTAACCCAACCTATCATCTCGGCGGTAATATTTGACAACATTCGTGGCGAGTTGGCCTCTACGTCTCCGTGTAACCCTCATATACATCAATAACGTAATGTAACCTAACCTAACCCAACCTAACATCTTGGCGGTAATATTTGACCACATTCCTGGCTTGTTGGCCTCTGCGTGTTCGTGGGACCTTTATATACATCAATAACGTAATATAACTAAACCTAACCCAACCTAACATGTTGGCGGTAATATTTGACAACATTCCTGTCTTGTTGGCCTCTACGTATCCGTGGGACCTTTATATACATCAATAACGTAATATAACTAAACCTAACCCAACCTAACATGTTGGCGGTAATATTTGACAACATTCCTGTCTTGTTGGCCTCTACGTCTCCGTGGGACCTTTATATACATCAATAACGTAAGATAACTAAACCTAGCCCAACCTAACATGTCGGCGGTAATATTTGACAACATTCCTGGCCTGTTGGCCTCTACGTCTCCGTTTGACCTTCATATACATCAATAACGTAATATAACCTAACCTAACCCAACCTATCATCTCGGCGGTAATATTTGGCAACATTACTGGCGAGTTGGCCTCTACGTCTCCGTTTGACCTTCATATACATCGATAACGTAATATAATCTAACCTAACCCAACCTAACATGTCGGCGGTAATATTTGACATCATTCCTGTCGAGTTGGCCTCTACGAATCCGTTTGACATTCATATACATCAATAACGTAATATAACCTAACATAACCCAACCTAACACCTCGGCGGTAATATTTGACCACATTCCTGGCGAGTTGGCCTCTGCGTCTCCGTGGGACCTTTAAATACATCAATAACGTAACATAACCAAACTTAACCCAACCTAACATGTCGGCGGTAATATTTGAAAACATTCCTGGCGAGTTGGCCTCTACGTCTCCGTGGGACCTTTATATACATCAATAACGTAATATAACCTAACCTGACCCAATCTAACATCTCGGCGGTAATATTTGACCACATTCCTGTCTTGTTGGCCTCTACGTCTCGGTTTGACCTTCATATACATCAATGACGTAATATAAGCTAACCTAACCCAACTTAACATTTCGGCGGTAATATTTGACAACACTCCTGGCGAGTTGGCCTCTACGTCTCTGTTTGACCATCATACACACCAATAACGTAATATAACCAAACCTAAACCAACCTAACATGTTGGCGGTAATATTTGACAACATTCCTGGCGAGTTGGCCTCTGCGTCTCCGTGGGACCTTTATATATGTCAATAACCTAATATAACCTAACCTAACCCAACCTAACATCCCGGCGGTAATATGTGACAACATTCCTTGCGAGTTGGCCTCTACGTCTCCGTTTGACCTTCATATACGTCAATAAAGTAATATGAGCTAACCTAACCCAACTTAACATCTCGGCGGTAATATTTGACAACATTCCTGGCGAGTTGGCCTCTACGTCTCTGTGGGACCTTTATATACATCAATAACGTAATATAAACTAGCCTAACTCAACCTAATATCTCGGCGGTAATATTTGACAACATTCCTGGCGAGTTGGCATCTACGTCTCCCTGGTACCTTTATATAATTCAATAACGTAATATAACCTAACCTAACCCAACCTAACATCTCGGCGGTAATATTTGACCACATTTCTGGCTTGTTGGCCTCTACGTCTCTGTTTGACCTTCGTATACATCAATAACGTAATATAACCTAACCTAACACAACCTACCATCTCGGCGGTAATATTTGACAACATTCCCAGCGAGTTGGCCTCTACGTCTCCGTGGGACCTTTATATACATCAATAACGTAATATAACCTAACCCAACCCAACCTAACATTTCGGCGGTAATATTTGACAACATTCCTGGCGAGTTGGCCTCTACGTCTCCGTTTGACCTTCATATACATCAATAACGTAATATATGCTAACCTAACCCAACCTAACATCTCAGTGGTAATATTTGAAAACATTCCTGGCGAGTTCGCCTCTACGTCTCCGTTTGACCTTCATATACATCAATAACGTAATATAACCTAACCTAACACAACCTATCATCCCGGCGGTAATATTTGACAACATTCCTGGCGAGTTGGCCTCTACGTCTCCGTTTGACCTTCATATACATCAATAACGTAATATAACCTAACCTAACCCAACCTATCATCTCGGCGGTAATATTTGGCAACATTACTGGCGAGTTGGCCTCTACGTCTCCGTTTGACCTTCATATACATCGATAACGTAATATAATCTAACCTAACCCAACCTAACATGTCGGCGGTAATATTTGACATCATTCCTGTCGAGTTGGCCTCTACGAATCCGTTTGACATTCATATACATCAATAACGTAATATAACCTAACATAACACAACCTAACACCTCGGCGGTAATATTTGACCACATTCCTGGCGAGTTGGCCTCTGCGTCTCCGTGGGACCTTTAAATACATCAATAACGTAATATAACCAAACTTAACCCAACCTAACATGTCGGCGGTAATATTCGAAAACATTCCTGGCGAGTTGGCCTCTACGTCTCCGTGGGACCTTTATATACATCAATAACGTAATATAACCTAACCTGACCCAATCTAACATCTCGGCGGTAATATTTGACCACATTCCTGTCTTGTTGGCCTCTACGTCTCCGTTTGACCTTCATATACATCAATGACGTAATATAAGCTAACCTAACCCAACTTAACATTTCGGCGGTAATATTTGACAACATTGCTGGCGAGTTGGCCCCTACGTCTCCGTTTGACCTTCATATACATCAATAATGTAATATAACCTAACCTAACCCAACTTATCATCTCGGCGGTAATATTTGACAACATTGCTGGCGAGTTGGCCTCTACGTCTCCGTGGGACCTTTATATACATCAATAACGTAATGTAACCTAACCTAACCCAACCTAACATGTCGGCGGTAATGTTTGATAACATTACTGTCGAGTTGGCCTCTACGTCTCCGTTTGACCTTCATATACATCAATAACGCAATGTAACCTAACCTAACCCAACCTAACATCTCGGCGGTAATATGTGACAACATTCCTGGCGAGTTGGCCGCTACGTCTCCGTTTGACCTTCATATACATCAATAACGTAATGTAAGCTAACCTAACCCTACTTAACATCTCGGCAATAATATTTGACAATATTCCAGGCGAGTTGGCCCCTACGTCTCTGTGGGACCTTTATATACATCAATAACGTAATATAAACTAGCTTAACTCAACCTTACTTCTCGGCGGTAATATTTGACAACATTCGTGGCGAGTTGGCTTCTCCGTCTCCGTGGGACCTTTATATACATCAATAACGTAATATAACCAAACCTAACCCAACCTAACATGTCGGCGGTAATATTTAACAACATTCCTGGCGAGTTGACCTCTACGTCTCCGTGTAACCCTCATATACATCAATAACGTAATATAACCTAACCTAAACCAATATAACATCTCGGCGGTAATATTTGACCACATTCCAGGCTTGTTGGCCTCTACGTCTCCGTGGGACCCTTATATACATCTGTAACGTAATATAACCTAACCTAACCCAACCTAACATCTCGGCGGTAATATTTGGCAACATTCCTGGCGAGTTGGCATCTACGTCTAGCTGGGACCTTTATATACATCAATAACGTAATATAACCTAACCTAACCCAACCTAACATCTCGGCGGTAATATTTGGCAACATTCCTGGCCAGTTGGCCTCTACGTCTCCGTTTGACCATCATATACATCAATAACGTAATATAACCTAACCTAACCCAACCTATCATCTGGGCGGTAATATTTGACAACATTCCTGGCGAGTTGGCCTCTACGTCTCCGTTTGACCTTCATATACATCAGTAACGTAAGATAACCTAACCTAACCCAACTTATCATCTCAGCGGTAATATTTGACAACATTCCTGGCGAGTTGGGTTCTACGTCTCCGTTTGACCTTCATATAAATCAATAACGTAATTTAAGCTAACCTAACACAACCTAACATCTCGGCGGTAATATTTGACAACATTCCTGGCGAGTTGGCCTCTACGTCTCCGTGGGACCTTTATGTACATAAATAACATAATATAAACTAGCCTAACCCCATCTAACATCTCGGCGGTAATAATTTGACCACATTCCTGGCTTGTTGGCCTCTGCGTCTCCGTGGGGCCTTTATATACTTCAATAACGTAATATAACCTAACCTAACCCAATCTAACATTTCGGCGGTAATATTTGACCACATTCCTGTCTTGTTGGCCTCTACGTCTACGTGGGACCTTCATATACATCAATAACGTAATACAACCTAACCTAACCCAACCTAACATCTCGGCGGTAATATTTGACAACATTCGTGGCGAGTTGGTCTCTACGTCTCCGTGGGACCTTCATATACATCAGTAACGAAATATAACCCAACCTAACCCAACCTAACATCTCGGCGGTAATATTTGACATCATTCCTGTCGAGTTGGCCTCTGCGTCTCCGTTTGACCTTCATATACATCAATAACGTAAGATAACCTAACCTAACCCAACTTATCATCTCAGCGGCAATATTTGACAACATTCCTGGCGAGTTGGGTTCTACGTCTCCGTTTGACCTTCATATAAATCAATAACGTAATTTAAGCTAACCTAACACAACCTAACATCTCGGCGGTAATATTTTACAACATTCCTGGCGAGTTGGCCTCTACGTCTCCGTGGGACCTTTATGTACATAAATAACATAATATAAACTAGCCTAACCCAATCTAACATCTCGGCGGTAATAATTTGACCACATTCCTGGCTTGTTGGCCTCTGCGTCTCCGTGGGGCCTTTATATACTTCAATAACGTAATATAACCTAACCTAACCCAACCTAACATTTCGGCGGTAATATTTGACCACATTCCTGTCTTGTTGGCCTCTACGTCTACGTGGGACCTTCATATACATCAGTAACGTAATACAACCTAACCTAACCCAACCTAACATCTCGGCGGTAATATTTGACAACATTCGTGGCGAGTTGGTCTCTACGTCTCCGTGGGACCTTTATATACTTCAATAACGTAATATAACCTAACCTAATCCAATCTAACATTTCGGCGGTAATATTTCACCACATTGCTGTCTTGTTGGCCTCTACGTCTACGTGGGACCTTCATATACATCTGTAACGTAATATAACCTAACCTAACCCAACCTAACATGTCGGCGGTAATATTTAACAACATTCCTGGCGAGTTGACCTCTACGTCTCCGTGTAACCCTCATATACATCAATAACGTAATATAACCTAACCTAAACCAATATAACATCTCGGCGGTAATATTTGACCACATTCAAGGCTTGTTGGCCTCTACGTCTCCGTGGGACCCTTATATACATCTGTAACGTAATATAACCTAACCTAACCCAACCTAACATCTCGGCGGTAATATTTGGCAACATTCCTGGCGAGTTGGCATCTACGTCTAGCTGGGACCTTTATATACATCAATAACGTAATATAACCTAACCTAACCCAACCTAACATCTCGGCGGTAATATTTGGCAACATTCCTGGCCAGTTGGCCTCTACGTCTCCGTTTGACCATCATATACATCAATAACGTAATATAACCTAACCTAACCCAACCTATCATCTGGGCGGTAATATTTGACAACATTCCTGGCGAGTTGGCCTCTACGTCTCCGTGGGACCTTTATGTACATAAATAACATAATATAAACTAGCCTAACCCAATCTAACATCTCGGCGGTAATATTTGACCACATTCCTGGCTTGTTGGCCTCCGCGTCTCCGTGGGACCTTTATATACTTCAATAACGTAATATAACCTAACCTAATCCAATCTAACATTTCGGCGGTAATATTTCACCACATTGCTGTCTTGTTGGCCTCTACGTCTACGTGGGACCTTCATATACATCAATAACGAAATATAACCTAACCTAACCCAACCTAACATCTCGGCGGTAATATTTGACATCATTCCTGTCGAGTTGGCCTCTACGTCTCCGTTTGACCTTCATATACATGAATAACGTAATATAACCTAACATAACCCAACCTAACATCTCGGCGGTAATATTTGACCACATTCCTGGCTTGTTGGCCTCTGCGTCTTCGTGGGACCTTTATATATGTCAATAACATAATATAACCTAACCTAACCCAACCTAACATCTCGGCGGTAATATTTGACAACATTCCAGGCGAGTTGGCCTCTACGTCTCCGTTTGACCTTCATATGCGTCGATAACGTAATACAACGTAACCTAACCCAACCTAACATCTCGGCGGTAATATTTGACATCATTCCTGTCGAGTTGGCCTCTACGTTTCCGTTTGACCTTCATATACATGAATAACGTAATGTATCCTAACCTAACCCAACCTATCATCTCGGCGGTAATATGTGACTACATTCCTGGCGAGTTGGCCTCTACGTCTCCGTTTGACCTTCATATACATCAATAACGTAATATAAGCTAACCTAATCCAACCTAACATGTCGGCGGTAATATTTGACAACATTCCTGTCGAGTTGGCATCTACGACTCCGTGGGACCTTTAGATACATCTGTAACGTAATATAACCTAACCTAACCCAACCTAACATCTCGGCGGTAATATTTGACAACATTCCTGGCGAGTTGGGTTCTACGTCTCCGTTTGACCTTCATATAAATCAATAACGTAATTTAAGCTAACCTAACACAACCTAACATCTCGGCGGTAATATTTGACAACATTCCTGGCGAGTTGGCCTCTACGTCTCCGTTTGTCCTTCATATACATCAATAACGTAATATAAGCTAACCTAACCCTACCTAACATGTCGGCGGTAATATTTGACAACATTCCTGGCGAGTTGGCCTCTACGTCTCCGTGGGACCTTTATATACATAAATAACATAATATAAACTAGCCTAACCCAATCTAACATCTCGGGGGTAATATTTGACCACATTCCTGGCTTGTTGGCCTCTGCGTCTCCGTGGGACCTTTATATACTTCAATAACGTAATATAACCTAACCTAATCCAATCTAACATTTCGGCGGTAATATTTCACCACATTGGTGTCTTGTTGGCCTCTACGTCTACGTGGGACCTTCATATACATCAATGACGTAATATAAACTAGCCTAACCCAATCTAACATCTCGGCGGTAAAATTTGACCACATTCCTGGCTTGTTGGCCTCTGCGTCTCCGTGGGACCTTTATATACTTCAATAACGTAATATAACCTAATCTAACCCAATCTAACATTTCGGCGGTAATATTTGACCACATTCCTGTCTTGTTGGCCTCTACGTCTACGTGGGACCTTCATATACATCAATAACGTAATACAACCTAACCTAACCCAACCTAACATCTCGGCGGTAATATTTGACAACATTCGTGGCGAGTTTGTCTCTACGTCTCCGTGGGACCTTCATATACATCAGTAACGAAATATAACCCAACCTAACCCAACCTAACATCTCGGCGGTAATATTTGACATCATTCCTGTCGAGTTGGCCTCTGCGTCTCCGTTTGACCGTCATATACATCAATAACGTAATGTAACCTAACCTAACCCACCCTAACATCTCGGCGGGAATATGTGACAACATTCCTGGCGAGTTGGCCTCTACGTCTCCGTTTGACCTTCATATACATCAATAACGTAATATAAGCTAAACTAACCCAACCTAACATGTCGGCGGTAATATTTGACAACATTCCTGGCGAGTTGGCCTCTACGTCTCCGTGGGACCCTTAGATACATCTGTAACGTAATATAACCTAACCTAACCCAACCTAACATCTCCTTGGTTATATTTGACAACATTCCTGGCGAGTTGGCATCTACGACTCCGTGGGACCTTTAGATACATCTGTAACGTAATATAACCTAACCTAACCCAACCTAACATCTCGGCGGTAATATTTGACAACATTGCTGGCGATTTGGCCCCTACGTCTCCGTTTGACCTTCATATACATCAATAATGTAATATAACCTAACCTAACCCAACTTATCATCTCGGCGGTAATATTTGACAACATTCCTGGCGAGTTGGCCTCTACGTCTCCGTGGGACCTTTATATACATCAATAACGTAATATAACCTTACCTAACCCAACCTAACATGTCGGCGGTAATGTTTGATAACATTCCTGTACAGTTGACCTCTACGTCTCCGTGTAAACCTCATATACATCAATAACGTAATGTAACCTAACCTAACCCAACTTAATATCTCGGCGGTAATATTTGACCACATTCCTGGCTTGTTGGCCTCTGCGTCTCCGTGGGACCTTTATATATGTCAATAACGTAATATAACCTAACCTAACCCATATCTAACATTTCGGCGGTAATATTTCACCATATTCCTGTCTTGTTGGCCTCTACGTCTACGTCGGGCCTTCATATACATCAATGACGTAATATAACCTAACCTAACCCAACCTAACATCTCGGCTGTAATATTTGACAACATTCGTGGCGAGTTGGCCTCTACGACTACGTGGGACCTTCATATACATCAATGACGTAATATAACCTAACCTAACCCAACCTAACATCTCGGCTGTAATATTAGACAACATTCGTGGCGAGTTGGCCTCTACGTCTCCGTGGGACCTTCATATACGTTAGTAACGAAATATAACCTAACCTAAACCAACCTATCATCTCGGCGATAATATTTGACAACATTCCTGGCGAGTTGGCCTCTACGTCTCCGTTTGACCTTCATATACATCAATAATGTAATATAACCTAACCTAACCCAACTTATCATCTCGGCGGTAATATTTGACAACATTCCTGGCGAGTTGGAATCTACGTCTCCGTGGGACCTTTATATACATCAATAACGTAATATAACCAAACCAAAACCAACCTAACATGTCGGCGGTAATATTTGACAACATTCCTGGCGAGTTGGAGTCTACGTCTCCGTGGGACCTTTATGTACATAAATAACATAATATAAACTAGCCTAACCCAATCTAACATCTCGGCGGTAAAATTTGACCACATTCCTGGCTTGTTGGCCTCTGCGTCTCCGTGGGACCTTTATATACTTCAATAACGTAATATAACCTAACCTAACCCAATCTAACATTTCGGCGGTAATATTTGACCACATTCCTGTCTTGTTGGCCTCTACGTCTACGTGGGACCTTCATATACATCAATAACGTAATACAACCTAACCTAACCCAACCTAACATCTCGGCGGTAGTATTTGACAACATTCGTGGCGAGTTGGTCTCTACGTCTCCGTGGGACCTTCATATACATCAGTAACGAAATATAACCCAACCTAACCCAACCTAACATCTCGGCGGTAATATTTGACATCATTCCTGTCGAGTTGGCCTCTGCGTCTCCGTTTGACCTTCATATACATCAATAACGTAATGTAACCTAACCTAAAACACCCTAACATCTCGGCGTTAATATTTGACAACATTCCTGGCGAGTTGGCATCTGCGTCTCCCTGGGACCTTTATATAATTTAATAACGTAGTATAACCTAACCTAACCCAACTTAACATCTCGGCGGTAATATTTGACCACATTCCTGTCTTGTTGGCCTCTGCGTCTCCGGGTAACCCTCATATACATCAATAACGTAATATAACCTAACCTAACCAAACCTAACATCTCGGCGGTAATATTTGACATCATTCCTGTCGAGTTGGCCTCTACGTCTCCATTCGACCTTCATATACATCAATAATGTAATATAACCTAACCTAACCAAACCTAACATCTCGGCGGTAATATTTGACCACATTCCTGGCTTGTTGGCCTCTGCGTCTCCGTGGGACCTTTATATATGTCAATAACCTAATATAACCTAACCTAACCCAACATAACATCTCGGCGGTAATATGTGATAACATTCCTGGCGAGTTGGCCTCTACGTCTCCGTTTGACCTTCATATACATCAATAACGTAATATAAGCTTACCTAACCCAACTTAACTTTTCGGCGGTAATATTTGACAACACTCCTGGCGAGTTGGCCTCTACGTCTCCGTTTGACCATCATATACATCAATAACGTAATATAACCAAACCTAAACCAACCTAACATGTTGGCGGTAATATTTGACAACATTCCTGGCGAGTTGGCCTCCACGTCTCCGTGGAACCTTTATATACATAAATAACATAATATAAACTAGCCTAACCCAATCTAACATCTCGGCGGTAATATTTGACCACATTCCTGGCTTGTTGGCCTCTGCGTCTCCGTGGGAACTTTATATACTTCAATACCGTAATATAACATGACCTAACCCAATCTAACATTTCGGCGGTAATATTTTACCACATTCCTGTCTTGTTGGCCTCTACGTCTCCGCGGGACCCATATATACATCAGTAACGAAATATAACCTAACCTAAACCAACCTATCATCTCGGCGATAATATTTGACAACATTCCTGGCGAGTTGGCCTCTACGTCTCTGTGGTACACTTAGATACATCTGTAACGTAATATAACCTAACCTAACCCAACCTAACATCTCGGCGGTAATATTTGACAACATTCCTGGCGAGTTGACCTCTACGTCTCCGTGTAACCATCATATACATCAATAACGTAATATAACCTAACCTAACCCAACTTAACATCTCGGCGGTAATATTTGACATCATTCCTGTCGAGTTGGCCTCTATGTCTCCGTTTGACCTTCATATACATAAATAACGTAATATAACCTAACCTAACCCAACCTAACACCTCGGCGGTAATATTTGACCACATTCCTGGCTTGTTGGCCTCTGCGTCTTCGTGGGATCTTTATATATGTCAATAACATAATATAACCTAACCTAACCCAACCTAACATCTCGGCGGTAATATTTGACAACATTCCAGGCGAGTTGGCCTCTACGTCTCCGTTTGACCTTCGTATACATCGATAACGTAATATAACATAACCTAACCCAACCTATCAACTCGGCGGTAATATTTGACAACATTCGTGGCGAGTTGGCCTCTACGTCTCCGTGTAACCCTCATATACATCAATAACGTATTGTAACCTAACCTAACCCAACCTAACATCTTGGCGGTAATATTTGACCACATTCCTGGCTTGTTGGCCTCTGCGTGTTCGTGGGACCTTTATATACATCAATAACGTAATATAACTAAACCTAACCCAACCTAACATGTTGGCGGTAATATTTGACAACATTCCTGTCTTGTTGGCCTCTACGTCTCCGTGGGACCTTTATATACATAAATAACGTAATATAACTAAACCTAGCCCAACCTAACATGTCGGCGGTAATATTTGACAACATTCCTGGCGTGTTGGCCTCTACGTCTCCGTTTGACCTTCATATACATCAATAACGTAATATAACCTAACCTAACCCAACCTATCATCTCGGCGGTAATATTTGGCAACATTACTGGCGAGTTGGCCTCTACGTCTCCGTTTGACCTTCATATACATCGATAACGTAATATAATCTAACCTAACCCAACCTAACATGTCGGCGGTAATATTTGACATCATTCCTGTCGAGTTGGCCTCTACGAATCCGTTTGACATTCATATACATCAATAACGTAATATAACCTAACATAACACAACCTAACACCTCGGCGGTAATATTTGACCACATTCCTGGCGAGTTGGCCTCTGCGTCTCCGTGGGACCTTTAAATACATCAATAACGTAATATAACCAAACTTAACCCAACCTAACATGTCGGCGGTAATATTTGAAAACATTCCTGGCGAGTTGGCCTCTACGTCTCCGTGGGACCTTTATATACATCAATAACGTAATATAACCTAACCTGACCCAATCTAACATCTCGGCGGTAATATTTGACCACATTCCTGTCTTGTTGGCCTCTACGTCTCCGTTTGACCTTCATATACATCAATGACGTAATATAAGCTAACCTAACCCAACTTAACATTTCGGCGGTAATATTTGACAACACTCCTGGCGAGTTGGCCTCTACGTCTCTGTTTGACCATCATACACACCAATAACGTAATATAACCAAACCTAAACCAACCTAACATGTTGGCGGTAATATTTGACAACATTCCTGGCGAGTTGGCCTCTGCGTCTCCGTGGGACCTTTATATATGTCAATAACCTAATATAACCTAACCTAACCCAACCTAACATCCCGGCGGTAATATTTGACCACATTCCTGGCTTGTTGGCCTCTGCGTCTCCGTGGGAACTTTATATACTTCAATAACGTAATATAACATGGCCTAACCCAATCTAACATTTCGGCGGTAATATTTTACCACATTCCTGTCTTGTTGGCCTCTACGTCTCCGCGGGACCCATATATACATCTGTAACGTAATATAACCTATCCTAACCCAGCCTAACATCTCGGCGGTAATATTTGACAACATTCCTGGCGAGTTCGCCTCTACGTCTCCGTTTGACCTTCATATACATCAATAACGTAATATAAGCTAACCTAACCCAACCTAACATCTCGGCGGTAATATTTGACAACATTCCTGGCGAGTTGGCCTCTACGTCTCCGTGGGACCCTTAGATACATCTGTAACGTAATATAACCTAACCTAACCCAACCTAACATCTCGGCTGTAATATTAGACAACATTCGTGGCGAGTTGGCCTCTACGTCTCCGTGGGACCTTCATATACATCAGTAACGAAATATAACCTAACCTAAACCAACCTATCATTTCGGCGATAATATTTGACAACATTCCTGGCGAGTTGGCCTCTACGTCTCTGTGGTACACTTAGATACATCTGTAACGTAATATAACCTAACCTAACCCAACCTAACATCTCGGCGGTAATATTTGACAACATTCCTGGCGAGTTGACCTCTACGTCTCCGTGTAACCATCATATACATCAATAACGTAATATAACCTAACCTAACCCAACTTAACATCTCGGCGGTAATATTTGACATCATTCCTGTCGAGTTGGCCTCTATGTCTCCGTTTGACCTTCATATACATAAATAACGTAATATAACCTAACCTAACCCAACCTAACACCTCGGCGGTAATATTTGACAACATTCCTGGCGAGTTGGCATCTACGTCTCCCTGGGACCTTTATATACATCAATAACGTAATATAACCTTACCTAACCCAACCTATCATCTCGGCGGTAATATTTGACCACATTCCTGGCTTGTTGGCCTCTGCGTCTCCGTGGGGCCTTTATATATGCCAATAACCTAATATAACCTAACCTAACCCAACCTAACATCTCGGCGGTAATATGTGACAACATTCCTGGTGAGTTGACCTCTACGTCTCCGTTTGACCTTCATATACATCAATAACGTAATATAAGCTAACCTAACCCAACCTAACATGTTGGCGGTAATATTTGACAACATTCCTGGCGAGTTGGCCTCTACGTCTCCGTGGGACCTTTATATACATAAATCACATAATATAAACTAGCCTAACCCAATCTAACATCTCGGCGGTAATATTTGACCACATTCCTGGCTTGTTGGCCTCTGCGTCTCCGTGGGACCTTTATATACTTCAATAACGTAATATAACCTAACCTAATCCAATCTAACATTTCGGCGGTAATATTTCACCACATTGCTGTCTTGTTGGCCTCTACGTCTACGTGGGACCTTCATATACATCAATAACAAAATATAACCTAACCCAAACCAACCTAACATCTCGGCGGTAATATTTGACATCATTCCTGTCGAGTTGGCCTCTACGTCTCCGTTTGACCTTCATATACATGAATAACGTAATATGACCTAACATAACCCAACCTAACATCTCGGCGGTAATATTTGACCACATTCCTGGCTTGTTGGCCTCTGCGTCTTCGTGGGACCTTTATATATGTCAATAACGTAATATAACCTAACCTAACCCAACCTAACATCTCGGCGGTAATATTTGACAACATTCCAGGCGAGTTGGCCTCTACGTCTCCGTTTGACCTTCGTATACATAGATAACGTAATATAACATAACCTAACCCAACCTATCATCTCGGCGGTAATATTTGACAACATTCCTGGCGAGTTGGCCTCTACGTCTCCGTGTAACCCTCATATACATCAATAACGTAATGTAACCTAACCTAACCCAACCTAACATCTTGGCGGTAATATTTGACCACATTCCTGGCTTGTTGGCCTCTGCGTGTTCGTGGGACCTTTATATACATCAATAACGTAATATAACTAAACCTAACCCAACCTAACATGTTGGCGGTAATATTTGACAACATTCCTGTCTTGTTGGCCTCTACGTATCCGTGGGACCTTTATATACATCAATAACGTAATATAACTAAACCTAACCCAACCTAACATGTTGGCGGTAATATTTGACAACATTCCTGTCTTGTTGGCCTCTACGTCTCCGTGGGACCTTTATATACATCAATAACGTAAGATAACTAAACCTAGCCCAACCTAACATGTCGGCGGTAATATTTGACAACATTCCTGGCCTGTTGGCCTCTACGTCTCCGTTTGACCTTCATATACATCAATAACGTAATATAACCTAACCTAACCCAACCTATCATCTCGGCGGTAATATTTGGCAACATTACTGGCGAGTTGGCCTCTACGTCTCCGTTTGACCTTCATATACATCGATAACGTAATATAATCTAACCTAACCCAACCTAACATGTCGGCGGTAATATTTGACATCATTCCTGTCGAGTTGGCCTCTACGAATCCGTTTGACATTCATATACATCAATAACGTAATATAACCTAACATAACCCAACCTAACACCTCGGCGGTAATATTTGACCACATTCCTGGCGAGTTGGCCTCTGCGTCTCCGTGGGACCTTTAAATACATCAATAACGTAATATAACCAAACTTAACCCAACCTAACATGTCGGCGGTAATATTTGAAAACATTCCTGGCGAGTTGGCCTCTACGTCTCCGTGGGACCTTTATATACATCAATAACGTAATATAACCTAACCTGACCCAATCTAACATCTCGGCGGTAATATTTGACCACATTCCTGTCTTGTTGGCCTCTACGTCTCGGTTTGACCTTCATATACATCAATGACGTAATATAAGCTAACCTAACCCAACTTAACATTTCGGCGGTAATATTTGACAACACTCCTGGCGAGTTGGCCTCTACGTCTCTGTTTGACCATCATACACACCAATAACGTAATATAACCAAACCTAAACCAACCTAACATGTTGGCGGTAATATTTGACAACATTCCTGGCGAGTTGGCCTCTGCGTCTCCGTGGGACCTTTATATATGTCAATAACCTAATATAACCTAACCTAACCCAACCTAACATCCCGGCGGTAATATGTGACAACATTCCTTGCGAGTTGGCCTCTACGTCTCCGTTTGACCTTCATATACGTCAATAAAGTAATATGAGCTAACCTAACCCAACTTAACATCTCGGCGGTAATATTTGACAACATTCCTGGCGAGTTGGCCTCTACGTCTCTGTGGGACCTTTATATACATCAATAACGTAATATAAACTAGCCTAACTCAACCTAATATCTCGGCGGTAATATTTGACAACATTCCTGGCGAGTTGGCATCTACGTCTCCCTGGTACCTTTATATAATTCAATAACGTAATATAACCTAACCTAACCCAACCTAACATCTCGGCGGTAATATTTGACCACATTTCTGGCTTGTTGGCCTCTACGTCTCTGTTTGACCTTCGTATACATCAATAACGTAATATAACCTAACCTAACACAACCTACCATCTCGGCGGTAATATTTGACAACATTCCCAGCGAGTTGGCCTCTACGTCTCCGTGGGACCTTTATATACATCAATAACGTAATATAACCTAACCCAACCCAACCTAACATTTCGGCGGTAATATTTGACAACATTCCTGGCGAGTTGGCCTCTACGTCTCCGTTTGACCTTCATATACATCAATAACGTAATATATGCTAACCTAACCCAACCTAACATCTCAGTGGTAATATTTGAAAACATTCCTGGCGAGTTCGCCTCTACGTCTCCGTTTGACCTTCATATACATCAATAACGTAATATAACCTAACCTAACACAACCTATCATCCCGGCGGTAATATTTGACAACATTCCTGGCGAGTTGGCCTCTACGTCTCCGTTTGACCTTCATATACATCAATAACGTAATATAACCTAACCTAACCCAACCTATCATCTCGGCGGTAATATTTGGCAACATTACTGGCGAGTTGGCCTCTACGTCTCCGTTTGACCTTCATATACATCGATAACGTAATATAATCTAACCTAACCCAACCTAACATGTCGGCGGTAATATTTGACATCATTCCTGTCGAGTTGGCCTCTACGAATCCGTTTGACATTCATATACATCAATAACGTAATATAACCTAACATAACACAACCTAACACCTCGGCGGTAATATTTGACCACATTCCTGGCGAGTTGGCCTCTGCGTCTCCGTGGGACCTTTAAATACATCAATAACGTAATATAACCAAACTTAACCCAACCTAACATGTCGGCGGTAATATTCGAAAACATTCCTGGCGAGTTGGCCTCTACGTCTCCGTGGGACCTTTATATACATCAATAACGTAATATAACCTAACCTGACCCAATCTAACATCTCGGCGGTAATATTTGACCACATTCCTGTCTTGTTGGCCTCTACGTCTCCGTTTGACCTTCATATACATCAATGACGTAATATAAGCTAACCTAACCCAACTTAACATTTCGGCGGTAATATTTGACAACATTGCTGGCGAGTTGGCCCCTACGTCTCCCTTTGACCTTCATATACATCAATAATGTAATATAACCTAACCTAACCCAACTTATCATCTCGGCGGTAATATTTGACAACATTGCTGGCGAGTTGGCCTCTACGTCTCCGTGGGACCTTTATATACATCAATAACGTAATGTAACCTAACCTAACCCAACCTAACATGTCGGCGGTAATGTTTGATAACATTCCTGTACAGTTGACCTCTACGTCTCCGTGTAAACCTCATATACATCAATAACGTAATGTAACCTAACCTAACCCAACTTAATATCTCGGCGGTAATATTTGACCACATTCCAGGCTTGTTGGGCTCTGCGTCTCCGTGGGACCTTTATATATGTCAATAACGTAATATAACCTAACCTAACCCAACCTAACATCTCGGCTGTAATATTAGACAACATTCGTGGCGAGTTGGCCTCTACGTCTCCGTGGGACCTTCATATACATCAGTAACGAAATATAACCTAACCTAAACCAACCTATCATCTCGGCGATAATATTTGACAACATTCCTGGCGAGTTGGCCTCTACGTCTCTGTGGTACACTTAGATACATCTGTAACGTAATATAACACAACCTAACCCAACCTAACATCTCGGCGGTAATATTTGACAACATTGCTGGCGAGTTGGCCCCTACGTCTCCGTTTGACCTTCATATACATCAATAATGTAATATAACCTAACCTAACCCAACTTATCATCTCGGCGGTAATATTTGACAACATTCCTGGCGAGTTGGACTCTACGTCTCCGTGGGACCTTTATATACATCAATAACGTAATGTAACCTAACCTAACCCAACCTAACATGTCGGCGGTAATATTTGATAACATTCCTGTACAGTTGACCTCTACGTCTCCGTGTAAACCTCATATACATCAATAACGTAATGTAACCTAACCTAACCCAACTTAATATCTCGGCGTTAATATTTGACCACATTCCTGGCTTGTTGGCCTCTACGTCTACGTGGGACCTTCATATACATCAATGACGTAATATAACCTAACCTAACCCAACCTAACATCTCGGCTGTAATATTAGACAACATTCGTGGCGAGTTGGCCTCTACGTCTCCGTGGGACCTTCATATACATCAGTAACGAAATATAACCTAACCTAAACCAACCTATCATTTCGGCGATAATATTTGACAACATTCCTGGCGAGTTGGCCTCTACGTCTCTGTGGTACACTTAGATACATCTGTAACGTAATATAACCTAACATAACCCAACCTAACATCTCGGCGGTAATATTTGACAACATTCCTGGCGAGTTGACCTCTACGTCTCCGTGTAACCATCATATACATCAATAACGTAATATAACCTAACCTAACTCAACTTAACATCTCGGCGGTAATATTTGACATCATTCCTGTCGAGTTGGCCTCTATGTCTCCGTTTGACCTTCATATACATAAATAACGTAATATAACCTAACCTAACCCAACCTAACACCTCGGCGGTAATATTTGACCATATTCCTGGCGAGTTGGCATCTACGTCTCCCTGGGACCTTTATATACATCAATAACGTAATATAACCTTACCTAACCCAACCTATCATCTCGGCGGTAATATTTGACCACATTCCTGGCTTGTTGGCCTCTGCGTCTCCGTGGGGCCTTTATATATGCCAATAACCTAATATAACCTAACCTAACCCAACCTAACATCTCGGCGGTAATATGTGACAACATTCCTGGTGAGTTGACCTCTACGTCTCCGTTTGACCTTCATATACATCAATAACGTAATATAAGCTAACCTAACCCAACCTAACATGTTGGCGGTAATATTTGACAACATTCCTGTCTTGTTGGCCTCTACGTATCCGTGGGACCTTTATATACATCAATAACGTAATATAACTAAACCTAACCCAACCTAACATGTTGGCGGTAATATTTGACAACATTCCTGCCTTGTTGGCCTCTACGTCTCCGTGGGACCTTTATATACATCAATAACGTAAGATAACTAAACCTAGCCCAACCTAACATGTCGGCGGTAATATTTGACAACATTCCTGGCCTGTTGGCCTCTACGTCTCCGTTTGACCTTCATATACATCAATAACGTAATATAACCTAACCTAACCCAACCTATCATCTCGGCGGTAATATTTGGCAACATTACTGGCGAGTTGGCCTCTACGTCTCCGTTTGACCTTCATATACATCGATAACGTAATATAATCTAACCTAACCCAACCTAACATGTCGGCGGTAATATTTGACATCATTCCTGTCGAGTTGGCCTCTACGAATCCGTTTGACATTCATATACATCAATAACGTAATATAACCTAACATAACCCAACCTAACACCTCGGCGGTAATATTTGACCACATTCCTGGCGAGTTGGCCTCTGCGTCTCCGTGGGACCTTTAAATACATCAATAACGTAATATAACCAAACTTAACCCAACCTAACATGTCGGCGGTAATATTTGAAAACATTCCTGGCGAGTTGGCCTCTACGTCTCCGTGGGACCTTTATATACATCAATAACGTAATATAACCTAACCTGACCCAATCTAACATCTCGGCGGTAATATTTGACCACATTCCTGTCTTGTTGGCCTCTACGTCTCCGTTTGACCTTCATATACATCAATGACGTAATATAAGCTAACCTAACCCAACTTAACATTTCGGCGGTAATATTTGACAACACTCCTGGCGAGTTGGCCTCTACGTCTCTGTTTGACCATCATACACACCAATAACGTAATATAACCAAACCTAAACCAACCTAACATGTTGGCGGTAATATTTGACAACATTCCTGGCGAGTTGGCCTCTGCGTCTCCGTGGGACCTTTATATATGTCAATAACCTAATATAACCTAACCTAACCCAACCTAACATCCCGGCGGTAATATGTGACAACATTCCTTGCGAGTTGGCCTCTACGTCTCCGTTTGACCTTCATATACGTCAATAAAGTAATATGAGCTAACCTAACCCAACTTAACATCTCGGCGGTAATATTTGACAACATTCCTGGCGAGTTGGCCTCTACGTCTCTGTGGGACCTTTATATACATCAATAACGTAATATAAACTAGCCTAACTCAACCTAATATCTCGGCGGTAATATTTGACAACATTCCTGTCGAGTTGGCATCTACGTCTCCCTGGGACCTTTATATAATTCAATAACGTAATATAACCTAACCTAAGCCAACCTAACATCTCGGCGGTAATATTTGACCACATTTCTGGCTTGTTGGCCTCTACGTCTCTGTTTGACCTTCGTATACATCAATAACGTAATATAACCTAACCTAACACAACCTACCATCTCGGCGGTAATATTTGACAACATTCCCAGCGAGTTGGCCTCTACGTCTCCGTGGGACCTTTATATACATCAATAACGTAATATAACCTAACCCAACCCAACCTAACATTTCGGCGGTAATATTTGACAACATTCCTGTCGAGTTGGCCTCTACGTCTCCGTTTGACCTTCATATACATCAATAACGTAATATATGCTAACCTAACCCAACCTAACATCTCAGTGGTAATATTTGAAAACATTCCTGGCGAGTTGGCCTCTACGTCTCTGTGGGACCTTTATATACATCAATAACGTAATATAAACTAGCCTAACTCAACCTAATATCTCGGCGGTAATATTTGACAACATTCCTGGCGAGTTGGCATCTACGTCTCCCTGGGACCTTTATATAATTCAATAACGTAATATAACCTAACCTAACCCAACCTAACATCTCGGCGGTAATATTTGACCACATTTCTGGCTTGTTGGCCTCTACGTCTCTGTTTGACCTTCGTATACATCAATAACGTAATATAACCTAACCTAACACAACCTACCATCTCGGCGGTAATATTTGACAACATTCCCAGCGAGTTGGCCTCTACGTCTCCGTGTAACCCTCATATACATCAATAACGTAATATAACGTAACCTAACCCAACCTAACATCTCGGCGGTAATATTTGACCACATTCCTGGCTTGTTGGCCTCTGCGTCTCCGTGGGACCTTTATATATGTCAATAACGTAATATAACCTAACCTAACCCAACCTAACATCTCGGCGGTAATATTTGACAACATTCCTGGCGAGTTGGCCTCTACGTCTCCGTGGGACGCTTAGATACATCTGTAACGTAATATAACCTAACCTAACCCAACCTAACATCTCGGCGGTAATATTTGACAACATTGCTGGCGAGTTGGCCCCTACGTCTCCGTTTGACCTTCATATACGTCAATAATGTAATATAACCTAACCTAACCCAACTTATCATATCGGCGGTAATATTTGACAACATTCCTGGCGAGTTGGACTCTACGTCTCCGTGGGACCTTTATATACATCAATAACGTAATATAACCTAACCTAACCCAACCTAACATGTCGGCGGTAATATTTGATAACATTCCTGTACAGTTGACCTCTACGTCTCCGTGTAAACCTCATATACATCAATAACGTAATGTAACCTAACCTAACCCAACTTAATATCTCGGCGGTAATATTTGACCACATTCCTGGCTTGTTGGCCTCTACGTCTACGTGGGACCTTCATATACATCAATGACGTAATATAACCTAACCTAACCCAACCTAACATCTCGGCTGTAATATTAGACAACATTCGTGGCGAGTTGGCCTCTACGTCTCCGTGGGACCTTCATATACATCAGTAACGAAATATAACCTAACCTAAACCAACCTATCATTTCGGCGATAATATTTGACAACATTCCTGGCGAGTTGGCCTCTACGTCTCTGTGGTACACTTAGATACATCTGTAACGTAATATAACCTAACCTAACCCAACCTAACATCTCGGAGGTAATATTTGACAACATTCCTGGCGAGTTGACCTCTACGTCTCCGTGTAACCATCATATACATCAATAACGTAATATAACCTAACCTAACCCAACTTAACATCTCGGCGGTAATATTTGACATCATTCCTGTCGAGTTGGCCTCTATGTCTCCGTTTGACCTTCATATACATAAATAACGTAATATAACCTAACCTAACCCAACCTAACACCTCGGCGGTAATATTTGACCATATTCCTGGCGAGTTGGCATCTACGTCTCCCTGGGACCTTTATATACATCAATAACGTAATATAACCTTACCTAACCCAACCTATCATCTCGGCGGTAATATTTGACCACATTCCTGGCTTGTTGGCCTCTGCGTCTCCGTGGGGCCTTTATATATGCCAATAACCTAATATAACCTAACCTAACCCAACCTAACATCTCGGCGGTAATATGTGACAACATTCCTGGTGAGTTGACCTCTACGTCTCCGTTTGACCTTCATATACATCAATAACGTAATATAAGCTAACCTAACCCAACCTAACATGTTGGCGGTAATATTTGACAACATTCCTGGCGAGTTGGCCTCTACGTCTCCGTGGGACCTTTATATACATAAATAACATAATAAAAACTAGCCTAACCCAATCTAACATCTCGGCGGTAATATTTGACCACATTCCTGGCTTGTTGGCCTCTGCGTCTCCGTGGGACCTTTATATACTTCAATAACGTAATATAACCTAACCTAATCCAATCTAACATTTCGGCGGTAATATTTCACCACATTGCTGCCTTGTTGGCCTCTACGTCTACGTGGGACCTTCATATACATCAATAACAAAATATAACCTAACCCAAACCAACCTAACATCTCGGCGGTAATATTTGACATCATTCCTGTCGAGTTGGCCTCTACGTCTCCGTTTGACCTTCATATACATGAATAACGTAATATGACCTAACATAACCCAACCTAACATCTCGGCGGTAATATTTGACCACATTCCTGGCTTGTTGGCCTCTGCGTCTTCGTGGGACCTTTATATATGTCAATAACATAATATAACCTAACCTAACCCAACCTAACATCTCGGCGGTAATATTTGACAACATTCCAGGCGAGTTGGCCTCTACGTCTCCGTTTGACCTTCGTATACATCGATAACGTAATATAACATAACCTAACCCAACCTATCATCTCGGCTGTAATATTTGACAACATTCGTGGCGAGTTGGCCTCTACGTCTCCGTGTAACCCTCATATACATCAATAACGTAATGTAACCTAACCTAACCCAACCTAACATCTTGGCGGTAATATTTGACCACATTCCTGGCTTGTTGGCCTCTGCGTGTTCGTGGGACCTTTATATACATCAATAACGTAATATAACTAAACCTAACCCAACCTAACATGTTGGCGGTAATATTTGACAACATTCCTGTCTTGTTGGCCTCCACGTATCCGTGGGACCTTTATATACATCAATAACGTAATATAACTAAACCTAACCCAACCTAACATGTTGGCGGTAATATTTGACAACATTCCTGTCTTGCTGGCCTCTACGTCTCCGTGGGACCTTTATATACATCAATAACGTAATATAACTAAACCTAGCCCAACCTAACATGTCGGCGGTAATATTTGACAACATTCCTGGCGTGTTGGCCTCTACGTCTCCGTTTGACCTTCATATACATCAATAACGTAATATAACCTAACCTAACCCAACCTATCATCTCGGCGGTAATATTTGGCAACATTACTGGCGAGTTGGCCTCTACGTCTCCGTTTGACCTTCATATACATCGATAACGTAATATAATCTAACCTAACCCAACCTAACATGTCGGC
Source organism: Xylocopa violacea (assembly GCA_963969225.1). Classification (NCBI taxonomy): domain Eukaryota; kingdom Metazoa; phylum Arthropoda; class Insecta; order Hymenoptera; family Apidae; genus Xylocopa; species Xylocopa violacea. Next base: position 84,670 of record CAXAJV010000680.1, read on the forward strand.
GGTAATATTTGACATCATTCCTGTCGAGTTGACCTCTACGAATCCGTTTGACATTCATATACATCAATAACGTAATATAACCTAACATAACCCAACCTAACACCTCGGCGGTAATATTTGACCACATTCCTGACGAGTTGGCCTCTGCGTCTCCGTGGGAGCGTTAAATACATCAATAACGTAATGTAACCAAACTTAACCCAACCTAACATGTCGGCGGTAATATTTGAAAACATTCCTGGCGAGTTGGCCTCTACGTCTCCGTGGGACCTTTATATACATCAATAACGTAATATAACCTAACCTGACCCAATCTAACATCTCGGCGGTAATATTTGACCACATTCCTGTCTTGTTGGCCTCTACGTCTCCGTTTGACCTTCATATACATCAAGGACGTAATATAAGCTAACCTAACCCAACTTAACATTTCGGCGGTAATATTTGACAACACTCCTGGCGAGTTGGCCTCTACGTCTCTGTTTGACCATCATACACACCAATAACGTAATATAACCAAACCTAAACCAACCTAACATGTTGGCGGTAATATTTGACAACATTCCTGGCGAGTTGGCCTCTGCGTCTCCGTGGGACCTTTATATATGTCAATAACCTAATATAACCTAACCTAACCCAACCTAACATCCCGGCGGTAATATGTGACAACATTCCTGGCGAGTTGGCCTCTACGTCTCCGTTTGACCTTCATATACGTCAATAAAGTAATATGAGCTAACCTAACCCAACTTAACATCTCGGCGGTAATATTTGACAACATTCCTGGCGAGTTGGCCTCTACGTCTCTGTGGGACCTTTATATACATCTATAACGTAATATAACCTAACCCAACCCAACCTAACATTTCGGCGGTAATATTTGACAACATTCCTGGCGAGTTCGCCTCTACGTCTCCGTTTGACCTTCATATACATCAATAACGTAATATATGCTAACCTAACCCAACCTAACATCTCAGTGGTAATATTTGAAAACATTCCTGGCGAGTTCGCCTCTACGTCTCCGTTTGACCTTCATATACATCAATAACGTAATGTAACCTAACCTAACCCAACCTAACATCTCGGCGGTAACAAGTGACAACATTCCTGGCGAGTTGGCCTCTACGTCTCCGTGGGACCTTTATATACATCAATAACATAATATAAGCTAGCCTAACCCAATCTAACATCTCGGCGGTAATATTTGACCACATTCCTGGCGAGTTGGCCTCTACGTCTCCGTGGGACCTTTATATACATCAATAACATAATATAAGCTAGCCTAACCCAATCTAACATCTCGGAGGTAATATTTGACCACATTCCTAGGTTGTTGGCCTCTGCGTCTCCGTAGGACCTTTAAATACATCAATAACGTAATATAACCAAACCTAACCCAACCTAACATGTCGGCGGTAATATTTGAAAACATTCCTGGCGAGTTGGCCTCTACGTCTCCGTGGGACCTTTATATACATCAATAACGTAATATAACCTAACCTGACCCAATCTAACTTCTCGGCGGTAATATTTGACCACATTCCTGTCTTGTTGGCCTCTACGTCTCCGTTTGACCTTCATATACATCAATAACGTAATATAAGCTAACCTAACCCAACTTAACATTTCGGCGGTAATATTTGACAACACTCCTGGCGAGTTGGCCTCTACGTCTCCGTTTGACCATCATATACACCAATAACGTAATATAACCAAACCTAAACCAACCTAACATGTCGGCGGTAATATTTGAAAACATTCCTGGCGAGTTGGCCTCTACATCTCCGTGGGACCTTTATATACATCAATAACGTAATATAACCTAACCTGACCCAATCTAACATCTCGGCGGTAATATTTGACCACATTCCTGTCTTGTTGTCCTCTACGTCTCCGTGGGACATTCATATACATCAATAACGTAATATAGCTAAACCTAACCCAACCTAACATGTTGGCGGTAATATTTGACAACATTCCTGTCTTGTTGGCCTCTACGTCTCCGTGGGACCTTTATATACATCAATAACGTAATATAACTTAACCTAGCCCAACCTAACATGTCGGCGGTAATATTTGACAACATTCCTGGCGAGTTGGCCTCTACGTCTCCGTGTAACCCTCATATACATCAATAACGTAATATAACGTAACCTAACCCAACCTAACATCTCGGCGGTAATATTTGACTACATTCCTCGCGAGTTGGCCTCTACGTCTCCGTGGGACCTTTATATACATCAATAACATAATATAAGCTAGCCTAACCCAATCTAGAATCTCGGAGGTAATATTTGACCACATTCCTGGGTTGTTGGCCTCTGCGTCTCCGTGGGACCTTTACATACATCAATAACGTAATATAACCAAACCTAACCCAACCTAACATGTCGGCGGTAATATTTGAAACCATTCCTGGCGAGTTGGCCTCTACATCTCCGTGGGACCTTTATATACATCAATAACGTAATATAACCTAACCTGACCCAATCTAACATCTCGGCGGTATTATTTGACCAGATTCCTGTCTTGTTGTCCTCTACGTCTCCGTGGGACCTTCATATACATCAATAACGTAATATAGCTAAACCTAACCCAACCTAACATGTTGGCGGTAATATTTGACAACATTCCTGTCTTGTTGGCCTCTACGTCTCCGTGGGACCTTTATATACATCAATAACGTAATATAACTTAACCTAGCCCAACCTAACATGTCGGCGGTAATATTTGACAACATTCCTGGCGAGTTGGCCTCTACGTCTCCGTGTAACCCTCATATACATCAATAACGTAATATAACGTAACCTAACCCAACCTAACATCTCGGCGGTAATATTTGACAACATTCCTGGCGAGTTGGCATCTACGTCTCCGTGGTACCTTTATATACATCAATAACGTAATATAACCAAACCTAACCCAACCTAACATTTCGGCGGTAATATTTGACAACATTCCTGGCGAGTTGACCTCTACGTCTCCGTGGGACCTTTATATACATCAATAACGTAATATAACCAAACCTAACCCAACCTAACATGTCGGCGGTAATATTTGAAACCATTCCTGGCGAGTTGGCCTCTACATCTCCGTGGGACCTTTATATACATCAATAACGTAATATAACCTAACCTGACCCAATCTAACATCTCGGCGGTAATATTTGACCACATTCCTGTCTTGTTGTGCTCTACGTCTCCGTGGGACCTTCATATACATCAATAACGTAATATAGCTAAACCTAACCCAACCTAACATGTTGGCGGTAATATTTGACAACATTCCTGTCTTGTTGGCCTCTACGTCTCCGTGGGACCTTTATATACATCAATAACGTAATATAACTAAACCTAGCCCAACCTAACATGTCGGCGGTAATATTTGACAACATTCCTGGCGAGTTGGCCTCTACGTCTCCGTGTAACCCTCATATACATCAATAACGTAATATAACGTAACCTAACCCAACCTAACATCTCGGCGGTAATATTTGACCACATTCCTGGCTTGTTCGCCTCTGCGTCTCCGTGGGACCTTTATATATGTCAATAAGGTAATATAACCTAACCTGACCCAATCTAACATCTCGGCGGTAATATTTGACCACATTCCTGTCTTGTTGGCCTCTACGTCTCCGTTTGACCTTCATATACATCAAGGACGTAATATAAGCTAACCTAACCCAACTTAACATTTCGGCGGTAATATTTGACAACACTCCTGGCGAGTTGGCCTCTACGTCTCTGTTTGACCATCATACACACCAATAACGTAATATAACCAAACCTAAACCAACCTAACATGTTGGCGGTAATATTTGACAACATTCCTGGCGAGTTGGCCTCTGCGTCTCCGTGGGACCTTTATATATGTCAATAACCTAATATAACCTAACCTAACCCAACCTAACATCCCGGCGGTAATATGTGACAACATTCCTGGCGAGTTGGCCTCTACGTCTCCGTTTGACCTTCATATACGTCAATAAAGTAATATGAGCTAACCTAACCCAACTTAACATCTCGGCGGTAATATTTGACAACATTCCTGGCGAGTTGGCCTCTACGTCTCTGTGGGACCTTTATATACATCTATAACGTAATATAACCTAACCCAACCCAACCTAACATTTCGGCGGTAATATTTGACAACATTCCTGGCGAGTTCGCCTCTACGTCTCCGTTTGACCTTCATATACATCAATAACGTAATATATGCTAACCTAACCCAACCTAACATCTCAGTGGTAATATTTGAAAACATTCCTGGCGAGTTCGCCTCTACGTCTCCGTTTGACCTTCATATACATCAATAACGTAATGTAACCTAACCTAACCCAACCTAACATCTCGGCGGTAACAAGTGACAACATTCCTGGCGAGTTGGCCTCTACGTCTCCGTGGGACCTTTATATACATCAATAACATAATATAAGCTAGCCTAACCCAATCTAACATCTCGGCGGTAATATTTGACCACATTCCTGGCGAGTTGGCCTCTACGTCTCCGTGGGACCTTTATATACATCAATAACATAATATAAGCTAGCCTAACCCAATCTAACATCTCGGAGGTAATATTTGACCACATTCCTAGGTTGCTGGCCTCTGCGTCTCCATAGGACCTTTAAATACATCAATAACGTAATATAACCAAACCTAACCCAACCTAACATGTCGGCGGTAATATTTGAAAACATTCCTGGCGAGTTGGCCTCTACGTCTCCGTGGGACCTTTATATACATCAATAACGTAATATAACCTAACCTGACCCAATCTAACTTCTCGGCGGTAATATTTGACCACATTCCTGTCTTGTTGGCCTCTACGTCTCCGTTTGACCTTCATATACATCAATAACGTAATATAAGCTAACCTAACCCAACTTAACATTTCGGCGGTAATATTTGACAACACTCCTGGCGAGTTGGCCTCTACGTCTCCGTTTGACCATCATATACACCAATAACGTAATATAACCAAACCTAACCCAACCTAACATGTCGGCGGTAATATTTGAAACCATTCCTGGCGACTTGGCCTCTACATCTCCGTGGGACCTTTATATACATCAATAACGTAATATAACCTAACCTGACCCAATCTAACATCTCGGCGGTATTATTTGACCACATTCCTGTCTTGTTGTCCTCTACGTCTCCGTGGGACCTTCATATACATCAATAACGTAATATAGCTAAACCTAACCCAACCTAACATGTTGGCGGTAATATTTGACAACATTCCTGTCTTGTTGGCCTCTACGTCTCCGTGGGACCTTTATATACATCAATAACGTAATATAACTTAACCTAGCCCAACCTAACATGTCGGCGGTAATATTTGACAACATTCCTGGCGAGTTGGCCTCTACGTCTCCGTGTAACCCTCATATACATCAATAACGTAATATAACGTAACCTAACCCAACCTAACATCTCGGCGGTAATATTTGACAACATTCCTGGCGAGTTGGCATCTACGTCTCCGTGGTACCTTTATATACATCAATAACGTAATATAACCAAACCTAACCCAACCTAACATTTCGGCGGTAATATTTGACAACATTCCTGGCGAGTTGACCTCTACGTCTCCGTGGGACCTTTATATACATCAATAACGTAATATAACCAAACCTAACCCAACCTAACATGTCGGCGGTAATATTTGAAACCATTCCTGGCGAGTTGGCCTCTACATCTCCGTGGGACCTTTATATACATCAATAACGTAATATAACCTAACCTGACCCAATCTAACATCTCGGCGGTAATATTTGACCACATTCCTGTCTTGTTGTGCTCTACGTCTCCGTGGGACCTTCATATACATCAATAACGTAATATAGCTAAACCTAACCCAACCTAACATGTTGGCGGTAATATTTGACAACATTCCTGTCTTGTTGGCCTCTACGTCTCCGTGGGACCTTTATATACATCAATAACGTAATATAACTAAACCTAGCCCAACCTAACATGTCGGCGGTAATATTTGACAACATTCCTGGCGAGTTGGCCTCTACGTCTCCGTGTAACCCTCATATACATCAATAACGTAATATAACGTAACCTAACCCAACCTAACATCTCGGCGGTAATATTTGACCACATTCCTGGCTTGTTCGCCTCTGCGTCTCCGTGGGACCTTTATATATGTCAATAAGGTAATATAACCTAACCTGACCCAATCTAACATCTCGGCGGTAATATTTGACCACATTCCTGTCTTGTTGGCCTCTACGTCTCCGTTTGACCTTCATATACATCAAGGACGTAATATAAGCTAACCTAACCCAACTTAACATTTCGGCGGTAATATTTGACAACACTCCTGGCGAGTTGGCCTCTACGTCTCTGTTTGACCATCATACACACCAATAACGTAATATAACCAAACCTAAACCAACCTAACATGTTGGCGGTAATATTTGACAACATTCCTGGCGAGTTGGCCTCTGCGTCTCCGTGGGACCTTTATATATGTCAATAACCTAATATAACCTAACCTAACCCAACCTAACATCCCGGCGGTAATATGTGACAACATTCCTGGCGAGTTGGCCTCTACGTCTCCGTTTGACCTTCATATACGTCAATAAAGTAATATGAGCTAACCTAACCCAACTTAACATCTCGGCGGTAATATTTGACAACATTCCTGGCGAGTTGGCCTCTACGTCTCTGTGGGACCTTTATATACATCTATAACGTAATATAACCTAACCCAACCCAACCTAACATTTCGGCGGTAATATTTGACAACATTCCTGGCGAGTTCGCCTCTACGTCTCCGTTTGACCTTCATATACATCAATAACGTAATATATGCTAACCTAACCCAACCTAACATCTCAGTGGTAATATTTGAAAACATTCCTGGCGAGTTCGCCTCTACGTCTCCGTTTGACCTTCATATACATCAATAACGTAATGTAACCTAACCTAACCCAACCTAACATCTCGGCGGTAACAAGTGACAACATTCCTGGCGAGTTGGCCTCTACGTCTCCGTGGGACCTTTATATACATCAATAACGTAATATAACCAAACCTAACCCAACCTAACATTTCGGCGGTAATATTTGACAACATTCCTGGCGAGTTGACCTCTACGTCTCCGTGGGACCTTTATATACATCAATAACGTAATATAACCAAACCTAACCCAACCTAACATGTCGGCGGTAATATTTGAAACCATTCCTGGCGAGTTGGCCTCTACATCTCCGTGGGACCTTTATATACATCAATAACGTAATATAACCTAACCTGACCCAATCTAACATCTCGGCGGTAATATTTGACCACATTCCTGTCTTGTTGTGCTCTACGTCTCCGTGGGACCTTCATATACATCAATAACGTAATATAGCTAAACCTAACCCAACCTAACATGTTGGCGGTAATATTTGACAACATTCCTGTCTTGTTGGCCTCTACGTCTCCGTGGGACCTTTATATACATCAATAACGTAATATAACTAAACCTAGCCCAACCTAACATGTCGGCGGTAATATTTGACAACATTCCTGGCGAGTTGGCCTCTACGTCTCCGTGTAACCCTCATATACATCAATAACGTAATATAACGTAACCTAACCCAACCTAACATCTCGGCGGTAATATTTGACCACATTCCTGGCTTGTTCGCCTCTGCGTCTCCGTGGGACCTTTATATATGTCAATAAGGTAATATAACCTAACCTGACCCAATCTAACATCTCGGCGGTAATATTTGACCACATTCCTGTCTTGTTGGCCTCTACGTCTCCGTTTGACCTTCATATACATCAAGGACGTAATATAAGCTAACCTAACCCAACTTAACATTTCGGCGGTAATATTTGACAACACTCCTGGCGAGTTGGCCTCTACGTCTCTGTTTGACCATCATACACACCAATAACGTAATATAACCAAACCTAAACCAACCTAACATGTTGGCGGTAATATTTGACAACATTCCTGGCGAGTTGGCCTCTGCGTCTCCGTGGGACCTTTATATATGTCAATAACCTAATATAACCTAACCTAACCCAACCTAACATCCCGGCGGTAATATGTGACAACATTCCTGGCGAGTTGGCCTCTACGTCTCCGTTTGACCTTCATATACGTCAATAAAGTAATATGAGCTAACCTAACCCAACTTAACATCTCGGCGGTAATATTTGACAACATTCCTGGCGAGTTGGCCTCTACGTCTCTGTGGGACCTTTATATACATCTATAACGTAATATAACCTAACCCAACCCAACCTAACATTTCGGCGGTAATATTTGACAACATTCCTGGCGAGTTCGCCTCTACGTCTCCGTTTGACCTTCATATACATCAATAACGTAATATATGCTAACCTAACCCAACCTAACATCTCAGTGGTAATATTTGAAAACATTCCTGGCGAGTTCGCCTCTACGTCTCCGTTTGACCTTCATATACATCAATAACGTAATGTAACCTAACCTAACCCAACCTAACATCTCGGCGGTAACAAGTGACAACATTCCTGGCGAGTTGGCCTCTACGTCTCCGTGGGACCTTTATATACATCAATAACATAATATAAGCTAGCCTAACCCAATCTAACATCTCGGCGGTAATATTTGACCACATTCCTGGCGAGTTGGCCTCTACGTCTCCGTGGGACCTTTATATACATCAATAACATAATATAAGCTAGCCTAACCCAATCTAACATCTCGGAGGTAATATTTGACCACATTCCTAGGTTGCTGGCCTCTGCGTCTCCATAGGACCTTTAAATACATCAATAACGTAATATAACCAAACCTAACCCAACCTAACATGTCGGCGGTAATATTTGAAAACATTCCTGGCGAGTTGGCCTCTACGTCTCCGTGGGACCTTTATATACATCAATAACGTAATATAACCTAACCTGACCCAATCTAACTTCTCGGCGGTAATATTTGACCACATTCCTGTCTTGTTGGCCTCTACGTCTCCGTTTGACCTTCATATACATCAATAACGTAATATAAGCTAACCTAACCCAACTTAACATTTCGGCGGTAATATTTGACAACACTCCTGGCGAGTTGGCCTCTACGTCTCCGTTTGACCATCATATACACCAATAACGTAATATAACCAAACCTAACCCAACCTAACATGTCGGCGGTAATATTTGAAACCATTCCTGGCGACTTGGCCTCTACATCTCCGTGGGACCTTTATATACATCAATAACGTAATATAACCTAACCTGACCCAATCTAACATCTCGGCGGTATTATTTGACCACATTCCTGTCTTGTTGTCCTCTACGTCTCCGTGGGACCTTCATATACATCAATAACGTAATATAGCTAAACCTAACCCAACCTAACATGTTGGCGGTAATATTTGACAACATTCCTGTCTTGTTGGCCTCTACGTCTCCGTGGGACCTTTATATACATCAATAACGTAATATAACTTAACCTAGCCCAACCTAACATGTCGGCGGTAATATTTGACAACATTCCTGGCGAGTTGGGCTCTACGTCTCCGTGTAACCCTCATATACATCAATAACGTAATATAACGTAACCTAACCCAACCTAACATCTCGGCGGTAATATTTGACAACATTCCTGGCGAGTTGGCATCTACGTCTCCGTGGTACCTTTATATACATCAATAACGTAATATAACCAAACCTAACCCAACCTAACATTTCGGCGGTAATATTTGACAACATTCCTGGCGAGTTGACCTCTACGTCTCCGTGGGACCTTTATATACATCAATAACGTAATATAACCAAACCTAACCCAACCTAACATGTCGGCGGTAATATTTGAAACCATTCCTGGCGAGTTGGCCTCTACATCTCCGTGGGACCTTTATATACATCAATAACGTAATATAACCTAACCTGACCCAATCTAACATCTCGGCGGTAATATTTGACCACATTCCTGTCTTGTTGTGCTCTACGTCTCCGTGGGACCTTCATATACATCAATAACGTAATATAGCTAAACCTAACCCAACCTAACATGTTGGCGGTAATATTTGACAACATTCCTGTCTTGTTGGCCTCTACGTCTCCGTGGGACCTTTATATACATCAATAACGTAATATAACTAAACCTAGCCCAACCTAACATGTCGGCGGTAATATTTGACAACATTCCTGGCGAGTTGGCCTCTACGTCTCCGTGTAACCCTCATATACATCAATAACGTAATATAACGTAACCTAACCCAACCTAACATCTCGGCGGTAATATTTGACCACATTCCTGGCTTGTTCGCCTCTGCGTCTCCGTGGGACCTTTATATATGTCAATAAGGTAATATAACCTAACCTGACCCAATCTAACATCTCGGCGGTAATATTTGACCACATTCCTGTCTTGTTGGCCTCTACGTCTCCGTTTGACCTTCATATACATCAAGGACGTAATATAAGCTAACCTAACCCAACTTAACATTTCGGCGGTAATATTTGACAACACTCCTGGCGAGTTGGCCTCTACGTCTCTGTTTGACCATCATACACACCAATAACGTAATATAACCAAACCTAAACCAACCTAACATGTTGGCGGTAATATTTGACAACATTCCTGGCGAGTTGGCCTCTGCGTCTCCGTGGGACCTTTATATATGTCAATAACCTAATATAACCTAACCTAACCCAACCTAACATCCCGGCGGTAATATGTGACAACATTCCTGGCGAGTTGGCCTCTACGTCTCCGTTTGACCTTCATATACGTCAATAAAGTAATATGAGCTAACCTAACCCAACTTAACATCTCGGCGGTAATATTTGACAACATTCCTGGCGAGTTGGCCTCTACGTCTCTGTGGGACCTTTATATACATCTATAACGTAATATAACCTAACCCAACCCAACCTAACATTTCGGCGGTAATATTTGACAACATTCCTGGCGAGTTCGCCTCTACGTCTCCGTTTGACCTTCATATACATCAATAACGTAATATATGCTAACCTAACCCAACCTAACATCTCAGTGGTAATATTTGAAAACATTCCTGGCGAGTTCGCCTCTACGTCTCCGTTTGACCTTCATATACATCAATAACGTAATGTAACCTAACCTAACCCAACCTAACATCTCGGCGGTAACAAGTGACAACATTCCTGGCGAGTTGGCCTCTACGTCTCCGTGGGACCTTTATATACATCAATAACGTAATATAACCAAACCTAACCCAACCTAACATTTCGGCGGTAATATTTGACAACATTCCTGGCGAGTTGACCTCTACGTCTCCGTGGGACCTTTATATACATCAATAACGTAATATAACCAAACCTAACCCAACCTAACATGTCGGCGGTAATATTTGAAACCATTCCTGGCGAGTTGGCCTCTACATCTCCGTGGGACCTTTATATACATCAATAACGTAATATAACCTAACCTGACCCAATCTAACATCTCGGCGGTAATATTTGACCACATTCCTGTCTTGTTGTGCTCTACGTCTCCGTGGGACCTTCATATACATCAATAACGTAATATAGCTAAACCTAACCCAACCTAACATGTTGGCGGTAATATTTGACAACATTCCTGTCTTGTTGGCCTCTACGTCTCCGTGGGACCTTTATATACATCAATAACGTAATATAACTAAACCTAGCCCAACCTAACATGTCGGCGGTAATATTTGACAACATTCCTGGCGAGTTGGCCTCTACGTCTCCGTGTAACCCTCATATACATCAATAACGTAATATAACGTAACCTAACCCAACCTAACATCTCGGCGGTAATATTTGACCACATTCCTGGCTTGTTCGCCTCTGCGTCTCCGTGGGACCTTTATATATGTCAATAAGGTAATATAACCTAACCTGACCCAATCTAACATCTCGGCGGTAATATTTGACCACATTCCTGTCTTGTTGGCCTCTACGTCTCCGTTTGACCTTCATATACATCAAGGACGTAATATAAGCTAACCTAACCCAACTTAACATTTCGGCGGTAATATTTGACAACACTCCTGGCGAGTTGGCCTCTACGTCTCTGTTTGACCATCATACACACCAATAACGTAATATAACCAAACCTAAACCAACCTAACATGTTGGCGGTAATATTTGACAACATTCCTGGCGAGTTGGCCTCTGCGTCTCCGTGGGACCTTTATATATGTCAATAACCTAATATAACCTAACCTAACCCAACCTAACATCCCGGCGGTAATATGTGACAACATTCCTGGCGAGTTGGCCTCTACGTCTCCGTTTGACCTTCATATACGTCAATAAAGTAATATGAGCTAACCTAACCCAACTTAACATCTCGGCGGTAATATTTGACAACATTCCTGGCGAGTTGGCCTCTACGTCTCTGTGGGACCTTTATATACATCTATAACGTAATATAACCTAACCCAACCCAACCTAACATTTCGGCGGTAATATTTGACAACATTCCTGGCGAGTTCGCCTCTACGTCTCCGTTTGACCTTCATATACATCAATAACGTAATATATGCTAACCTAACCCAACCTAACATCTCAGTGGTAATATTTGAAAACATTCCTGGCGAGTTCGCCTCTACGTCTCCGTTTGACCTTCATATACATCAATAACGTAATGTAACCTAACCTAACCCAACCTAACATCTCGGCGGTAACAAGTGACAACATTCCTGGCGAGTTGGCCTCTACGTCTCCGTGGGACCTTTATATACATCAATAACATAATATAAGCTAGCCTAACCCAATCTAACATCTCGGCGGTAATATTTGACCACATTCCTGGCGAGTTGGCCTCTACGTCTCCGTGGGACCTTTATATACATCAATAACATAATATAAGCTAGCCTAACCCAATCTAACATCTCGGAGGTAATATTTGACCACATTCCTAGGTTGCTGGCCTCTGCGTCTCCATAGGACCTTTAAATACATCAATAACGTAATATAACCAAACCTAACCCAACCTAACATGTCGGCGGTAATATTTGAAAACATTCCTGGCGAGTTGGCCTCTACGTCTCCGTGGGACCTTTATATACATCAATAACGTAATATAACCTAACCTGACCCAATCTAACTTCTCGGCGGTAATATTTGACCACATTCCTGTCTTGTTGGCCTCTACGTCTCCGTTTGACCTTCATATACATCAATAACGTAATATAAGCTAACCTAACCCAACTTAACATTTCGGCGGTAATATTTGACAACACTCCTGGCGAGTTGGCCTCTACGTCTCCGTTTGACCATCATATACACCAATAACGTAATATAACCAAACCTAACCCAACCTAACATGTCGGCGGTAATATTTGAAACCATTCCTGGCGACTTGGCCTCTACATCTCCGTGGGACCTTTATATACATCAATAACGTAATATAACCTAACCTGACCCAATCTAACATCTCGGCGGTATTATTTGACCACATTCCTGTCTTGTTGTCCTCTACGTCTCCGTGGGACCTTCATATACATCAATAACGTAATATAGCTAAACCTAACCCAACCTAACATGTTGGCGGTAATATTTGACAACATTCCTGTCTTGTTGGCCTCTACGTCTCCGTGGGACCTTTATATACATCAATAACGTAATATAACTTAACCTAGCCCAACCTAACATGTCGGCGGTAATATTTGACAACATTCCTGGCGAGTTGGGCTCTACGTCTCCGTGTAACCCTCATATACATCAATAACGTAATATAACGTAACCTAACCCAACCTAACATCTCGGCGGTAATATTTGACAACATTCCTGGCGAGTTGGCATCTACGTCTCCGTGGTACCTTTATATACATCAATAACGTAATATAACCAAACCTAACCCAACCTAACATTTCGGCGGTAATATTTGACAACATTCCTGGCGAGTTGACCTCTACGTCTCCGTGGGACCTTTATATACATCAATAACGTAATATAACCAAACCTAACCCAACCTAACATGTCGGCGGTAATATTTGAAACCATTCCTGGCGAGTTGGCCTCTACATCTCCGTGGGACCTTTATATACATCAATAACGTAATATAACCTAACCTGACCCAATCTAACATCTCGGCGGTAATATTTGACCACATTCCTGTCTTGTTGTGCTCTACGTCTCCGTGGGACCTTCATATACATCAATAACGTAATATAGCTAAACCTAACCCAACCTAACATGTTGGCGGTAATATTTGACAACATTCCTGTCTTGTTGGCCTCTACGTCTCCGTGGGACCTTTATATACATCAATAACGTAATATAACTAAACCTAGCCCAACCTAACATCTCGGCGGTAATATCTGACAACATTCCTGGCGAGTTGGACTCTACGTCTCCGCTTGACCTTCATATACATCAATAACGTAATATAACCAAACCTAAGCCAACCTAACATCTCAGCGGTAATATTTGACAACATTCCTGGCGAGTTGCCCTCTACCTCTCCGTGGGAACTTTATATACATCAATAGCGTAATATAACCAAACCTAAGCCAACCTTACATCTCAGCGGTAATATTTGACAACATTCCTGGCGAGTTGCCCTCTACCTCTCCGTGGGAACTTTATATACATCAATAACGTAATATAACCAAACCTAACCCAACCTATCATCTCGGCGGTAATATTTGACAACATTCCTGGCGAGTTGGCCTCTACGTCTCCGTAGGACCTTTATATACATCAATAACGTAATATAACGTAACCTAGTCCAACCTATCATTTCGGCGGTAATATTTGACAACATTGCTGGCGCGTTGGCCTTTACGTCTCCGTGGGACCTTCATATATATCAATAACGTAATATAACCTAACCTAGTCCAGCCTATCATCTCGGCGGTAATATTTGACAACATTCCTGGCAATTCGGCCTCTACTTTCCCGTGGGAATATTATATACATCAATAACGTAATGTAACCTAACCTGATCCAACCTAACGTCTCGGCGGTAGTATTTGACAATATTCCTGGCGAGTTGGCCTCTATGTCTCCGTGGGACCTTTATATCCATCAATAACGTAATATAACCAAACCTAAGCCAACCTAACATCTCGGCGGTAATATTTGACAACATTCCTGGCGAGTTGGCATCTACGTCTCCATGGGACCTTTATATACATCAATAACGTAATATAACCAAACCTAACCCAACCTATCATCTCGGCGGTAATATTTGACAACATTCCTGGCGAGTTGGCATCTACGTCTCCGTGGGACTTTTATATACATCAATAACGTAATGTAACCTAACCTAACGCAATCTAACATCTCGACTGTAATATTTGAACACATTCCTGGCGATTTGGCCTCTACGTCTCCGTGGGCCCATTATATGCATCAGTAACGTAATATAACCTATCCTAACCGATCCTATCATCTCGGCGGTAATATTTGACAACATTCCCGTCGAGTTGGCCTCTACGTCTCCATGGGACTTTTACATACATCAATAACGTAATGTAACCTAACCTAACGCAATCTAACATCTCGACTGTAATATTTGAACACATTCCTAGCGATTTGGCCTGTACGTCTCCGTGGGCCCATTATATACATCAGTAACGTAATATAACCTATCCTAACCCATCCTATCATCTCGGCGGTAATATTTGACAACATTCCTGGCGAGTTGACCTCTACGTCTCCGTGGGACCTTCATATACATCAATAATGTTATATAACCAAACCTAACCCAATCTAACATCTCGACGGTAATATTTGACAACATTCCTGGGGAGTTGGCATCTACGTCTCCGTGGAAACTTTATATACATCAATAACGTAATATAACTAAACCTAAGCGAACCTAACATCTCGGCGGTAATATTTGACAACATTCCTGATGAGTTGGACTCTACGTCTCCGTGGGACATTTTCATACATCAATAACGTAATATAACCTAACCTAATCCAACCTAACATCTCGGCGGTAATATTTGACAACTTTCCTGGCGAGTTGGCCTCTACGTCTCCGTGGTACCTTTACATATATCAATAACGTAATACAACCTAACCTAACCCTACCAATCATCTTGGCGGCAATATTTGACGACATTCCTGGCGATTTGGCCCCTACTTCCCCGTGGGAATATTATATACATCAATAACCTAATGTAACCTAACCTAACCCAACCTAACCTCTCAGGGTACCATTTAACCACATTCCTTGATTGTCGGCACCTACTGCTCGCTGGGAACATTGTATACGACTATGACGTAATATAACCTAACCTAACCCAATCTAACATCTCGACGGTAATATTTGACAACATTCCTGGCGAGTTGGCCTCTACTTCTCCGTGGGATAATTATATGCATCCGTAACGTAATATAATCCAACCTAACCCAACCTAACATCTCGACGGTAATATTTGACAACATTGCCGGCGAGTTGGTCTCTACGTCTCCGTGAGACCATTATATACATCAATAACGTAATATAACCAAACCTAAGCCACCCTAACATCTCGGCAGTTTTATTTGACAACATTCCTGGGGAGTTGGCCTCTTCGTCTCCGTGGGACCTTTATATACATCAATAACGTAATATAACTTAACCTAACGCAACCAATCATCTTGGCGGCAATATTTGACAACATTCCTGGCGATTTGGCCTCTACTTCGCTGTGGGACCTTTATATACATCAATAACGTAATATAACCTAACCTAACCGATGCTATCATCTCGGCGGTAATATTTGACCACATTCCTGGCGATTTGGCCTCTACGTCTCCGTGGGACCTTTATATACATCAATAACGTAATATAACCAAACCTAAGCCACCCTAACGTCTCGGTGGTATTATTTGACAACATTGCTGGCGAGTTGGCCCCTACTTCTCCGTGTGACCTTTATACACATCAGTAACGTAATATAATCAAACCTAACCCAACGTATCATCTCGGGGGTAATATTTGACCACATTCCTGTCTTGTCTGCACCTACATCTCAGTGGGTACATTATATACGTCTATGACGTAATGGAACCTATCCTAACTGTACCTAACATCTCGGGGGTAATATTTGACAACAGTCCTGGCGAGTTGGCCTATACGTCTCCGTGTGACCTTTATATACATCAGTAACGTAATATAACCAAACCTAACCGAACCTATCATCTCGGCGGTAATATTTGACAACATTCCTGGCGAGATGGCCTCTACTTCCCCGTGGGAATATTATATACATCAATAACGTAATGTAACCTAACCTAACCCAACCTGACCTCTCGGGGTACCATTTAACCACATTCCTTGATTGTCGGCACCTACTTCTCGCTGGGAAGATTGTATACGTCTCTGAAGAAATATAACCTAACCTAACCCAACCAATTACCTCGGCGGTAATATTTGACCACATTCCTGGCGATTTGGCCTCTACGTCTCCGTGGGACCTTTATATACATCAATAAGTTAATGTAACGTAACCTAAACCAACTTAACGTCTCGGCGGTAATATTTGACAACATTCCTGGCGTGTTGGCCTCTACGTCTCCGTGGGACCTTTATATACATCAGTAACGTAATATAACCAAACCTAACCGAACCTATCATCTCGGCGGTAATATTTGGCAACATTCCTGGCGAGTTGGCCTCTACTTCCCCGTGGGAATATTATATACATCAATAACGTAATGTAACCTGACCTAACCCAACCTAACCTCTCAGGGTACCATTTAACCACATTCCTTGATTGACGGCACCTACTTCTCGCTGGGAAGATTGTATACGTCTATGACGTGGTATAACCTATCCTAACTCAAGCAATCTTCTCGACGGTAATATTTGACAACATTCGTGGCGATTTGGCCTCTACGTCTCCGTGGGACCTTTATATACATCAATAACGTGATATAACCAAACCTAAGCCACCCTAACATCTCGGCGGTATTATTTGACAACATTCCTGGCGAGTTGGCCTCTACTTCTCCGTGGGACAATTATATGCATCAGTAACGTAGTATAACCTAACCTAACCCAACCTAGCCTATCAGTGGTAGTGTTTTGCAAGATGTCGCGCATGTCGGCGCGTATTTCTCGGTGGGAACTTTATATACCTCTATAACGTAATATAACCTAGCCTAAACCAACCTAGCCTATCGGTGGTAGTGTTTTATAGGATCCCCGGCCTGCCGGTCTTCTTCTCGATGGGTACATTATATATGTCTATAACTTATTGTAACCTAACCTAGCATAACCTAACCACTCGGTGGTAGGATTTTGCAAGATCCCGGGCGGGACGATCCCTACTGGCCCCCCAGTGACTGAGCTATGGAACCCCGGTTCCTCGGGAGGGTGGTCGATTCGTTGTTCCCGTCTGGGAGCGCATCTGTCACCTTCCCGACTCAGGTGGACGGGTGGTCCGCGGGGCTGGAGGTTACGGAGGAGTTCGCCGGGGCGGTTGAGACGTCTCGTGGCTCGGAACACGGCTCCGGGTCCCGACGGCGTCCCCGGCCCCGTGCTGGTCTTGGTGCTGCGCGTTCTGGGTCCCCGACTTTGGAGAATTTTTACCGCCATCCTGAAGTCGGGGCGTTCCCGTCTCGATGGCGGCTCGGACGCCTGGTCCTCCGACGGAAGGCGGGCCGGGACGCCGAATCTACCCCGGGCTATCGGCCCATCGTGCTCCTGGATGAGATCGGGAAGCTATACGTGAGAATCGTGTCTTCCCCGACTCGCCAGGCATCTGGAGCGGGTAGGACCCGACCTGGCCGACTGTCAGTTCGGCTTCCGCCGAGGGCGGTCTACGATCGACACGAACGACAGGGTCCGTACCTAAGCGGGCTCGGCTACTGCTCAGGGAGGGGTGGCATTGGCGGTGTCCTTGGACATCGCCAATGCCTTCAACTCCCTCTCCTGGGAGGCCATCCGCAATCCCTCAATACCTGCGGGTGTCGGTCGGCTTGTACCTTAGCGGCAGGTGCGTCGAGTACGTGGGCCGGGGTGGAATCACCTGCACGAGAGAGATTAGTCGCGGCGTACCCCAGGGGTCAGTTTTAGGACCCCTCCCTTTTGTGGGACGTGGAGTACGACGTGGCGCTGCGTGTCCTCCTTCCCACCGGTGTCAGCGTAGTTTGCTACGCTGACGGTACCGTGTTGGTAGCCGGTGGGCGTACCAGCGGGAGGATCGTCCGGCGCACCGAGGTGGGAGTGGCCACCGTCGCTTCCCTGATCCGGGGTATATTCTAAGCCCGGCCCCGGGAGGGGGCTCGGACATGCTTCATCGCCAAATATTTCATACGCGTAAGAGATACGCCCATAACCCCACTCTCCCGGCGAGCCAATACCGAGGGAGCGGGCGCGGAGAAACCAGCACCGCCATGCACCACTCATATTTTTCGTCATTTAAGTTCTTTGACTTATTCGTACATTTTGTACATTGTGTTATTATTTCAACACCTCTTGCGTAGGGAGAAGACCCAGTCCTGACTCATCGTCGGCTGTAAGGATATTTGATCTACTAACGCACTAATAGGTCAGGATTAACTTTGTTTGATTCCCAACCCGACAAATTACTTTCGATTATTTTTGTTCGAATTCGCAGTGGCAGCCCTTTGCTTCACCCACACAGATCTAGCTGTGGGACTACTGACGGCGGGAACAACGAGGAGGTGGCTGCTTGCTAACTATGGCCCGTAGGAGTTCACAGGTATTTTTATCCTTCCCACCTGCTATCCTAGAGGTTTGCACATGGCGTATGCAACGAGGGGGGGAGCTCCCCTACGCCATCTTAAATCCCCAATGGGGCCATAGCTTCTCCCGCCCCTGATCCGGGGTATGGGTTTGGAGCTGGCTCCACACAAGCCGGAGGCGATGTGATTCTTGAACCGTCATCTCCTCCGTCGAAATGGTGAGTCACTCGCCGCTTACCTGGATCCGAGTAGGGGACACCCGCATCCAGGTGAAGCCCGAGATAAAGTATTAGGTTAGGTTAGGTTAGGTTAGGTTAGGGTAGGTTAGGTTAGGTTAGGTTAGGTTAGGTTAGGTTAGGTTAAGAGGCGAGGACTGGGTTGATGAAGACAAGAATATAATTATCCCAGAGACACTGTTAGGAACCATGTTAAAACCATGTTTCCATCGGGACCTACCTTGTGTCCTGTGAAACCTGAAAATAAAATAGAAATCATTAGTGGAATGAAAGAAACGTATGACCACGAAACTTGTTAGATTCTAAACTCAATCATTCTGGGTTTTCAAGATTAGCAGGTAGTTTTCATTACAAATTTACTTTTCCATACGTTGTATTTAAACTTTTTAGTGTCTACCTAATATTACAATATACATAAGTTGTATTCAGAGAAAAACTAGTTGCAAGGAATATTGATATCATGCAAAACATTCTGTTATTTATTGTCATGTAATAAATACAATAATTGTTTACATAAAAAAATTATATAAATAAAAAAAAAAAATTATATAAATAAAAAAAAAAAAAAAGAAAATGGCTATTACGGTGACAACTTGGCATGAATTTGGATTACGCTCAATTTAAAATATTATGATGGACACAACTAATAAAGGGAAAGTTTACGGTGCAGAGGGCGTCGGATCCCTCAGTGCCGGTCCGGGTGTGGATGGTCGAGCGGGCCCCACCGGAGCGTTATCTAGCAACCGTGGGACTCCCGAAATGATTGACCGGGTTTCGAGGTCCAGTAAGGCAACCGGAAGAGGAAGAGGAAGGAGGAATGTGTGGGATAGTGAGGAGGAAGACCAGGGGAGGGATTATAGAAGCTGGAGTAGTGGGGAGGGTGATACCTATAGAAAGAAAGGGGACAAAGATAGGGAAGAAGTGGTGAGATAACCAGTTTTTACCCCAACTAGAAGGGTAGGGTATAGAATTTTCGGTGAGGAATCGGATGGGGAAGGGATTATAGAACGGCAAGTGGTGGTGGCAGATAAGTTAAGTACTTGGGTGGCAAAGGTGACGTTGATATGTAAAAGGGTGGCGTGCAGCTGGAGGTTTAGCCAAGAGATTAGTTCGGAAATAAAGAGTTTAATTAAAAGTGGAAGTAATGTGATCGCGGGATATTATCATAAAAGGAGAGATGTTAAAGAGAGAGGTGGGGCTATAAAGAAAGGAAATAGACCATGGGGAAGGAAAGAAGGGGAGGGCATACCTGGGGACTCTGGGAATAAGAGGGGTAGAATAGAGACAGAAATAGAAAGTGGTGAAAGGGAGGGGGAAGACGAAGATGAGGAAGGAAAGGGTGCAGATGCAACTAGCACAGATAGGAAGGGAGGAAAGATAAGTAGTCAAAGAATGAATGTAAGTGAGATTGAGAGAATGGAGAGTATGATGAATAGAATAACGAAAGATCCTATGGGAGATAGGAGAATAGAGACATTTGAGGAAGCAGATACCGGGGAAGTAAATAAAAAGAGAAAAAGTTAGTAGGAGAGATAGCGATGGAATGGAGTTATCAATATCTGAAAAAACTCCGCCAAACAAGAGGACGGAAATGGAAGTAACCAGGAGTATAGAAAGGGTTAATAATAAGGATAGAATGGAGGGCGATACGAATAGAGTAATTATAATTAAGATTAAGGTAGTAATAGGGAAGGGTGATGTCTCTAAAGAGGCTGGGGAAAGGTATAAAGAAAAACTTAGGAACATTAAGGGTACCATAAGAATTGAAGATGAGAATATCGTGGGTGTTAAGAGGTGTTTTGGGTCGGAAGATATGCTAATAAGGGTAAAAGGTATAGCAGGAGCGATCAACCTAATGAAGAAACTCAGGGAAATAGGAGAAGAGGTGAATGTTCTGATGGGAAGAAGGAGGAAGTTACATATTCAGGACATAGATGCAGCCGTGGAGGACGACGAAATTAAGAAAGAAGTGAGTAGAAGATTAAGGATAGATGAAGAAGAAATAAAGGTGATATACAAGAGGGAGGGTTTTCAAAGAACACAGACGACTTGTGTGGAGGTGCCAGAAAATGTGTTAATGGAGTATCTAAAAAACAATAGGAAATTGAGGACAGGATGGAATGACTGTAGAATAAGGGAATATGTTGTAAGTAACAAGTGCTATAGATGTGGGAAGGCGGAGCACAGAGCTGTAGACTGCAGGGAAGTTACAGAAAAGCGGTGCTATAAATGTGGCGAAGAAAGACATTTAGTAAGACAATGTAATGGGGTTTTCAAGGAAAGAGAGGAAGATATGATTAATAAAGTTAGAGGAAAGCCAAGGGATGCTAACGGCGCCCAGAGCGAAGGTAGAAATAGAAAAGTTTATGGAGACGAGGCAAAAGGGGAGGAAAGGGTCAAAGATAAGGATGAAAAGAGATAAGAGAGAATAGAAATGGGAGATATTAGACTAAATGAAAGAGGAGTTAGATGTAGGACGGTGGGAGTACAAGTACATATGGAAAATGATAATCTGAGAATAAGAGAGGTTGATGATGTGCTAAGTGATAGTGATGTGAGGGAAGGCTGGAGCGAGGTCGTAAAGAAAGATCGAAGAAAATTGATGAATAAGAAGGAGAGCAGGAAGAAAGAAGAGGGGGAGGAACAGCAGAAGACGGATATGCGAAGGACTAAAGAGGTAAGGGGAAGTGCGATACATGTGGAAATGCCGGGGAAAGCGGCCACAGACGTAATCGCACATTAAA
This sequence comes from Xylocopa violacea, assembly GCA_963969225.1. Taxonomy (NCBI): domain Eukaryota; kingdom Metazoa; phylum Arthropoda; class Insecta; order Hymenoptera; family Apidae; genus Xylocopa; species Xylocopa violacea. The sequence continues at coordinate 107,266 of CAXAJV010000680.1, forward strand.
AAAAAAAAGAGTATAGCCTGTCCTGCCTGCAGGACAGGAATTAAAAGAATAAGGGGAGCGAGATTTAGAAGTGTGTTATTAGAAATGGAGGATGATAAAGATGTTGGGACGTGGAAGGAGAAAATAACAGAGGTCATAAGGCATGAGTCCGAGGGTACTGTCGGGGTGCTGGGAAGGAGGTCAACGATAAAAATTAGACGAATAGATTCCCTAGTTGAGAACAGGGAAATAATTGATGCCATTATACAAAGTGTAGGATATGAACAATATGAGGAGGAGCAAATGAAGGTAGTAAGGATAATTACTGAGCCGTGGCAGGAAAACGTTGCTTTCATTAAGGTACCTAATAGAATGGCGGAGAAACTGCAAGAGGGGGAAGGAATAAGGATCGGTTGGACCAAGAATAAAGTAAGGATTGTGCCTAACGTGGTACCCAGATGTGGAAAATGTGGAGTGTGGGGGCATAGAACAGAAAATTGAAAGAAAGGAAGGAATGGCGATGCGGATAGGAAAGAAAAGGAGATTGCAAATAAAGGAAACAAGAGGTCCAAAGAGGGGATGGATAAGAGATTGGAGCAGATGGAAAGAGAAGATAGGGATGAAGAAATGGATAGGGAATCGATAAGGGCTATTCGACGTATTAAGGAGGCAAGGAGTATTGTGATAGAAATTATGTGTAGTGATATAGAGCATGAGTTATAAAGTGTTATTAATTAACGTCAATAATAGTAGGGTGGCGCAAGATGTACTTATGAGGCATATGGCGTATGACGGAGTGGGGAGGTATATGGTTCAGGAGTAGGCTGCGTATGCTCTTAAGGCGAGGTAGCAGACTCGTGCCCCTTCCCGGGGCCGGGTTCAGAGTATGGTTCAGGAGTAGCGATAATAAGGTGGCTGTTTGCATTAATAGGGATATGGGGCTTGCTGCAAGGATGCTGGACCAGGAGGTAGGTATAGTGGTAGTGCAAGTGGAGGACATGGTGTTTATAGGTGGTTATTGTTCACCCAATTGTGGCAAAAAAAAAAAAAAAAACTAGTGAATATTGGGAGAGGATTATTATAATAGGTGATTTCAACGCCGAGGATTACGTATGGGCCGATAGGGCTATTAGTAGAGGAAGAGAGATCGTGGAAACAACGTGCATATTGGGGTTAGTGTGCGAGAACGAGTTGCAGGATGTTATGCCAGAAGGCGGATTCCCTGCGCCCGGGCTGAGGAACCCCAACTCGATGGTGGTTTCGCCCCCCCCCCCCAAAAGGGTTAGGTGAGGTTAGGTTAGGTTAGGTCGGGCGGGAGAAGCTATGGGCGGGAGAAGCTATGGGCGGGAGAAGCTATGGGCGGGAGAAGCTATGGGCGGGAGAAGCTATGGCGGGAGAAGCTATGGCTCCACGGGGTTTAAGATGGCGTCGTGGATTTATCCCCACTGTTGCGATGGCGCCATGTGCAAACCCCTAGGATAGCAGATAGGACATCTGTGACCTCCTACGGGCCATAGTTAGCAAGCAGCCACCTTCTCGGGGTTCCCGCCGTCAGTAGCTCCACAGCTAGATCTGTGTGGGTGAAGCAAAGGGCTGCCACTGCGATGTGCGAACATTAAATGTAAATGCAGATTGGGTAATCCATAAAATTTACTCAATCCAGTACTGCATTTATAGATCAAATATCCTTACAGCCGACGACGAGTCAGGACTGGGTCTTCTCCCTACGCAAGAGGTGTTGAAAGATAACACAATGTACAAAAATGTACGGATAAGTCAAAGAACTTAAATGACGAAAAATAAATGAGTGGTGCATGGCGGTGCTGGTTTCTCCCTGCCCGCTCCCTCGGTAGTGGCTCGCCGGGGGAGTGGGGTTATGGGTATTTTTACGCGTATGCCATATTTGGCGATGAAGCATGTCCGAGCCCCCTCCCGGGGCCGGGCTTAGAATATTAGGTTAGGTCGGCGCCGGGTTCAGAATATTCTGTCCCAATCTACTTTCTAGCGAAACCACTGCCAAGGGAACGGGCTTGGAAAAATTAGCTGCGTATGCCCTTAAGGCGAGGTAGCAGACTCGTGTCCCTTCCCGGGGCCGGGTTCAGAATAGGTTAGGTCGGCGTCGGGCACGGAACGGTGATCGCGCACACCGTTGGGGAGTGGCGACCCCACCCTCCGAAGCTGAAGAGTGGTCGGTCTAGTCAGCCGTCAAAACAGGAACGGTGAGTGATGGTGAAAAACTCAGTAGAAGTGGGCACTCAGTGACCTGATAAACTCATCCTGTCGACGTAAGCAGGCAACTAGCCCCTGGCATCTGTGTCTCGAGTGTCTAGTGAGACCTCGAGCACCAAAAACTCGAAAATTACGTAGGGGATTCGTCTTGTCAGCTAGACGAGACCCCACAAAAACGTAAAGTGCGAGCACGTCTAGATGTCAGTTAACGGGCAGTTTGTCGACTTCCGGCCGACCACTCCTCAAGGTATTTGCACGATTACGGCCTGGCTCGTATTTGGCTAAGGCTGGGAGACCAAACAGTCTCCCGTCGAGTCTCGAAAAGGGCAAAAATGCCCTAGTCTAAACAATCAGGTGGCCGACCCACGGATCGGTCATCGCATGGGCCCCAGTCGACCAACCGAGCATCGTAGGCTCGAGCGGTCGACCAGTGGATACCCTATCTCGAAGTCGAGACTCCGCTCATCGTCTAAGGACGACTTATTTCTAATTACTCGGAAACTCGATCCGTCTTACCAGCTCAACGAGTTCCCACCCACGTGTACCGTCCGCAGTGCTCACTGCGGAACTCAGGTGCACCCCGGCAGGGCAACGTCGGTGCGCGCTGTTGGGGAGTAACGACCCCACCTTCCCGATACGTGAGAAAGCACCAAGAGGCAGAGCGGCGTGTGATGCGCGCCGATGGGTAGTGACGACCCCTCCTTCACTCCACGTATGAAGCATCACCCTCGAACTCTATGGCTCTCGCGTGAGTCTCCCGGTGTTTTGCACCAGGAGACCGCGGCCCCGGCAGGGCAGCGCCGGTGCGCGCTGTTGGGGAGTAACGACCCCACCGTCCCGATACGTGAGAAAGCACCAAGAGGCAGAGCGGCGTGTGATGCGCGCCGATGGGGAGTGACGACCCCACCTTCACTCCACGTATGAAGCATCAGTCCCCTTTCACGCAATTTCATGATGGCTTCATTCGATCCTAAATATTCCGGAGGTAAAATAGCCCTCCATTCGGATCTCCGGGTGAGGGCAGGATCGGGAGGAGTCATCGTGGCGATTAATAGGTCAAGGCGGGCGAACATCCTTCGGCCCGAGACCTCGCCCCCAGGTGTTGACCCATTGTCGAGCAACGAAGCCGACCGGTAACGCGCTCGATGACGGCCGCTCCTCGGCATCATCGCCAAGCCGCGACCGGGTGTGCTTCTGCTCACACGACTCTGGCGCGGCCTCCAGGTATCAGCCTCCGCGCTGTCCAGATACGTATTACGAAGTGCGACGCGAGACTCAGGTCGGATCCGGTATCTCCGGCTGAGTCTATGATAGGAACAGAAATAAAATCAAGCGATAGCTCCGCGAACCCTCCCTCCGCGACCGCGTCCCCCCAGAACCCCACTGCGCCCGCGTCCGCGTCCGCGACCGTACCGACGCCGACGACGGCGTCACCGTCCGTAATCGAGACCACGGGTATTAGGATACTGCAGCTGAACATGCAACATTCAGCTACAGTTGCAGGCGAGGTGCGTCAGCTCGTAGCCCCGAAGCACTTAGACGTCCTGCTATTGCAGGAACCATACGTCAGTTCTTCGGGCACGAGTCACACCGTTAGTGGACTAGGGATCGGGGCGAGGGTGGCGGCCGTCAGTTCACCATTCCCGTGGGCTGCGGTTGCCGTTTGCAACCCTCGCTTCGAGATGATTTTTGTCTCGCAGCTAAGCACCGAACACTGTCCAGTCCTGGTCCTGGGGGACTTTAACGCTTACGCGACTGCGTGGGGTTCCCCCAGGACGGACGCGAGGGGAAGTGCGGTGTTGGACTGGGCTGCTGGTCTTGACCTCCGATTACTTAACCGGGGGTCGACCAGTACGTGCGTACGGTACCAAGGGGTGAGTGCCGTTGATTTATCATGGGCCTTACCCAGTGTCGTGCGCCAGGTCACGAGGTGGCTGGTTGACGAGCAGATGAAGATCCTATCCGACCATTGGTACATTCGGATAGAGGTCTCTGTCTCCACCCCTGGCCTCCCAAACCCCACCAGCCACAACGGCGATGGGCACTTAAAGCCCTGGACGAGGACGCTCTGATGGCGGCCGTTCTTGCCGTGGCCTGGTCGGAGCCGCCGACCGGGCCCGTCGTTGTCGTAGAGGCGGAGGCCGAATGGTTCCACGAGGTGATGGTGTCGATTTGCGACACTGCAATGCCTCGTGCGAAGCCTCTGCCTCGGCGACCCGTGTACTGGTGGTCTGCCGCAATCGCGCAACTTCGCGTAAGCTGCGCTGCGGCTAGACGCCAGTACACGAGGTCTCGCAGGAGACAACGTCGCGACGAGGCAACAGCGGCACTGTTGTATGTTGAATACCGTCGTTTGACGGTACAACTGCAACAGGCCATCGGGGGGCCAAAGCTAACGCTTGGGACGAACTCCTGCGTTCCCTGGACAGGGATCCGTGGGGGCGCCCATATAAGTTTGCAGTTGGCAAACTTAGAACATGGGCGCCTCCTCTAACGGAGACCATGGACCCCCGCTTCTCGGGAGAGTGGTCGGCACTTTGTTTACAACTGGGGACACGCCGGCCGCTTCTCCGGGACAGGTGGACCAGAGTGACTGGTCCACCGAGCTGGAGGTGTCCGAGGAGGAGTTGGCCGGGGCTGTACAACGCCTCAGGTCTCGGAATACGGCAGCGGGACCTGATGGCATCCCCGGCCGCGTGTTGGCTTTGGCACTTAGCGTCCTCGGCCCCCGACTTCGGCGGCTCTTTACAGCCGTTTTGAAGTCGGGGACTTTCCCACCTCGGTGGCGGATCGGACGCCTGGTCCTCCTTAAGAAGGAGGGCCGGGACGCGGAGTCTCCCACCGCTTACCGGCCTATTGTGCTTCTGGATGAGTTCGGGAAGTTGTACGAACGTATCATAGCTTCCCGCATCTCCAGACACCTGTCGCGGGTTGGTCCCGATTTGGCCTTTTGCCAGTTCGGCTTCCGGGAGGGGCGGTCTACTATAGACGCCATTGAGAGTGTCCGCACCCTCTCGGGCTCGGCCACATCCAGGGGAGGGTTAGCCTTAGCTATTTCTTTAGATATAGTAAATGCTTTTAATACCCTCTCCTGGGAGGCCATCCGCAGGGGACTTGAAACGCACCAAGTCCCCATGTACCTGCGGGTGGCGATTGGGTCGTACCTGCGCGGCAGGTGTATCGAGTACCTGGGCCGGTATGGTGTTTGACACCGGAGGGAGATGTGCCGTGGCGTACCCCAGGGGTCCGTCTTGGGCCCCTTGTTGTGGAACTTGGGGTACGACGCGGCTCTGCGTATCCTCCTCCCCACAGGCGTCAGCATCGTCTGCTACGCGGACGACACGATGCTGATTGCCTGTGGGAGTACACCGGGGAGGATCGTCCGACGCGCCGAGGTGGGAATTGCCCTCGTGGCTTCCCGGGTCCGAAGTCTGGGCCTTGAATTGGCGCCCCACAAGACGGAGGCAATGTGGTTTTATGACCGCAGTGTTCGTCACCGCCTCCGTTCTTGTGGGGGTCAGCCATTGGCCCAGACATTGGTTCGGTTTGGGGATGCCGGCATCCAAGTGGTAGACGGGATTAAGTATCTTGGTCTCCACTTAGACGGCTCTTGGAGCTTTGAGCGCCACTTTACGCTTCTGGCCCCTCGGTTGGAGCGGACGGCGGCCAGTCTTGGTCGTCTTCTGCCCAACTTGGGGGGTCCAGACGAGAGGGTCCGCCGCCTTTATGCGGGCATCGTGCGGAGTATTGCCCTTTATGGGGCACCTGTTTGGGCGGATGCCCTGATGGCCAGCCGGCGTAGCACTAACTTGCTACGCAAAGTTTGGCGTTGGCTGGCTTTCAGGGTTATCCGGGGATACCGCACAGTGTCCTTCGAGGCGGCGACAACTCTGGCGGGGCTTCCACCTAAGGAGCTCCTGGCGGAGGCAGATGCCTGGGTTTACAGGCAAACCCACCGCCGGGACTCCACCCCGCCAGAACCCTCTCGTGAGGCGCTCAGGTTCCAAGCCCGGGGGTCTGTTTTGAATAAGTGGCGGGAGCTACTCAACTCCCGCGGTTGTTTCGGTGAGTACTTGTGTCGGATCGGCAGGAAAGCCACG